>CM067347.1:23502114-24102114 GCA_034190875.2 Urechis unicinctus
TATTCACACAAGACTTGAATGGATAGAAAATTCAATGAAGGACAGCACCATTTGTAGAAGCACACGGCACAGCCACTGTACCCACAACACTGACATGAGCAGGAGAAATAGAACACTCTGCATATTGTGACAACACCTAACCAATACATGCTCCCCCTCCTCTTGTGAATCGTTCGGTAATTAGTTCCAGAAACAAAAAAAAATATACAAAACATGGCATGAACTTAAATGCTCACATTAAGCTTGTTATATTTTGATATTTGCATAACATATAAATCTAGAGCATATTATTCAATTCATGCATAAATCATTTCACTGTTACTGACAAAAATAAGTTTTTTTGTTCAAAACATCAAGGCTTGCCATTCTGTTTAGCACGATGAACAGAATGATGATATTGGACAGTTTGTACAGCATCAACCACAATGCTATAGAAAGCAAGAGCTGTCTTTTCAAGGAACATCATACATTGCTAATGTCAACAGCAACACCACCAGCTCAACAGAACACTTGGACGAAGACTAAATAAAACAGTGAGAAATTGACCTATAAAATGTGATACAATACGATGGATACACTGGATAATGTACATTGATATTTACAGTCGACTTTCCACATCTCCGACCACATGCTCATTCAAGCTCATGGTGTGTTGACAAGGTCATTTTCTATGACCTGATGCCACAACAAAGGATGGGTCAGACATGTTATCTTACAGTACTAATCCAGAGCTAATTGAGCCAGAAAGCTAAAGAGACCAAATGGCGGAAATGTATTGGCAAACTACGAGAAATATTCTAAAAATACAGCAGCAAGAGCAAGCATGGGCACAAATGATCGATAATTGATTCGAACTAAAATCAATAACTTCCTTATAAGTCAATAAATACATCCTAGAGAACATACTTAAACATATATTTGATTTGTGGTGATAATGAATAGAGGCAGGGATGTTGCATGGTACTGAATGACGATGATGATGATGATGACAATGATGATAATGCTGACTTCATAGTAGATGCTGTTGCAATCACATGAAGGGATTGTTCATGTTGGGCTGTGCTCCCAATGGCACTGCTCCACTGTTGACAGGCTGCTGCACAAAGCCCATTGAGTTAGAGGTGGCCATCTGATTCAGTGGTATGCGGTTAGTGTTGTTTTGCTGCAAGGCACCAAACGGATTTGGTGCAGGCTGCGTTGGCTGAGTCAATGCGAAGGGATTATTTGCTGAAATACACCAAGGACATGAAAAATAGAATACAGGGTTCATAGCTACATACAGGTGCACATACATCAATACAAATTCATTTACAAACTTTAAGGTTATACTAAAGAAATAAATGGGAAAGGCATTGGTCTACTAAACTGGGCTAACCTTAAGTTGTATAGTAATTAATTAAAGAAATACTCACATATTGCAGTACATTATATAACAAAGAAGGATCTTAACAATAACTTACTAGGGTTAGCTGGACGTGAAACCAAGTTATCCAGATTAACTAAATTGGCATTTGCACCGAGGAAATCAGCTGGACTTTTGGTATCTCTTTGAGGTGGCAGGAAATCTCCGAGCTCATTCATCTCCCAGGGGTTTTTACTCATTACGCCTTGATCCCCACCTTCCAAGTAAAAACCCAAGGTCATTCAGTAGCACAAGGACAAACCAATACACTCAAGAACTGGCAAGCCATAAACTATGTATGCATACTTACAAACAATAACTTCAAGCACAAAAAAAAAAGAAATTGATACTTCTTGTACTATCATTTTATGATAATAATCCTTGCAGACATTGAGTAGATTTGGCACAACAAGCACTTACCCAAAAGGTCTACTTGAGCACTATGTTGGGGTGTTGAGGATTTGGCTGGACTACGCGAACTAATTATGTCAAATTCATCATCGATACCACCACCAGCCCCCGAGCTAGATTGACTCAACGCGCCGTTGGAGGCTGGTACTGGATCCCAGGGCGACTGGTTGTTGGAACGGGGAGGGGCTGGGGGCGGGGGTCCCCATGGGTCAGCTGACTTAGCTATATTTATACACGACAGAGGGATATACACATAGATATTGGAGGGATGCATATTTTATGTACAATATCTAACTAAATACAGTATTCACTCATGTAAAGATTCTATGTCATCATGACCCCGTGTATAAGTCTGCCTATTGTCAGCGTTTGTTTGCTGTCTGCAAATAAGTGAGCAACCATGTTGTTGGCACAAAAAGCATATGTGAGTGGGGCATTCTGTCCAATGTCCATGGCACTAAAGAGGTCATGGCACTAAAGAGGTCATGGCACTAGAGAGGTCATGGCACGGTGGTTGGGGGAATGGACATGGGGATGGGAGTTGCAGAAGATAATCCAGGTAGCTGTGATGCACAATACACGCGAAGGTGTGGTGGAGTGGGAAAGAGATGGATTTAACAAGGACAAGCCTGAAGGTGTGAATCATTCTCCAAGCAGAAGTTGGTATCATACATACCAAGTACAGTAGGAACAGAGCAGAAACTTGCCATTTAGAATGGGGGCTTGTTGCCGAGTAGCTATTAGTAAAGGATTGAAGATGTCTAGGATATGGTTGACTCACAGAACAGTTGACATTAATTTATCCCTGTCAATTGGAAAATTGTTTGACTAGCCTAATTCAATTATTTATCCATAACCAATTAGATATTGGATATGATGACTATTTAATTATTTATCCATGACCAATCAGTTGGTCACGTGTGATGATTCATTGTGATATGAGCTGACAATTCTCACAAAGAGGCATCAACCCTAGCACTCACATTCTGACGCTCTCAGTGCTGGTATAGCATGGTATCCAGTTTAATATTAATATTAAGGGACACAATTTCCAAACTTTGGGTACAGGTTGTATTCCCCTTTTAAGGATAGAATGTGTCCTAAATTTTGTAATCTTTACACGAGCGGTAATTTTCACTAAAGCGTATCAGGGAACATTATTAACATAATCAGCACTTCCACAGTTAAAGGTCATCCTACCTGACACTTGTGACCCTGACCATGGGTCAGCAGCAGGTATGGGAGCAGCAGCTGGAGCTGACCAGGGGTCACTGGCAGCATTACTAGAGTGATCAGGTGGTGGAGCATCCCAGGGATCAGCCGCTACAGGTGGGGGGCTGGGCGGAGCTCCCCAGGGGTCCTTCAAGGGTGGCTGTGTTTGAGTGGAATTTCCCATAGCCATGTCTAGTAATGTACCACCACTCTGTGTTGTCTCGGGCTAGATGCACACAGTATTCAGCAAGTTGATTAGCACGAGCACGGTGAACAAAGATTAATCAGCAGCAAAAAGGAGAGGTAGAGAAGGGCTAGAAATAATAGCTTACAGCATATAATTTGAATCAAAATACATGATTCATCACAAAGAGCACAAGGAACATGACCACACATGGGGACGATAAGCAAAGCAACAGGAACTCCTACACTGGTAAAAAACAGGGATAAGGTGACTTTGTAGGTTGGCACCAATGATGTAGCATTATGGTTATATATTCTTGCCAATTACAGAAGAAAATAAATAGCAGAACCAATATTAAACAGGAATAGCATTGGTCAACAAAAAGGGAAATTCTTGCAGGATCTCAATTCAATATCTGCAGGTGTTCCATGCACTGTATCAAGTATGACCAGAGCTTAACAGTTACTTTTATGATGTAAGGACAAAAACTGCTGGAGTTAGTATTCATCCCAAATTCAAAGATATTAACCTTTAGCCAAAACACGTTTTTAAATACTTCACTTCAATTTACAGAGAACACAGGCAGTTCAAAAACAACATGCCAGTATATAAGGACGAGCTGCAAGGGGAACATTTGGCTGCCAATGTAGTGTCAGCATTGAAACCCCAGGTGTGAACAGCATGGTAGAAAAGATCAAAAGATAAATCAGGGTCCACAGTTTTGGCATGGCATGCTTTCTGAAACCTGAGATACTGGTCTACATTTGAAAGATTAGCGCAAGACAAATGTTCCTCATTTGATGGTAGTCCACACACCACAATCAGCACTTAGGCAGAGTTATTAAGCACCGCTTACTTGACTTCTCTCTGTATCATTTCTACTGACAGTCTGTGGATAAAATATAGGCAAACTTGAGAAAGAAAAGCAATAACAAAAAACCCCCCCAAAAAAAACCCACATGTGCATGAACAAAATAATCAAAATTAAAAATCACCTCAGCTGATTCTCCAAATATCAATTTACACTCATAACACTCCTATATGTATGCAACTGTGTTACATATCATAACATTTTAATATAACAAACAAAATAGGGTCTATAAATATATAACGATGATGAAATGTGGTATAATATGACAAACAAATACAAACAACCTATATGACATACAGTATGTTGGTTTTGAGATAAATCTATTTTTACGTAAAAGCACAACACGAGTATACAAAGTTCAATAAACCGAAGATCCCAGTTTCTTTTCCTTTTCCCTCGGGCTCATTTTAGTGAACTGCCCATTCTCCATTCCGTATATAACCCCAACCCATTTAGAATCAGTGACCTTAATTAAAACACAAGAGTGAAGCCAAGTAACTTTTGTGCTGTTTAATACAAAGTTTAATAAAGGTTGGCTGTATATAATTGTAACTAATTATTCATTTGTTAACAACCTCATATATGTTAAAGCTTCATCCCTTGTTTCTTAACAGTGTGCTCATATAAAATATGCTTGGCATGATGACTTGTTTCATCAAAAGACTCCCAAATGCTAGATACTTTAAACATACAATAGAATATGTAAGGCTCCCAGCTCTATGTAATCTAACTTTTGTAAGTTTTGATTATAAGCATCTTTGTACCAACTTCTAAGGCAAGTTTATTGGCGAGACTAATATACAAGAAAATACATTAGATAAGTTGTCATGCATGAGAGCAGAGGCAACAACACCAGTCATTGTTAGACAACAAAACCCTAGCACAAGAGCACAGACAGAAATCAGCTATCCAACACCAAATCATGTTTGGAAGTGACAACAAGCCTTGCAGGTTTTAACGACCAAGAGATATATTGGATGACAGAGTTTTTGCGGTACAAAATATTAGGAAATGCGTATCATAACCATTTGGCATGGTCACCTTAGTGAGAGTATATGACACAAGTTGCTGAATGGCATAACGTTTAATCATTGCAATGTGCCAATCCCATATAGTCACCTCAGTTTTACTTTGCTCCACTGCCATTTGTAGCTTGATATCATCCTGTTTGCGCCTCTTGTCATCTTCATCGGCCTCCTCCTTGCTCATGGCCAGAGCTAGCTGTAGCTGAAGCTCCTCCTCCCCAACGGTAGACGGTCTGGCTGCTTCTAACTCTGCTGTCACATTACCTGTTATTATATCACAACCAACAAAGAGATGCTAGCTAAGATACGTACAGGGTTCATCCGAACACAAACATGAAAAATGTCAGGCTCTTAATGGCTTGGCGGAATAGAAAGTTTTCTTCAAAAATGATACAAACAAAAAATTTAAAAGTGAAATGAACCAATCTCACCAAGAATCGAGAGATGGTAAATCAGACCAGTTAATATGACCTCGGTACAATGTATCTTACCCATGGATTCACTGGTAGGCATATCAAGCGCAGGATCAGATGAATTTAATGTAGGGCTTCCCATAGAAGTGCTGTATTTCATTCCCTGAAGCAGCGGCAGTGGGAAAACAATCAATAATTCACAAAGAATATTCATAAGGATTACTCCTTTAGATCAAGCACATAGATCAATGAAGGTTGATCATTCAACTTCATGGAGGAATAAACATTAACAAATCAAGAATTTGAATAAATGCTATGGACCATGGCTAAAAAAGTAGCTTATAAATAAATCATATGATGAACTTCTGGAGTAACAGTTCTATGCAAAAAAAACCTGGCCAAGTGATGTTTAATACTTTTCCAGCCTACCCTTGATGTTCCTCCAGTTGGTGCACTTCCTAATCCCATAGCTGTCTGTGCAAACCTTTCTTTGGCTTTGAGTGCTTTTGTGCGTTCATTTTTCAGACGTTCCTCATCCTTAAGCAGGGAGACCAATTGCTTGGCCTTCTCTCGCACATTCATCCCATGGTCTTTACCATCCTCAACATACTGAAAATCCTTCAATGTTTGAATGGAAAAAATGTTCTCGCGACATTGTTGAGCCACTTTTTCACTTCCTGTCTTGATGATGTAATCCAACAACACCAAGGCTTTATAAACATGGCGCCAGTTTTTACCGTGATCATTTAACCTTTTCCATACCATTTGCATGATTTCTGTGAAAGCGACAACATTGTATGTCAGATCAGCTATCTCCGACATGTTGGTGCTTGAGGGCCCCCATGGGTCATTTGAGGTTGCTTCCCTCACCTTGACCTGGGCATCAGAGTAGTTTTTCACCACATTTTTTATGGTTCTACGGATCGGCATCTTTACTTCTGTTGAATGTCACCACAACAACTATCCAAGTTCAATTCACAGGCTGAACGAATTCAGCAGTCTTCAAGTTAAAGACCACTGCAAACAGATGCAAACACAATATATGATTATTTAAATAACTTCTGGAACCTTTGAAAGCATCAAGGAGGCCGACAAACCCAGCTCAGGCCCCTTGAGAGGGAGCTTGTCTGGAGAAGGGTGGGACTAAAGTCTGTTGAACCAGAACTCAATTGCCTGCAGCTTTTGATTTCCACTTCCACAAGAACAGGGCCCTGGCCTCCTTGAGTCCACCAAGAACTGTCAGGCCACACAAACTCTCCATGCTTCCCACTCAAGTCAGGTATTCCCCCAAACTTGGACTGAGGAAGCTTGTACATTTCAAAGTTTCAGAGTTCATTCCAAACTTACAGCCTTGCTCTCCATCCATTGGCTTGCTAGACCTTGGGAGATGGAATTAGTGTAGGGTTGGGACTGGCTCCACTGATGTGAAGTAGGGGTGGGGGGAGGAGGTGGTGTGGTGTGGTGACATGCGACAACACTTGCTTTCACATGGCTAACTTGTCAGCGTTGCCTGTTCAGCTCTTGGCATGGAGACAAGTCGTTCAGTAGATTGGCTCCTTGCTAGTGGCTGAGTTAATCACACAATGTGGATCCACCCCAAAATACAAGGCAAGCAGTCCAAAGAAAGCATACAAGGCAATCTTCGGCCCTGAAGCTTATCAAAATTTGAAGTTTAGGAATGTTGCAGACAGGTTTAAACAAGCCTTGAGATAAACAATATTGAGAACATGGGATTAGAATAAAATAAGTTTGATTTCTTTGGAATGTCATTTGAATGTCCACTCCGGCATTCATCCACCATGACAAATTGCTAAGTTCAGTGCCCTATCTCAACTATAATCAAACAAACAGACACAAAAATTACAACGTAAATATTACTGAAAAGCAAAAACGTAAACGTTAACGAATATTTCACGCCCTCTGGATCTGTCAAGTTAGTGATCGGTCTCGGCCAGTTGACAGTTCGTGATCAGCCGATAATGCGGCGTCACATGCATGAGTAAACAGAATCCAATAACAAACTGTATAGTGGGTCGTCAAATACTTTATTTATCCGTCATGTCATGTGTTGAAGATATTTTCAGACAATGAAAGCAGCTGCTTAAATAATAACAAACTAACCGAACGAACGTCACTGTACCAGTAAAATGGCGAGCTTCCTGAAATTACCGGAAGTCATATATCAGCGCCGTCTGTTGCGAGTGACCACACTTGATTCTATGGTGTTGTGGGATAGATATTGTCAGTATGATTACGCAAATGCTGCGAAATAATGTAGATCTTTTGAATATGCAGGATTTTATTGGACAATTGAATTGTGAAATACGCTTAAGTAATAAATTCCACGCTCTGATTAATTTGCATTTATATTACAGAATAGCAAATAGATTAACGGGGTCAAATAAGCATTTTAAAGGATACTTTACAAACAAGAAGGCTGCGGTCCTTGTTTCGGACCGATAGAAGAAAAACTAGACGTCCGTGAGTATATGGGAGAGCTTGGCGAACTGTTTCGGTCCATAAATGACCAAGTTATAATCGATTTTAAATATTTGGCAACCACAAATCAACTGCTGTTCATGAGCATCGAACGAATGTTGATAATTTAATAAGCGTTCAAATTCATTACAGAAATCATGCTGTCCGGGGCCATGACAGGTTGACAGTGATTTTGCTGTCTCAAGGATGAGCTTTGTTTATTAATTCAATATTACCGTGGCGTACCATACTTTTGGAAAAAGTCTGCAATTGAATTTTGAATCAAAATGGTTTAAATTTATGTGAAAATTGTACCATAATCCACTGAAATATTTGGGATATCAGATTTTCAGTTTTTCAATGACATTGACCTTAGCTTGAGGTCAAGGTCAAATAAAAACGGCTGGGTTCTGCACATCATTGATTTTTTTATCAAACATACATACATGTTGTATGTATGTATGTATGTATGTATGTATGTATGTATGTATGTATGTATGTATGTATGTATGTATGTATGTATGTATGTATGTATGTATGTATGTGTATGTATGTGTGTGTGTGTGTGTGTGTGTATGTGTGTATGTATGTATGTATGTATGTATGTATGTATGTATGTATGTATGTATGTATGTATGTATGTATGTATGTATGTATGTATGTATGTATGTGTGTGTGTGTGTGTACATACATCCATCCATCCATCCATCCATCCATCCATCCATCCACACACACACACACACACACACACACACACACACACACACACACACACACATGTACACATATATGTACATGTACGCACGCACGCACACACACACACACACACACACACACACACACACACACACACACACACACACACACACACACACACACACACACACACACACACACACACACACACACACACACACACACTGATACACAATGCACATATTATAGCAGTTAATAATCTAGGCAAAGGAACTCCGCCTCTGACAGCTCCGCACTGTTTACTACTTTCGATCTCTCACATCCGAGCTAAGGTGTCATCAGATCATCAAAATACCAGGGGCGAGTTGCCTTGCCTATTAATAATCAAAGTCGAAAAGATATGAAAATCAGGTTTCATACATTACCTCTTCAGGACTATGAGCGTTTTAAAGTCACTCTTGTTAAAAGTAGTGCGCCCTCAAACGTGTTGTCAGCAGCTCAACCGTTTGCCTGGCACCCCATGCCACTTGCACAGAGAAAATATAAACATGCCCATTTGACCACTGTTGACTTTAGTTTTTGCTCTCAGGTTATCAGCTGATCATAAGAAACCACCGAATATTTCAGTGGGGCGTCTTCTTTTGTCTGCTGTGCGACAGGTTCGGATTGGTTCGTAGACTATTTGCGTTCTCCAGTTCTATTTCGACGGACAGACCACACACGGTCTGCGCGCAGTGTAGTCGCAGAATCTAGATCTTACACCTTCGGCTACGCGTTGAAAAGTTACCTCACCCCTGCCCTGGTTAGCCCAACAGACCAACAGGCGATCTAGTACTACCTCGTTGAGGCAGCGCAAGCTCCACTTGGTTCAAAAGAGCTACCTACATAATACACTGCCAGTGTCCTTAGGGCAAATTTCGTCCACTACACGCCCAACAGGTTAACAGGGTTAAATGATCTCAATCTTTCATATCAGCGGGGTCGAGGTAACTTACCCAACTACTCAGAATAAACACATTGCATTGCAAAATACTAAACACTGTGATCATGTGGGGAAAAAATGGTTTCAGGGTGGATCCACTAATTTAGTTGACTACCCAGTAAACTTAGCCCAACACCTGAACACTACAGTCCAACATCGATCGAGTACTACCTTATTACCTGGTTAAGGTAGCACACTCCAACTTGGTTCAAAAGAGCTAAGTAAACTCCCTGTTCTTGTGAGATGACCCATCAAGATCAGTCGTTGGGGAAAAATTTCTGCCTCCACCCCCCGGGGGGGGGCACTTAAGTGTATAGAGGTAGTATATATGTGCCGCGCGACGGGGTATGTTTTTCGGCCTCTCGACTTGTTCGACGGGTTTTTGGGCCTCATACTTTTACGACGGGGTATGTTTTTCAGCTTCAATCTGTACAACGGGTTATACATATAAGAAAATAATACCTTGTACGACGGGGTATGCTTTTCGCCATTTTGACCTTGTACGACGGGTACGGGTTTTTGAGGTCCTGCGGCACACCCCTATCCAGAATAAGGCCAAGTGCCCCCCCTGGGCTCCACCCCAACCCACATTGCGGTACTGAACCTCTAGTCCAGGCAAATAAATGTCTGCCTTTCGTCATCTCCACTCAGTCTTGCAACATTTTAGTGTGTTCTAAGTCTTGCTGATATCAACTTAGATTATCAAATCAAAGTCTGTCCTTCAGCAAACTCCACTATCTTCAAGTGGCATGCTATTTTGGTATGTGGGGTACAGACAACCAGGCTTCTTTGCCAGGTGATTTGATGCCAGTTACAGGACCTCAAGCCAGTGTGTTTTCTTACAGCATATAGGCTGTTTTAGAAAGATTGTGAGCAAAAATACAACCTGGCTGTGCGAAGTGATGTTTACATTCTTTTTCTTGCAGTTTACAGGTTTAGTAATTAAAGGGACAGTTTTCTGAAAACCACAAAGATATACAACCCATATTCATTTGTGTGGTTGAGTGTGGTGTTTATGATAATTCTAAACCTGATCATCATTGCCACGTTTATATTGAAGTGATTCAGGATTAGAACATGTTGTTGGCTGTGTTATATATTCATATGGAAGCAAATCTGAATCCAACTAACATAGTAATGGCCCAAGTTCCTAAGTACATCTATCCAGATAGTTGATTTGAGCCCCTATGTACAGACAAAACAAACCATTCAAGGTGCAGCTGCAGCTTATCATGGTCCCATTTGCTCTGAGGTGCCAAATTAAAGGGATAACAGAATAAAAGGGGTCTGTGTTTGTTGGTGAGTGGGGGCAGGAGCAGAGGTTGGGGTACAACAACAAGAAGTGTGTGAAAAAATGCATCGCCCTATTGTTATGATCGACTCATTGCAAGGACATTATACTTTAAGCAAATTAAGTTGCATTTACTTTGCTGATATTTACCTCATTCTTCCCCTTCATTTTCTCCAGTAGATGCAGGGTTTAGCCTCCATTTAAATACACAGTAGGCTTTTAAAACCAGACCTTCGATTGAAACTGGCAATTTCCAGAATGTCGATCAATGGACCATCAATTCACACAATGTTGGAGATTATACTTGGTGTAGAGATGGCAACATTGAATGTGCTGTATTACAAAAATTGTTCAAACCTGACCAGTTGTGCCAACTATGTCATTTGAAGCAAAGGCATCAGATATAAGGTCTTTGTTTGAAGTATAAAATTGTCAAAATTATCATCTTTAATCACACAACTTAAGCTGAAAAGTTTCCTGAGATTGGTTTACTCATGTGTTGTCTTTAGATGCCACATTAACTATGGCCTGCTTGCGGTCAGGACTTGTTCTGGTTGTACCTGTTGTACTATTTATGACAAGTGTGAAATCCGAAGGTCAGTAATTCTATGTGTCCATAGATTTGTGTGGCTTGAATGAATTGGAATATATTTAAAAATGTGACCTTGTCTAGCTGTGCAACCTCTTATTATTGTTTGATATGTAATTTTATTATTGTCCTCTTAATACTTCACCATTGCAGTTCATCCTTCGTGCTCTTTTGACAATGACTGTGGCTGGAACAGTCGATGTGACAAGGGCGTGTGTCGCTGTGTCCAAAGCTTCATTGAGGCAGCCAATAAAAGAGACTGTGTTGATAGTACGTTGAGGTTTATTAAACTTTGTCAATGTGTATTTGTATAGTGGACATTAGCTAATTCCCTTTCCAGGAATATATTTCCTATGTTTCAACCAAATCATGGTGAATGATGATCCAACTAAGCTTTGCTCATGTCACCATAATTTTGTTGGGGATTATCCTCTGTAACATAGCTCGTTTCAACATCCATTATAGCCCTCAGGCAAATCAGAAACATCTAAATGGGCTGTATCAATGCATCTTTACACATAAAAAGTCTTTACCTTTTATAAATGGTGTCATAAGTAATCAAAAGGTCAACACCAAGGGTAATTTCCCTTTGCTCCAGCTTCTACTTCGCCATTTTCCGTAATCTTATCTCTCTTAAATTTTGTTATGTTTTAGCCAGATGCTTGGATCCTCAGTGTCTGTTTTGCACAGATGAAAACAAATGTTTACGGTACATTACTCCAATCATAAGAAGTAACGTTTGTACCCCAGGAAAATGTTTTATTCACTTTTATAGTTATTTGCTTCTCCAATTTAATGGCCCACTCTGTTGTTGAAAAATGCTACTAGACTCGGATGAAATATTTAATGTGGATGTTTGGCTTGCCGCAGCTTGTAAGCTGTTTAGAACTAGCAGATCCATATGTCAAGAATGATAAGTTTCATCAGTAGTCCAAAAAGCATACCAAAGGAACTAACACATTGTGTTTACACTATATAGTATTTCATTTGTGTTGGTGTGTGTATTTCCAGTTGTGTAGACTTCATCGAGGAAGAAACCAGTCAATGCCTTTCAACCTGTGACACAGAGTACTCCTTGGTCACCCAAGGCGACTTAGTTGGCAAAGTCTGCACCAGTATGTTATAAATGCAAACAATAATATAACTAATGTAAATCCTGAAAAGTATCTTTGATTTTCAATTAATTTTTTTTTTGGAGTAACTCAATTATAATGCGTATATGTATGATGTTGAGCAGAAAGTTCCGGGGAATTGAACCTGGTGTACGTTGCCATAATCGTCAGCATCTGTGCTGGAATTCTTATCACCATCCTCCTATCCCTCGTCTACTACTTCAAACTACGCACCGACAGGTACATGGCTACGATGTTTCCGGTGTTTGCTCCTCCATCTGATACTTAATCTGTGATGCCTGGTCAGACAAATTTTACTTGTGTGTCTATAAGTAAATGATATATTTTTGCTGACTCATTTCAGAGAGCATGAACTGAGGTTGAAACTGATGACCAGAATTGGAAAACACAATGAATTTCTCAATGGAGTAAGATATCTTCCTTTCTATTTTTTATTTTTTTTTCAAGTGGGTGTCTGATTGGCTGTTTTCAAAAGATTGCTGTGATTTTGTTTTCTCAAGCAGAATCTACTGATAAAGCAGAATTATTTTTGATTGCATTTACAATCAAATCCAAATTCTTTAGAAGACATGGGTTTGCCATATGATATGTAATTCCGTGGATTTATTATTCTAAAATGAGTTAGATTTCCTCTGTCTTCCTTGACATTGTATATATTTATGTAGGTCTATCATTGCATGGGATTGTAATAGTGAATAAACTTTCTTGATGTTATTTTTCATAAATGCTTCCCTAAGAACTTTTGTAAAAATTAACATTTGCATCACTTGCATTGTAGGGGTATGATCTCTTTTAGGTGGAATAATTATTGTTAACTACCTGGTATCATTATTTTAAACACGGATTAATCTCGATATATGTTAGTGATATCAAGCCGAATCGATTTGACCGAACTCCTTTTCATAGTATGTCCATTTGTAAAACAAGTATGATAAAAAATTTTGCAATACATTTTTGTTAACACTGAAAAGTTTGCATATAATGCTTTAGTGGATATATTTATTCGCACTTAATAATCATCCCAGTTCAATTGATGTAAATGCTGAAGACTTCTACAAATGATGCTTGTATATTGCAGCTGACCAATAAAGGTCATCAATCAAAGTCGGGTATGTGAGTGATGTGTTGTGGTGTGATGGTTTGTGCCACATCAATTGTTGCAGTTTCACATGGCTCAAAGTTACGCACATGTTGTACCCTTATAGTTTTCTCTCAGTAGATTTGTGTGTAGACAGCTTGCGGTATACAACTTTTATCAGACACATTACAAGGGCTTGTGACTTGTTGTGCACAATATAACTCAACATATTAATGGTGCAATAAATGGGGTGTTAAAGTCTCTGCTGTCAATGGATCAAATATGTCAGTATACAAATAATTAATGAAAGACTTATGATGACTCATAAATGAAAGAAGTACCCATGTTAACACAGACTTAGGTCGAATATATCACTTTTAGTGGCCTGTCTTTTGCTTTGAACATGGCTTTTATGTATTTAGTATCTAACATTGTCACATTCCTTCGATAACAATATCAATCAAGTCCAGGGATTGTTCCTCTGATTGCTTACATTATCGCCATGGTGCTGTTTGATGTAAAACACATCTGTGTCTTACATAAACACCATAATTTATTTGCCTTAATCCAACCAAGCATCTGTCAATAGATGACTCTTTCTGCAGGACCTATCGCCATCTGCTCAATATTTTCATTCAATTGAAATGTTGCAGGAGAGTGTTAATATACGTGGTGGTCTTATGAAATCAATCCCCTAAATGAATATTGATATGTTCTGTTTAAAAATGTTAAGTCCAAGTTTGGTTTTTTATTTAATTTTTTGAAGCTTGTTGGCGATAATATAAGTGTATTGACATGTAATGTTTCTATCAGGTGGTGCCAACGTGAGTCGACCTACATCTCCACAACACTGCATCAACAAGATGCAGCTTGTACATCAGGTGGCAGCTCTGAGACCGCATACAGACATGTTTCTGGTCATGATACGCGAAGCCAAACTCAAGTGCCATAGTCTGGAAGACAGTGACTCTAGGGTTCTTATGTTCAAGTTAGTACATATCTGCCACTGTTGCTCAAACCAATGGGTTCCCATGACCTGCATTAGTTTTCTTTTGAGTGCGTCTTGCCCACATGTCCATTTGATAGTAAAACCATTCTTAATTTTAGAAAGAAGGATAAACATTGCAATATTCACGTGAACAATTGACATAAGCTACTTGTTCTGGTTTTAACAAATATGTAGTGATTCAAGATGAGATTTCTGTTCTATTTAAGGAACATCATCAACCAACTGAGTCGCGTCCTCACTCTCCTCAACGACCAAGGGGCCAATATCCCCTCTGATGGCAACTACCTGCTGGACTGGGCCTACCGCCTCTTACAGGAGTACAGGCGCCGCAAAACTGACGAGGTAGGGAATGTTAATTCATAGCACCTGTCAGTTTTTTATAACTATTTAGATGATCTGTGATAACTTTTGTAAATGAATACCAGGCTATCCAGTGGAGTCCAGACAAACCAGGGTCTCAGGTTGAAAAACCTCCTTCCATGTGCTCTAGTCCATGGTCTGATGATTCCGACCAGTTTGACTGCAACCTCAGTCAAAACTACAGTCACAGGTTAGTTAGCATTTGTTTTGGCACTGGTCCAGCAGCTCTGCCAACTGGCTATGTCATTTCGTTGTTTGTTGGCTGATTTGTAAATCGTTTAAACGGTTGGTTGGTGGGTTATTTTGATAGGTGTGTTTCCAGGCACTCAAGTCATTGAACGCCCCTCCTCTCTGGCATCTAGTATATATACTCTATACATACTAGAGGCCTGAAAAGAAGGGGCGTTATAACTCGAGTGCCTGTGGGTGTGTTAGTCATTACCATTTATTGGATAACAAGACACACAATTTCATGATTGTATCTGCTCCAGACATAAATCCTCTCCTGACAAACATGAAGTGGACAGATTAGCAAGTACCAGTGGCCTAGTTAAGGTCAAGGGTTCTACGGGTTCTATAGCAACCGGATCCATAACAAACAATGCTAAGTTTACTAGCTCAATGGGAACTTGGGACAGTGACTCATTGCCAACAGGATCCACAGCAAATATGATTTGCCTCGCAGATTATACCGAACCAATCGAAGTTTGAAATATTTAGAGAATCACAAAGCCTATATTAGTTACTGTTACATTCTTAATATGCATTTAGAATTCCAGGAACCATATTGTGAGCATGACATGACATGATTGTTTTGTAGTTGTACAGGGTGCTTGATAGTTAATCTCTTTGTCATCTCTTTATTTACCTAGTACGATTTATACACATGTAAATATCATTAATTAAATGTGTAGGTTTGTTTTTTCTAATGGCACATATTAATGGCTATCCTAGCGAGATTATTGTGTATGAATGATAAATAGTCTGCAACTGTTGTATTTACTGTCATCATCAATGTAGGCAGAGACTCATTATGAATATAGTGGTCCTCCTCATAGCCAGCCACTCCTGCCCACAGAAAGTGGCCGGATATGCAGGGGCGGATAGGAGGAGTACACTCTGAGGTACACCGATGTTGTGCCTGTTTACTCAGCCACTACATTACCCAGTTGATTTGTAATGTGGGTTCGTGCTGAGATTTCAATGAAATAAAACAACTCGTTATGCTTTGATGAATTGTCTGGACAAAAAAATTCCAGCAAGTCTACGCACACTGACATACTTTGCAAGATGTCAATCTGTATGATCATAAGAACCAGTTAGCCATGGATCTTGATAAGAAGCTTGGGGCACTGTAGTGGCATGGGCATCATAACTGTGACATCTTAGACAAACGAGGTGTGAACCAATTAAAGCTGACTGATAGTTGACTGTCTTTTGTCAAATCGAAGTGAGCAAGTACTTATGACTTATATGGCGAATGAATAGGGTAAGCGAGTGTACGACATGCTGGCATGAGCACGATTTTTGGGGTTTGGCCTAAAACAGTCCGAGCGGGATATGAAGTGGCTGGTTGGTATGGGTAAAATTGAGGGGTTTACGCCTAACAAAAATGGTTGTTGGTAGGATATGTGGTGTGGCAATGCAAGTGATTACAGACCTACAAAAGAGTCTGGATACTCAGGGTGGTCGGTCAAGAGGAGTGCTGGCGGAATAGAGGGGAGGCACTGTATTTGTATATGTGATTAGATATGATAAAATAATATTGTTGTCGAAATACACATATATTTTTGTAAGTCTTCATCCAGTTTGCTCAGTGATTGTATTATATAAATGAATAGAATCTAATATATGTTAAGTTTTTTATGTGTATCACTCTCTGACCGGGGCTACAGACAACCAACTTATTTGGTGATGTGAAACATTTAATGTTTTTCTAATCAAGAAGTTTTTAAATATGCTTACATAACTTTAACAGTTTTACTCTTGCATGAATTTTTGATAAATGAGCTTGTTCCTCTATGTTGGAATATTATATGAGGTTAAGGATTTGAATAGCACTCTGCTATATTGTGAAATGCAGTCAAGTATTTGTTCCTGAACTCAGAATTAGTATTCAGATGTGCATTTTTTTAAATTTTATTCTTATTGTTGATACATAACCAAAAGCTCATAATTCTTTGTTGATTTTTCTGTGTGTTATTTGTTGTGGGGGTATTCATTAGCATTGAACTAAAGATACAATTTGATTATTTTGGGATTGTTCACCAATTTTTTATTTCAATTTGTTGCATTATTTGATTGTCTTTATTGAGCGATTGGCTGAAGCAGTGGGTTTGCTTAATACCTGAATAAATGTAGCTTACTGCGGGTTTAATGAATTCAAATGGCTTATTTTGACCTGCATGTTTGAATTATGCAACTCTGCAATGTCTTTCTATAAAATTGTTCTGCAGACATAGAAGTTCACCTGCTGCGGTGAGGGTATTTCTTGTTTAGGTCAGGTTATCTTCTCTTCACAAATAGAATTTATCGCATGTATGCAAAACACAGGCTTAGAATAAATCTTCCAAACACAATAACAAAAACAATCCTTTACATATAATGCAAAGGATAGATACCCATAGTAACCAAACAAAAACCATCACATTATAAAAAACATTGCATAGATAAGTATGAGGCAAACTGTTCCGAAATATACTGCTATGTATGTAAAAGTATACCAGCATTCAATTAAATTATAAAATGCTGATGCCACCAGCATCTTTTGAAATAAGCAAATGGGCATTAATCGCCATTCCTACCTGACACAGAATCACTCATTCCAAACAGATGTCCCTCTCTCTAGCAACATGCTGTTGTCTTACAGGGGCTCTCCTGGCCTTACGAATTCATTGTATTTATTATTCTTTTCGACCGTTTTATCTGTATTTGTCTATGATTGAATAATGATTTATCTGTTTATGTTAGCCCAACAGACCAAGAGTCGATCGGGTACTCCCTTCTTGAGGGAGCGTAAGCTTCACTTGGTTCATAAGAACTAGTTTATGTGCACTATTACAATGGTTGTGATTTTTGTATGGCAAATAAATGAATCTGAATCTGTAGTGGCCAGAGCAGTTAAATCAGACATATAACGATTTCAATTAGCACGATATATGTACCAACACCACTTTATAACCGGACTCGTTTCTATATATTTTTCTCTCGACCGAATCCAGTACGACGTTGCCGTCAACGTGCGAAAAAGCGAAACCTAGCGGTGGACTTAAAGGTCTACTATTTTTTAAAGGAATCTTGTGTGAATGTCCTGACGTGTACTCTCGCGAACAAGTGTCGAGATCTTACGTGACATGGAAACTCATGGCGTCAGTTCCGTCAACATCTGGAACTGACGTCGCGCACAGTAGATGTAAATATGTAGCACCATTTCTAAAGATGCTTAAACGGCACCCTGAGATTATTTGCTTCGTACTTGCAGTTGTATTGTCATGCTTCTCTAGGTATGCCAATAGGTAAGTAGGTTACATTAATTTATATATATTGTTGAAATCACACTGACAGCCCAGTTCACAGTGGCACAGACCACACACCTGCACACCACACTGCCCACAGTCACTGAAGTCTGAACCCAGCTGTACTTGGTTGTTGTACCGTACTATCAGATATCGGCCATGTCGGTGTACCTAGGCCTCGAAGTGAGTTAAAATACTTCGCCTCCAGAGTCCAGGGACCGCGATATGTTCAATGTTGTATCGGCGCTGTAACAAATGTATATTGTCGTCCGATCTTAATGTCAATAATGATCATAAACCATAATCAACTACAAGCCACAACTTCCAAAGTAGCCCTAGTACAGGGCGTATCTGACTATAAACACTGAAGAAACGATCCATCTGTGCAGTGCTAGCTACAAGATATATTCCCTAAATCTTCTCAATATGTTCGATTTCGGAATAATCACAGGAAGTGCTAGTGAATCTGATCAGCTCCCTGGTACCTGTTAGTCTCGCATAAGACTAGGTATAGCTCAAATGTTGATAAATACACATTTTTTCCAGAATTGCAAGAAAGTGACTGATTATAAGCATATAGACTTGACAGACCATTTGCAACCTTTTTTTCTAGTCCCACCTGGTTCAACTGTTGCCTTCTTTACAATCTCACTCCAGTGACCAGTCCAAGAGCCGCAATAACGAAACTGAATACCGAGTTAATTGCAGAGTATCTTGATTCCGTGGAGGGTTTAACCCCGTTAGGCAAGGTCATTTAACTGCATCTTAAGATAGAATAAACTTCAGTGGAGTTGGCGCACGAGAATGCAATATTTATCTGACTCATTAAACATAAACAGATTGATATTTTGTCGCTCGTCTAAAAACATGAACGCGGCCACTTTATTATTGGACATGAAATTGTTCAGTGACCAACCTTTGACCTTGTTTTCTTCATCAATTTTAAAAAAACTGTACACTGCTGACATCAGTTAAACCTATTTCTTTAGTTTGTATGCCAAATTCATGGAGAGCTAGCCCATGATGATGCATTGCAATTCTCAACTTTTGTCTGCTTTGCCCTTAAATCTGCTCTCTAAATGACATTTTTGAACTTATGAAGCGTATTACTTTAATATATAGCCTTAGTTTCTATGCATATATATATATATATATATATATATATATATATATATATATATATATATATATATATATATATATATATATATATATATATATCTGAGGCTGACAGAATCATAGAAGTACCTAATTAGATTATCTTATTCCTTAAAACAATAAATGTACTGGCTTTTGACGGTGACAGGATATCATTCTGCATTATAGTAAGTTATGACAGATAAATGTCTGTGATACCCAGTAGGTCGGTTGTCTGAATGTATATATTTGATTCAAAGCCATAATCAGTAGTTCAACGTTACATTTCTTAATGTTTGTGTATTGTTCTAACATCCCACACATTGTGATTTTCAGAACAATTGTAAACCACAGGCTAAGGTAACTCGTTAACCTTGCTGCACCGCTAATCACTGCCTGTTTGATGTTATTCATGGTTGTGGTGGGTGAATGTTTGTAGGCATTGATTGCTTTCATTCACTTCACGTGCAATACTTATTGGTGATCTTTCACTGCAAACAAAAATGATTTAATTGCATTGAATTATGATTTCATAGTGTTGTTGCTGTTACCTAACAATTGGGCATGGTCAAATTTACAGTCAAACATAGGTGATGAAATCATAGCTATTAATTACATCCTAGAAAAAAATCCATTATTTGGCTTTATTGCTACAATCAGTGTAGAATTACAAATTTATGTTTCGACCTATTGATTTGTTTTGCTCCTTAAGTGACTCCATTCAAGCAATAATTGTTGACAACTTTTTTGACTGATGGAAAAAATGCCAGCACAGCAACTGTTTTGCCTGCACGCTATATCAGTTTGATTTACTGCACATGCATCTCTGATCAGAGTAATTGACTGAACCAGAAGAGGAGTATGTTACGTTGATGCCCCTTCCACACATTGGAATAATCTTCACCAGACACACCCCTAGTAGACATTGATCAAGAATACATAGTTGCTTGTATTGATTAAAATGGGGCTTTTTTCCAGTTCTGGATGTCCACCAACTAATATTTGCCACCTAGTTAACTCAGATTCATAAATAGCACTCTCTTGGCTTATGCTAGACAATGTGAGTGATACTTTATGTAGTTTTTGATTGCATGGCTCACTCCTCTTGTGTTGTATTTTTTTGTAGATATCATGTTAGCCCTCATGTCTGTGTTATACCCCAAGAATACCCTCTGTCCTTTCAAAAGCAATTAAACCTAATTTGTAGCTGCCCCAGAATTTCCCAACCACTGCAATAAATGTTGGGAACTATGGCTACAAATTGATATTTTACAAAAAGCAATAATTGCTGTGACTTGCTTTAGCTATTTAGAAGGTTTATATCAATCAATGAACTGTAACATTTTGCAGAATGATCCAACATATGTAGCATTTATTGAGGATTACATATATGTTCTGCTTTCTTAATAGTTGATAGTCATAAATTTTCGATTTTAACAAAAGTATACTTGTCAACCAACTATATTTGGGTCACGTGTAATAATGATTTTTTTATCCAAATCTGAATATATTTCAAAACAAATGTCTGTGTCCCCTAGGTCTCTTGCTCAAATAATCAGCTGATAAAATGTGTAGCAGTGACATTTTCACACAAGAATATATGATACTGATGTCTATCTCACCAGGGAGCCGCTCTCTGTAGATAGTACCTCTAGTTGTGTTCAAGCTTGTGGACTGAGTGTGTTGTTTGTGTTGCAGTCAGACTCGTCAGCATGCCAGCCAGCCACTTCCCCGCCGCTTCTTCCCAGCATCCTCCCCTGTCATTGACTTCCCCTATGGTAACATCGCAACAGTCGGTGTCATGGTTCAAACACACGAGGCCATGGCAGTCATGTACTATGCCCCCTGGTGCGCCAAGTCCATGAAAGTGAGGTCAGAGTTCACGAAAGCAGCAGAGTATCTCCAAGGACAGGTAAGGTCTATCATACCTTCTCACTCTCCTGTTGTTGAAGACTGCTGGTCTTTTCGCTCCTGGACAGGACTGATTGATGCTGTGTTTGGTTGCAGATCAAGTTTGTTGGTGTGAACTGTTGGTACAAGCCTGGAAAATGTCGGCAACAAAATAAATTCTTCGCCTTCCCAGTTCTCTTCTTCTATATCAACACCCTCAACGGATTCAAATACAATGGTTGACACTAATAAATCATCTTCCGCATCGATTCAATAATTTACTAATGATTGAAGCCTTGTTCATTCCCAATGTGAATGAGATTGTGTATTGATTGTCTGTGACAGGCATCTTGCGGGCTGACTACATTGTGCGGTTTGCGGAGTCCCTACTCAACCCCATGCAATACTTGGCAACACAAGTTCATTTGGCATCTTTTCTTGCTACCTCTGATGTAAATAATCTCAATTTGCGGTGCCTATCTGAAATTGCAAAATATTATTTTTTATTCAATGCCAATGATGTTGAAGTAAATTAGTTTATTTAAATCTTAACATTTTCGACAACTGCCACCAAGTGAGAATTACGTGGATAACTGAACCAACCAAGCTATACAATTCATGCTTCATGTCTGGTGTTGTTCTAGAATCTTGTTGTGGGATATTTTGACTTCAATTGCTCCCCACAACCCCCAGGCTATCAGCAGTTTTACTACGCTTCCATGCGCGTCCTTGAAGCTGGTGGGTAGACCACTTTATGCTTGTTTAAACCCGTTTCTCTTCTAGATGTTCAACCCTCCCAATTCATGTATTACCTGTTTCAGATCCTAACAATCCTATACATGTTGGTGTGGTCACCAGCAAAACACTAGCCAGCCAGTTAGAAGCTAATGAATCCAGCACGCTCATGCTATTCCGTTCACTCAATGCCACATTGGTGTGTTCACATTTCCGTACTATTTAACTGAAAAACATACGTGGAGCATTTGTATCAACTACCAGTAGCATTAAAGCTTCCATTATGAGACGCAAGAGTCTTTTGTTTCAGAAATATCCAGGTGATAGGAACTTCACATCTAGTGCCATAGTAAGATGGGTCATGGGCTTGAGACAGCAGGTAACTTATTGCTTATATCTTAGACATACAACAATGTTTATTTCTTAGCCATACCAGGGATAATACTGACATTGTTTGTATTATTATTATTTATAACCATGAAAAACGTTATCATAGATAGAAAATATGAATGCCTCAAGATGTCATTAAAGGTGGATAACAGGCAGAGTTTGATAGTTAATGCCACAATATCATTGACTTACATATGTTATTCAAATTGTTTGCATATTTTTTAATTCAAAGTTGAAAGGCAGTTTTTCAAGACAGTGATAGAAATAAAGTTTAGATGATTTATTTAACTCAATATCAGATGGATTTCTGTCCTCTCAACATCTAGACAAAAACATAAACAAAATTCATATTACATCTAACCTATTATACCTTTATTGTTGTTGTAAACTCATTGTGTTTGGATTGGACATGCAGCCTGTGGTTCCATGGATTCTACCATCAGGGATCAAGAGCATTACTTTGTCTACAGAATTAGTTAGAGGTCCGGCAGTCATCCTCTTCACACCTGCTCATCCTCTGTCAAAGCCCAATCATCATTTGGCACAGGTAGATTTCTAACATTTTCACCCACAATGATCATCATTTGTTTGATTTTTCTGTATTTTGCCAGAAGCTATAATTGTTATTTGTATGTTGTTTCAGCTTCGTGAAGTTGTTTTAAATTACAAAAACTGTGAAAAAGAGCGGCGGATACAGGAATCGACGTCGTTGAGTATGTTACACCGCTTGTCCTCGTACGTGGAGTTTGTGAGCACAATGAAACTGTGTGAGGCTTCGCAAGCGTCGGACAAAAACACAAAACCCCAAACAACTATTGATTTGAGTGCTGCCAAGCAATGTTGTCTTTCTGTCATCACTCGACAAAACAGTTCCTGTGATATGTGCCTGAACTATCACCCCATACATCCTCTGAGCAGCTCTAGCTGTGGTCTCCCTGATACCAGTTTGCTGTTACCCCAAGCAGGCAGTAAGGACCAGTCACCAGGGATTTTCACACTGACTGGTTCCTTGTGTCAGGAAGCTATATCTAACTATAATCCCAGCGAGTTTCTAACTCTCTGCTGCTCCGATCACTTTACAATTCCTATACAACAGCCTGTATTTTCTGGGCAAGAGGTGCCGGATGTTGATACGGGAACCACGGATGGTTACGTCAGAGACCGAGTGGACGGCTTTGAAGCTAACAAATGCTGGGCACACACGAAGCAGATCAAACACGGCTGGATGCCCAGTGTCGCAAACGCTATATATAAAAAGAACACAGAGATTAGGGGATACCCCGAGTCTTTCATGGGTAGTGGATGTGTCGGGAATAATTCGTTATCTTTCTATGCAATGGATAGTAGACAGGGCCGAGAATTTGCCAAGAACCTCGGTGTCAACCTCAGTCCAGGACGTTCAAGTGCCTTAGTGCTGGTAGATGTTCAGGTATGCTACAAAATATTCACTACATTCCATCTTATGATGGCTAAAAAGTTTTTGCTTTGGTCTTGATTTTAGTTTTTTGATCTGATTTGATTATACATCCGAAATTCTTGTACGTATATTGGTCTATGTCTTGTCATGTATATCTGATACGTATTTTTATTGTCATCATAATACAGCTGTATCATTCATGTCCGGCGTCTCTTGCCTTCTATACAGAATGAAGCCCAGTTCATCTCCAACAAACAGGTCACACCTCAAAATATATGTGAGTTTTTTGTGTTATTGTTACTGCTTGCAGATCCTTCACTACTCGCATATACTTTCTGATTCATTGAATAGCTTGTACAGTCACCTTTGATTGTTTGATAGCTGCTTGATATAATATACATTATAAATTTATGTTACCCTGGAGTCAAGACAACATCAATTATAAATATAACATATATCATCTCCTTGTATGGACCAGTCTCATGAGATGGATAAAAAGATATCAAAAAGCAGCTTTTAGCTCTGCTGTAAATCGGAGCCTATCATATGTATAACTGCCTGTTGATGGTGCAGTTTGTTATAAAGCCAGCTAGTAGTCTCATTGTAATAGACACTAAACATCGTGTCCCTTGCAATCTACAGGGATTTGAAACTGCTACTTCTAAGATGGATATATAGTTATTCCTTTATGGCCAAATTTGAAGTCTGTTGTAACTTTAGAGAGGTTATCAATGACCTTTGCCTTAATACCTAGGTGAGGCCTTCAAACAAGGAACGTTAATCTGATATATTTAGTTGGCAAGTTTTGTCAATATAGCTTGCACGTTAGAAATGCACCAGCAAACACATTTTAGCATGTCAATCATGTGGTTCAGTCCAGAGAGTTGAAATAAGAGGGCCGTGTGATCCTTACACTGTGTGTTATGTCTTAACATTTAGTTATTCAGCAGTGCAAATTGTGATTGAAAAGGTGGTTGTTATTACATAACATTTGTTGGACAGCGCACATGGTATCATATAGGTGCATGTGAAGCAGAGCAAAACCTCATGAGATGTAACTGTTGATTATTAATTCATATAATTTTAATATCATAGAAAATCACGTAGATTGGAGCAAGCTTTGTGGCCCGTTGACCTCTTGATTTAGACATGAATTGTTTAATGCTCATCAACAATTCTAGTAATAGACATGTTTGATTGAGGCAGAAATATATTGTGGTAATGCCTCAATTACTACCATCATTAGCCTCACAAGGGGAGGTCAGAGGGCTGGGGATAGTTGATTGTGCCAGCAAATATTATTCTTTGTAAAAAACCATCCTCATCTGTTCTTATTCATCGTCAGTATTTATCACGTATTCATCACTGACTCACTGTTTCTATGTTTGCCTTGTGTTTTGCTGTTAGTGTCATTTATCGTGGGCCACACAGAGAACTTACTGTCCCGATCCCTGCGGTCTTCCCATAGCCCTGAAAAGCAGTGTACCAGTCTGTCTGACGGTGATAGAGTGTGCATACACCAGGTCACCAGTTCTACCTTCAATCAAGTGGTCATGGATCCAGATAAGGTGAACTATATACCTATCAGTATAAAAGCAAAGAATTGTTTGATCTTCAAACAAAAGAATAGAGGTTTGAACAGGGTTTTTTAGCTTTGCCTTGAGCAGATTTTATATATCGTTGCCATGGTGTGTTTCAGTCCCTTTGTAAACTGTGGTGGCATGTTTTCTTATTCAGCAATCTACCCATCCCCAAATCACATATGGACCCCTTTTATGTTGATGGCTCCTGACAAACCTAAAATCAGTCTCACATCACCTTTGATCCCCGAGTTATTTGAGAAAAAATATGTTTACACAATAGAAAATAACTTTTGATGGCATTTTTCCTTATATTGCAAGTTAGCTTCCCGAAATTACTCATGGACCCCTCTGGTATTGATGATTCCTTGCAAACTTAAAACCAGCCTTGCATGACCTTTAACCTTTAGGTTATTAAACAAAAACTGATGGCACGTATTCAGCTCTGCCGTTAAGCAAAGCTTGGTTAAAATCTGAACTCCATCTTTACATCACGCCATCTGTACGTCACGCCATCTGTCTGTCCTTAAAAATTTCATGCACCATTAAAACCATTTGTAGATTCATGAATTAATCTTGTCATAATTGTTTTTGAAAAGTAGCTAAGTTCCAAGGCATATTGGCCTCTTGTGTAATGATAAAGTTTTATCACCTGTTGCACCCATGTTATCCCCTGTCATGTGACTTTGTTTTAGGATGTTGTACTGCTCTATTACGCCCCCTGGTGTGGTTTCTGTGCAGCCTTCTCTCATATCTACCTCTCTCTGGCCAAATACTTCCGCTCAACTAAGCACCTTGTATTCGCCAGGTACAGTATCCAAAAATACATTTAAGCATTAGAAATACCAGCTGCTACCCTTTATGCAGTACTTGGTAGTGGAAAAATCAACTAAATGGTGTACCCCGCATTTGCTTCTCAAATTGTGACAAATAATTTTTAGTACATTCTACAATTTTTGTTTCTCAAGCCACATATATATATTCCTTGATTAACCATTAATGTTGTGGGTGTTCTGTTGTATTACTGTTCCAGATTTAATGGGAATACTGATGACTTGCCTTGGGAGTTCACTGCTGATGTTTATCCTGTGATAACATTCTACCCTGCAAACAAGTAGGTTGCACTGGGGTTAGCATTGGCCCGCAGCTATCTTCTATGCTCACAGAAATGCATAAAAGATAGCTTCAGTCGAGCCAATGCTAACCCCTGTGGTGGGTTGTGTTTATTCAAGTCTATTAAATAATGCAGCGACTTCACTCATTTCAATATATTTCATTTTATACCTGCTTTTCATGATACCACATTTTAACTATATTATAACTAAGAATACAGTTCTATCTTTTGTATAAAGCATATACAGGCAATGAAACACTCGGCTATATCTCCATTGGTGCTGTGATTATAGGAAGGTGGACAGTGTGAGTTTCCCTGACCACATGGACAAGTCTGTGAGAAATCTGGTGCAATTTGTACTGAGCCATGCCTCGGATAAGGTCCGCGTTGATGTGGCACTCAACATTTGCTCAACGTCATGCATGAAATCAAATCTACAGGCCTCAGCCAGCCATGTGGAAGTTCTTCAACAGGAACTGCTAGCAATTGAGACTAGGCTAACCCAAGTTCATAAGAGATTACAAGAACTAGTGACAATGTTGGACGAGAGTGCTGACAAAGACTTTATTGATGCTTTCGTGCAGAGGATAGGCCACTCTTCAGTTGTATGAAAAAAACTTGAACCAAACCTTCTATAGAAAACAACTTCAGCTGAAGGGTGTCAATGAATTCCGTGATATTCTGCAGGATAAGAGCCTTTTAGGAGCCAATTCCTTGAGTCGAAGTTTATCTGCTAGCCATGCTGAGTGGCGGTCACAGTGGAGGAAAATTGAGATCAAAAGTATGCATAATACAGTGGAGGGCTATGACAAGGTACTGGATGAATTCAAGAGAGAATTAAAACCAAATGAGGAATTGTAATAAAAAGAAATTCCAATAACCAAGCACACTTTCATAATGTGTTTGCCTGACTTACTGAACTTGTAATATGACACACTATATGTTGTAACGCACACACACACACTGGCATGCACACATATGTGTGTATATATATATATATATATATATATATATATATATATATATATATATATATATATTACAGCAAATCTAAATCTATGCTTTGGGGGACATATAAGGGACCATGTCATATATCCCCTGAAAGTCGACTAGCTAGTGTGGATATGATTTTCATTGATTATGTCACCTTGGCTTCGTTATGTTTCATACATCATGTCATCTTGTTCATTGCGCTAGTTAATGCATCCTGAATCAGGTAAATTATATCCTGTTTTCAGTCTCTGTATCAGCTCGTAAAACGGGTATTTTGTTGTTTGACTTTGGGAAGGGAATGAAGGTTCCAATATACAATCACTGGTCAAGAATGTCTTTCACGAATCCCAGCAATCGACTATTATTGCCATTTCCAGTGATTCTTAGTGTAATATAGGGATTCAATCCTTAGAGGGGATATTTGGGAAGGCTTCAGGGGGTTATCATGGCCTCCCTGCTACTGTATATCCCCAATATATATTCTTGGGCTGATGTTTTTGTATTTTTAGATCAATATATTAAGCAATACTCTTCACCAAAACTCGTTTCAGAACATAAATTTGCCTAAATTAAGATATGTCGTCTAAAGGAGAGAATTTGTGGTATGTCCCCAAAAGGGTGCGTTTGTGTATGTGTGTATATATATATATATATGTGTATGCATGAAGTACTATTTATTCATAACTTAATGTGTGTTGTGTCTCGGGTATAAATGTGTGTACGATTGGTCTAATTCAACCTGTTCTCTGTTTGTTTGGCTTTAAAATCATACCCATTTCCTTAAAGAGACTGTTCAGCCCCATATTTGGAACGAGGTTGCATAGCAAGCTGCTTGGCAACCACACCTTGGTAACCAAAAATGTTACATTTTCAGACTTTCAGTCGCTACTCGGCGCTGTGGTCTCAGAAAAAAGATCCTTACTTCGGCTGTCGCCATTTATGTTGTCGGACATTACCCTTCCTGCAAATTATATATTCAGAGAAATTGCCTGTCTATCAGCATAAGTTATGTCATCCAAGGCATTGACAATTGAAGGACATAAAGCGCTTAATACTATTTTCTCCCTTTGCCATCTAGTTGGAAATGTATGTGTTATAGGATATTAGCCCCTTACATTATATTGTGAGGGCTACAGGGCTACTAAGTGTGATGTCACATCATTAATAGATCCAAGCTGGCTCCTTAACACGTTTTTCACTCAACATTCTTGTCATATTTGGGATGCAATATCTCGGTGACAACGAATCGGTAAACTAGTAAACTCAGATGGTTATTTAGACAATCACTAGACTATAACATGTCTGATTCACCGGTCATCGTAAGTCCTGTATAGCCTTGTATAAGTCTTGTATAGCTATAGCCGTGCACGACGTTTATTAACGTCGTGCAAAGATCGTAACCGAATGCGCGTGAACGATACATGAGTTCCAATTATCACATAAACGAATGTTTATTAACAAGTTGAGTTAGTTTACGGGTGAGATTTCGTCAAGGGCGATTTAATCCGGCCACACAAATTCTGAAAGTTCATGTTTATTTTGAACGACAAGATCGGTTTTCTGCGCGCATGCGCAGACAAGGTTCTTCGCAAGCGATTTTTTTTCTTTCTGAATTTTATTATTTAAGTATATGTGTCATTTTTATCAATGATTATCTTTTGGAAATATCTACTTTGAAGGGCGATATGTATTTAACGATATCACAATGACATTTAAAAAAAGATAACACTTATTGATTCCCGCAGTCCTGGAGGGGGCACTTGGCCTTGACATGCGTAGGGGTGTGCCCCGGGATCTCAAAAACCTGTACCCGTCATACAAGATAAAAATGGCAAGAGCATACCCCATCCTACAAGTATGAGGTCAACAAAATTCGTCGGGAGGCCGAAAAAAACCTACCCCCGACACATGTATACTACCTCTATACACTTAAGCGCCCCCTCCACCGGGACCTGCAGCCACATGGCGAGTGAAACTGGAACTTCGTAATCTGACGTCATATCTCCAAAAAAACTGGGGCTGCCGCGAATGAAAGTTGTGATTCTAAAAGTTTATTCGACTATTGCTAAATAATAACGAGACAGTGGATAACCAAAATAATTCGTTTAAGCGGATATTCATCTCATTTGTCGACATAAATATTTACGTAAGTACACAACTTGGTAGTAGCCCCGGAGTCGTGATATAAAAACACTTTCCACACGACCCACACATCTTCAGTCACGACGGTATATATTTATATTACCGTCGTTGGTTGAATTTAATAAGCAGCCGCCTTCTTTGAAAAATTTTAAAAAAAATTTCTTTCTGGACAAGTGGCGCATCTATATCTCCGTTCAAGCATTCGAAGTAATCGGGTGAACCGAGGATAAACGTGTACTTCCCCGGGGTACTTCCGCGCTCTGAATGCGGGAACGCATCATGAAACACATCATACAAATCCCCTATGAAGCCACGCGTCTTTTATACCACCGAACACTATGACATCGACATTGGATCCCCTAGAACGAATACCATTAACTCCCTCAGGCACAGAACCCAAAAGCAGATACGACAATGAATCTTTTTGTGAGCTATGGGGTGATGAGTAGTGCGGCTGTTATGTACGAATAGCGCATTGGGAAGGGGTTTCTGGGCAAGCCTCGCGTTTTCATCGGCGGATGTTGTACATTATATTATATCATAATGCAAAGGAGATTACAAATCATGATGTCCGAACTCAAGTGTCTGTGATCCCAATCCTTGCATTGCATGACAATACTGACGCACGATCTCTGATCAAGCAACTTCGCGACTTCTTTGTAACATACGGAGTTCCAGAAGAGATCGCGACTGATGGATTGCAAGTCATCATTTGTGGTCATTGCTCTCGCGATGGGGAGTTCGTTCCCGCTTCTTCTAGAAGCTATACCTTAACTGCAACATCTTCTACAACCAGGAAACCCCAAGCAAACTCCAGGAGAAAAATTTCTTCTGTCTATGCCTACCACCAGCTTGCGCCTCCGACTCGCTCCAAGTCCACCCGCTCGTACCAACGTCACACAATTCTCTCTTCTAGGACCCAACCAGCTTGGAAGGGGGGGGGGGGGGGGGGGGGTGCCGGATATATCCAGTACTGACAATGACTCGAAGGACATTTAATCATGATGGACTGGCATTTCTGACTGCGTCTTGTTTTCTTAATCACTTTTTTCACGAGAGAGACTGACGGACTTGGGATGGGTGCCTAGCCATACAGTACTTTTATATTATGCCCACTTTACATCCGATACATTCACCTCTCACTCGAACTTACGCACAAACAGTTAAAGGTGTCAATACGTTCTGTGTTGAAAACTGTACCCTCTTGACATTTATCGGCTTCTCGGCTACTTGTCTAGGTGTACCGTCTCTAAATTTCACGTCGAGAGAGAGAGAGAGATCGAGAGAGAGAGAAGAGAGAGAGAGAGAGAGAGAGAGAGAGAGAGAGAGAGAGCGAGAAGAGAGAGAGAGAGAGAGAGAGAGAGAGAGAGAGAGAGAGAGAGAGACTGATGGACTTGGGATGGATGCCTAGCCATACAGTACTTATATAATGCCCACTTTACATTCGATACATACACCCCTCACTCGAACTTGCAAACAAACAGTCAAAGGAGACAATTATCCGTGTTGAAAACTGTTTCCCTCTTGACATTTATCGGCTACATGTCGAGGTGTACCGTCTCTAAACCTCATGTCAAATGATTTTAGTGGTAGTCTTCCGAATAAGAGAGTCCATAAAATTCCGTGATAACCTCTTACTATCACAAGCACTCAAGTCAATACCCCCCAGCGACAGTGACATGACATGAGCTGGGTCATCGGGGTTATCTATTTGTATATATAAGAGCCAAGCGAAACTGAACACTACCGAACGCGATCGTTCGTGTGCTTACTATTACCAAAGTCTAGAGATAAAGCCTGAACGATAGACAACTCGTAGTATATGACAAGGCAAACCAACAAGAGACTGCCAGTAGTATAGGATATATCCAGTACTGACCATGACTCGAAGGACATTTAATCATGATGGACTGGCATTTCTGACTGCGTCTTGTTTTCTTAATCACTTTTTCACGAGAGAGACTGACGGACTTGGGATGGGTGCCTAGCCATACAGTACTTTTATATTATGCCCACTTTACATCCGATACATTCACCTCTCACTCGAACTTACGCACAAACAGTTAAAGGTGTCAATACGTTCTGTGTTGAAAACTGTACCCTCTTGACATTTATCGGCTTCTCGGCTACTTGTCTAGGTGTACCGTCTCTAAATTTCACGTCGAGAGAGAGAGAGAGATCGAGAGAGAGATCGAGAGAGAGAGAGAGAGAGAGAGAGAGAGAGAGAGAGAGAAGAGAGAGAGAGAGAGAGAGAGAGAGAGAGAGAGAGACTGATGGACTTGGGATGGATGCCTAGCCATACAGTACTTATATAATGCCCACTTTACATTCGATACATACACCCCTCACTCGAACTTGCAAACAAACAGTCAAGGAGACAATTATCCGTGTTGAAAACTGTTTCCCTCTTGACATTTATCGGCTACATGTCGAGGTGTACCGTCTCTAAACCTCATGTCAAATGATTTTAGTGGTAGTCTTCCGAATAAGAGAGTCCATAAAATTCCGTGATAACCTCTTACTATCGCAAGCACTCAAGTCAATACCCCCCAGCGACAGTGACATGACATGAGCTGGGTCATCGGGGTTATCTATTTGTATATATAAAGAGCCAAGCGAAACTGAACACTACCGAACGGATCGTTCGTGTGCTTACTATTACCAAAGTCTAGAGATAAAGCCTGATCGATAGACAACTCGTAGTATATGACAAGGCAAACCAACAAGAGACTGCCAGTAGTATAGGATATATCCAGTACTGACAATGACTCGAAGGACATTTAATCATGATGGACTGGCATTTCTGACTGCGTCTTGTTTTCTTAATCACTTTTTCACGAGAGAGACTGACGGACTTGGGATGGGTGCCTAGCCATACAGTACTTTTATATTATGCCCACTTTACATCCGATACATTCACCTCTCACTCGAACTTACGCACAAACAGTTAAAGGTGTCAATACGTTCTGTGTTGAAAACTGTACCCTCTTGACATTTATCGGCTTCTCGGCTACTTGTCTAGGTGTACCGTCTCTAAATTTCACGTCGAGAGAGAGAGAGATCGAGAGAGAGATCGAGAGAGAGAGAGAGAGAGAGAGAGAGAGAGAGAGAGAGAGAGAGAGAGAGAGAGAGAGAGAGAGAGAGAAGAGAGAGAGAGAGAGAGAGACTGATGGACTTGGGATGGATGCCTAGCCATACAGTACTTATATAATGCCCACTTTACATTCGATACATACACCCCTCACTCGAACTTGCAAACAAACAGTCAAAGGAGACAATTATCCGTGTTGAAAACTGTTTCCCTCTTGACATTTATCGGCTACATGTCGAGGTGTACCGTCTCTAAACCTCATGTCAAATGATTTTAGTGGTAGTCTTCCGAATAAGAGAGTCCATAAAATTCCGTGATAACCTCTTACTATCGCAAGCACTCAAGTCAATACCCCCCAGCGACAGTGACATGACATGAGCTGGGTCATCGGGGTTATCTATTTGTATATATAAAGAGCCAAGCGAAACTGAACACTACCGAACGCGATCGTTCGTGTGCTTACTATTACCAAAGTCTAGAGATAAAGCCTGAACGATAGACAACTCGTAGTATATGACAAGGCAAACCAACAAGAGACTGCCAGTAGTATAGGATATATCCAGTACTGACAATGACTCGAAGGACATTTAATCATGATGGACTGGCATTTCTGACTGCGTCTTGTTTTCTTAATCACTTTTTCACGAGAGAGACTGACGGACTTGGGATGGGTGCCTAGCCATACAGTACTTTTATATTATGCCCACTTTACATCCGATACATTCACCTCTCACTCGAACTTACGCACAAACAGTTAAAGGTGTCAATACGTTCTGTGTTGAAAACTGTACCCTCTTGACATTTATCGGCTTCTCGGCTACTTGTCTAGGTGTACCGTCTCTAAATTTCACGTCGAGAGAGAGAGAGAGATCGAGAGAGAGATCGAGAGAGAGAGATCGAGAGAGAGAGAGAGAGAGAGAGAGAGAGAGAGAGAGAGAGAGAGAGAGAGAGAGAGAGACTGATGGACTTGGGATGGATGCCTAGCCATACAGTACTTATATAATGCCCACTTTACATTCGATACATACACCCCTCACTCGAACTTGCAAACAAACAGTCAAAGGAGACAATTATCCGTGTTGAAAACTGTTTCCCTCTTGACATTTATCGGCTACATGTCGAGGTGTACCGTCTCTAAACCTCATGTCAAATGATTTTAGTGGTAGTCTTCCGAATAAGAGAGTCCATAAAATTCCGTGATAACCTCTTACTATCGCAAGCACTCAAGTCAATACCCCCCAGCGACAGTGACATGACATGAGCTGGGTCATCGGGGTTATCTATTTGTATATATAAAGAGCCAAGCGAAACTGAACACTACCGAACGCGATCGTTCGTGTGCTTACTATTACCAAAGTCTAGAGATAAAGCCTGAACGATAGACAACTCGTAGTATATGACAAGGCAAACCAACAAGAGACTGCTATCTAACGGAGAAACAATAATATTAATGTCTAGCACCGGTCCAATAACATATATCAACAGATAAACGTAATGTAGACTTTCCTTTATATATATATATATATATATATATATATATATATATATATATATATATATATATATATATATATATATATATATATATATATATATATATATATATATTCATTCATGTATATACATAACACGACTCTAGGGTGACTCCCAAAAAAGACATCTTGTTTACTGATAAATTATTTTATTACCTCTTATACACTGACTAGTGGTACACTGATGCAATCAATATCATTTATACTCTAAAGGGTGTCCCCTCAGTGTAATGCTGTGAACTGTGAAAGATTATAGGCGATGTACAAATAAAATATCACGATCCACATTCAATTGCACTTTCGAAAACATTTTGCGATTATAGGAAGTCGTTTATAACAGAATAGTCCAAATGGTGTTGTACAGGTGGTATACAGAAGGCTGCCAGGATCAAGTTCCACTGACCAGTACACTGATTTGGCATCGACTTTGCTGAAAACTTCGGCGTCAGAGAATTTGTGATTGAATTCGTCCATGGAAGGTATGTGAGGTTAGCCTCTTTTCAGAGCTCTGATGGATCCATCTGGTTTTGTGACATATGTAATACTTGAGACCCTTTCTTATGGTTGAACCACAAGCCCTAAGACCTCCAGTTTTGTCATTCGTTCTAGTTCGTCTCTGGTTTTGTATCGAAGCTGTACAGATGGTCGCCTGGGAGAGTGTTTGGTCGGATCGGCCTCCTTGATCAATGTTAGCTTGTAGGAGCCAGGAAACTTTCCATTTCATTCAAATCAATCAGGGTATTGTGCTTTGTTCAAATCAGCAGGCCTGACGGAAACCAGATTCTGACATAGATATTGCAATTAAGTGACAGAATTCCCAGGGAGATGCACGTGGGCAGACCAAAAATCACTTGTCGTGGAGTGTCTGTAACACCTAAGTGTCACTTACTATTTTGTGCTCACATGGGATGGTCATTGTTCCATTGCGTTTGATGTAAGACCCGTTGTATACAGTGAGCTAGAAGGTGTGGTGAATCATCATTCAAGAGTATTAGGAAAAGTTAATTGTTGGTACGCATATGCAGTATATTGCCTTGTGCTCTAAATCAACTTTACCAAGAAGATTGGTTTTCCGACTTATATATGGCTCAGTTACCGTCTTCGCACTCGATACCGAATCAACATCCGTATTTGTCAATACGGATGTTGATTCGGTATTAGTTAGTGCGCATCGAATACACTTATGTTCACACACTCTTCTAATGCGCGATTCGCTGCGCACTCGATACCAGGTTTACAATCACATACGAGAGAATCGAATGCGCATTAAATTAGGAGACTGGTGAGTTTTGTCACAGTTTTCTTTACCACGTGGTCCCATGAACAACAGGTCACGTAACATCCGGGATTTTTTAGTCTATACAATATGGATACCAATAACAAACGCTCGTGGTTACTTCGCGGAATTGTGACAGTAATGCGCATTAAACATTCCGTTTACGCACACACACGGGAAGCGAAACCCGCGGTAGTTTTATTTCCTTGTCCCGAACTAGTTATTTAGAAACCGAAACCATCTACCCAAGGTGGATTATCACAACTGCCTCTGAAACTTTCACAAAATTCCTCACTCTCCATGGCAGACATGTTTGACGCAATGCTAACATAACCCAGCCTGCGCAGAAGCCGATGCGCAGGAGATCGAAAATTCCTATCTAAATACAAACAAGTCTTCTCATAGCAACAGTACCTATGGCGAAAAGTCATTTCAACTGCACGTATGTTGTTGTCTCAATTACATCGTATTTATCTGAAGTATCTAATTTTTCCTCCTCGTGGGCTTCAGCCCGTTCGAGAAACTCAAAACGAGTAAATTATCTTGTGGATATGGCAATGTAGTCCCTGTAGGAACGTGCTGCGATTGTGATACGAAACTTAGATATTTGATACGAAACTTAGACATTATCGAAACTTTCATGGGTCGCCTAATATGAGCGATCATAGATAGATACTCGAAATGAAGGTTATGAGCCTCGTGTATATTAAGTATAGAATGTCCTGACTATTCCTCTATTTCCAAAAATACTCACAGCGAAACTGGTGAGCGTGCGTGGAGATTATGTCACCCGGGCCTTTCGGTGCCAACAACACTTGAGATTGCGCATATCGAAACTGATGGGAATTCCCTATGCTATTTTTAGAAAAGGCACTCCCTGAACACGCCAGCGTGATGAAACCGAAGAAAAGGGACTGACCCAGACTTTCTGTACCTGTTTCGGAAAGCTGCGTCCTAGCTGAATGCTTTCGATTCTCTAAAATGTTTAAACGAAGGACCTGGACCGCTGGACAAACACTTACGATTGATTTATATCGAACTGATTCCTCAAGGCGCCAGCTTTCACTGAAGCTGGAGAGGTAGATGACGGCGTGGTATTTTGTGCGGAGAACTAAAAATAGAAAGCGAACCATATTTGCTACGTTAGTTAAGCGAAATCATCGAGTCCCTGCGGTGAGTTTGTAAACTGCAAAATCTTCTCATAATGTATATTTTCATTTGATCTTTGTCAGAAATAGCCGTTTAGGAACTCGTTTCAAAGTGTACAGAGGTAATTTAGCCCAACAGGACGTCTACATTATTATAATGAAATGATACGTCCGCGCCGGGCTAGGGTTAATGGTTTAACACAGGACACGGGTCTAGCCCAAAAGACCATCAGTCAATCGAGTACTACCTTGTTGAGCACAAGCTCCAACTAGGTTCAAAGGAGCTACACGGATCGATCGATTGGCTACGCGCATGTATTCTGCAAGATAGTTTTATTTAATTTTGCCGCCTTGCCTTTGCATGTGCTAATGCAGCTGAATAGGTAATCAAAACCCAGTTCCAGTTAACTTTGGTGTTATTATATCTGACAACCTTGTCAACTGTGATGAATTAACGTGATATTATTTTGATTTTTTTCTGCACATTTTTTTCAGGGACAGATGCAGAAAAAGGCTTTCTTACCTCAACCTAATTTCTTATGTGTACAATTTTCTAAATTTGGTGGAGAAGCAAAGATAATATTAATAACAACATGTCTGAACGACAATTTGTAAAGACTTCTGCTGCTGCTGAAAATTCGTCCCAAGAGGAAGGATCATCAGTAAAGGAGGTGTCTTGGGCTACACCCCAGAATGACACAACTGCCTCATCCCTTCCCATCAGTACTAGCATGTTTGAGAGGATACACTCACTGCCGGCTGATCCTCGACCCTCAGGCTTTGTTCAGCTTCCTGTAGAAGATTTCCACATGATTGAAGCCCAGCTTTCTAACTTTCACAAACAGCAGCATAATGCCAGAAATCTCATGCAAATCATTCAGGAGAAAGAAGAGGAAATAATCCATCTACGCGAGCGTTCACTTCAATATGAGAGGACACTAAGAGTAACTGAACTCAAACTGGGTCAGCTTATTCGAATTCAACTTGAAGAATGTAGACAATCTGTAAATAATACAGAGACAAAATCACTGACTCAGGCCATCAGTGTCCCAGGGAAATCTTTATTTGCTCAAAGCAGTGGAATCCAAGAGGATGCTTCTGAATTGCTGTCTGTGATTGAGCCAACAAAATCTGGTGATTTTACTGCAACTATGGTGTCTCGCAAAATGTTTGACAGACTTGTTGATGAATATAAAAAAGTCAAAAAGTCTTTGGAAAGACTAGTGCAGTCTTCTGAATTTGGTAGTGTTAGCAAATATCTGGTAAGAAGCATGCCTTTTTCTATTGTACACTTTTTATTTGATGTGATTTTTTTTTTTTGCAGTCTCTCTGATAATGCTCACTTAATATCGTTGTTTTCAAGGATGCCTGTGAAACTGACGAGGTGATCTTTGACTTGAGAGAGGATCTTAAGCAATCCAAGGAAAATGAAAAGAAACTTCAGCAGATTATTTCCTTTTCCAAAGACACTGATATTGGTGGATTAGCAGCTAAATGTGCTGATCTCCAATCCTTGGTTAGTTTTTCTTGATATGAAATATATGAGAGGCAAACAATGACATTTCTATGGATTGTTGTTTTGACTATTTTTAGTGTGTCTTGCCCTAGATAGCTTTCAAATTTGTATCACTTTCCTTTCTTCAATTTATTTGTAAAGTGTGCTACTGTTGAATCTGAAGGTTGCTCGACTTGAAGCTGCACTTACCAACAAGAGTGCTCTTGTGGATACTTACTGGACAGCTTTGGAAAAGGCACACGATAAAAAAACTCCAGATGCCAAGGTTTCCCATCAGAGGCCCAAGTCACCGATCATAGAGAATGAACAGATGCTATTAAAATTAGAAATGAAAGATAACTTGATCCATGAATTGGAAAGCAAAGTACACCAGTTATCAGAAGAATTGACCAAGGCAAAGTCTGATCAAGTAAGGCAGTGAAATCTTTAATGATGATGAGACTGATAATGTTACGATGCATTTATTTTCTCTGATCATTCCTTTTGTCATTACATAAAATGTTCACATGACTTTAATAATAATCAGGTTTCATCATCTGCACAACTTGAACAAGAAAATTCTGACCAGGTTCAGAAGTTAACAGCAGCATTAGTTAAATCCAAGTCTGACATGGTGAGTTAAAACAGTCTACAAAAGATGAAATATCTGCCATTGGTTTTACGTCATTCTTGATTATTATACATGTTAATATTAATTCTACAGGAAGTATTGTCTCTCAATTTGGAAAAAGAAAGGAGTTCTTGGTTGACAAATAAAGAGAAGCAGAAAGAAGAAATCAAAGTCCTCCGGGCTAAGGTTGGTGGCCAAAATTTTCAGTACTCCGTTTATTTAGTATGTTCTTGTATCATTGGGGGGAAAAATGTATTGCCTTGCTTCTATTGCTATGTTATAACAGTCAGTTGAATTGATCTCACTTCCATTGCTGTACTGCTAATATAATTGAAAACCATCCCATTTTTTTTTTCCATACTTTTTCTTGCCTTTGAAAATAGCAGTAATTGAGAAGGATGTAACATTTGAGAATTTGCATCCAGGTGGAAATTTATCAACAGGATGTTGACAGAGAGAATAAGCAGAGTAAAGAGATGAAAATTGCGCACGAAAAGGCCATTAGACAGCATAAACTCGTGATCCGGAAACAGCAAGAGCAGGTAGTGGTTAATCAAGTTCTATGTCAATTTCCTTTTGCTGCTGACGTTATCGATGAAAAATCTATATCTGGTTTCAATTACAAAGAAACGTGAGATTGCATGTCATGTTTTTGTTGTACGTTAAGATTGATCAAACATATAAGGAGCTACAGAAGACACAGAAGCATTATGAAAGGATGGCAGAGCTCAAAGGAAAGACCACCTCAGTGCCATCTGCATCCTGTGAGTTGTCAGATCAAATGTCAGTGTCCATTGACCAGCCATGGCATGTAATTAAAGACCCCTACGTTAATGATATTACCCAGTTCCCTTGTGACTGGCGTTGTCGCTTTAATATGGGTTTTATTATTTGAATCTGAACCCACATGTGTTTCATCTCTAAGGTTCTGCATCCGTGCCTAGAGATCAGTTTTTTCCACACGGGGAGCAGCTGATGATGGACGGTCCATCAGATGAACCATCAATGACGCCCCATGGGGGAGCAATACCCAAGAAAGGCAGAGTATCTGAAGAACAGTCTTACAAATGTAGTCGGTGTTGGAAAAAATTTGGCAAGGACAGAAAGCAATACGAAGAGCACTGCAAGGTTTGCGAGGATGACGATTAGAGCTTAGATGATTCCCCATCTTGGGGATTGGTAAATAGTAACGCAGGTTTGCGATACGCTTTCCCACAAAGAAACATGCTTATACCTCACCAATGCCCTCACATATAAGAATAGTTATATATATATATATATATATATATATATATATATATATATATATATATATATATATATATATATATATATAGTTGTGTATATATATATAAATATGTATTTTTATATATATGTATGTATATGTGCATATATATATATATATATGTGTATATATGTATTTATATATATATTATATATATATATATATATATATATATATATATATATATATATATATATATATATATATATATATATGATGCTTTATATCCCTTGCCCATTATTTAGCATGGAGGAATGTATATCTGATGGGTCGTGTTTCTACATGATGAATATGGTATGGGAATGGCAAAACTTTATTACCTACAAACTATAAAGAAGAACCGTGTTCACTAAAATGCACCAAATAAATGTGTTGAATTCAATATTTATCGGATGTAAAAGCTCCTTGATATAAAACTAGCCTCTTTGTACGATGAATAACTTCAGATAATGCTTGCTATTGATCCTTGTCAGGGATAGAGAGTTGATACTCTGCCTAAACAACATCAGAATTATCTGGGGCGAGGTAACTTGCCAATAGAAAATCTGGTTAGATTAACATATCTTATGGTTCACAAGCTTTCGGAGGCAAAAAGAACAAACGTGCTAAATAAGGAAGCCTTGTCTGTGTACTACAAGCTCGCCAGTGTTCAGGATTACATTTCATGTACATGTAATGTAATTTATTGAACCATTGCTAGTTTGTCATAAGTGAAGGTATTCTCAATATAGTGTATCTAAAAAATTTTACACATTCATTTGGGAGTAGTGTTCTGCAGTCAGCATACATGACAGGCCATCATGTGTAACTGACTCCTTAACATATGACATAATGAGATTGGAAATAAAATACACTTGCTTCAGTCATAATTCCACTTGTGGTAGCGGTGTCAATGATTATTTCGATATTAAAGTCAGGGATTTGATTTATAGTCCAACAATTTTAATTGTATTGTAGAAGTATACAGACTGACGGGACTACATCAAGGGTCCAGGAGCAACACCCCCCTCCCTCCCCCCCCCCCCCCCCTCGCCGCCAATGGCGGCCCCAACCCCTCTTCATCCAAACACCGACTTGTGGGACTGGTCTATGGGTCCTCAAGGGACCCCATCCCCAGGGTCGACCTAAAACCCCTCTTCATCGCAATACAGACTTGCGTTGCGAGGCCCCATCACCCCTACATCAACAATGGCTTCCCCTCTTCGCCCCATGCGTCTGTATACACAGCGCTGTTAGTATACTCTACGACGGCTCTAAACAACCTGATGATGTGGAGAGAATTAACATTGCCTCAAGCAGGGGCGTAGCCAGGCTTGAAGGAATGTTACGCTCTGAGGCACTCTCCATGGCAGACATGTTTGACGCTGTGCTTACATAACACTCCATGGCAGACATGTTTGACGCTATGCTAACATAACATCCTAGCCTGCGCAGAAGCCGATGCTTCCAGACAGTAAAGTCTAACCCCCTTAGAAAGGGCGTATCCACAAAACAAATTGTTACTAACAATTTGTTTTGTGGATACACCAGAGTTCAACAAAGTTAGCGAACTCAGCTGAGACCACCAGCTGTCAATTAATGGCAATGATTTCACAAATATCGTCGCGATCAGTTTGGTTTTTTTTACAAGAAATTGAGCAAGGAATTGGTGACGATTCCAACGTTGGTGATGTTTCTGTTCTGACCGCGACGTTGACGTGGTTATGTGGCAATGATCCAACCCTGGTATGACCACTAACCTCGAAGCAGATAAAGGCCCTTAGGACTTTTTAAACCTTTTTCTAAAGGGATATGGACAAGGTTATTAACTAGACCGATCGCCAATGAGCTGTCAGGACATTGACAAATCAGATGACGGAAATACAGCCAAGGTGCAGGTTGCGACAGGAGACAAACAATGACAGGTCAAGGCCATAGCCGACTCCTTTGGCAGCCTGTTCTATATTCCATTGGTCTTTGAACTCCTCAAGAGTCATATGCCCTTCTACCAGAGCGAGCTTGGCGAAGAAGGCATTTGTCACGCTAAGTAGACAATGCGTGGCAATGACTGCAAAAGAACTTGCATTGGCAGACGTGTCCCCAGGAGAGTTCATAACCAGCAAGTATGGCCACCTACCAGCCATGGACCTGGGTGTGGGTCGACCCCCAGGTGTACATGCTTGAGAGCCTTGTACCAGCTGTTACTGGTCGAGGTCACCCTGTACAATATCGATGACTGATCGGCCACAAATGCATCGACCATGAAGAAAGTCAGAGCTGACCTTTAGCGGCAGCCATGCGTAGCAAAGCGTCTTGGTTCTAAACCAAAAGTACAACTCACTGGGTAGTGCTTTTTCCCACCAAGGACTGGGACACGTTTGAAGACGCGCTTTGTGAGAATGATGTGATCCTGTTAAGTGAGGAACGCGCCACTGTACGCCAGCTACTTGCAGAGACCAAGCACGCAAAATTGCAGCTGCAGTCCGATCAACCTACCGTATATTCGGTTGTTGGGACAGCTTGGGGATGATGGCAGTTTGCACTGAAACCACCATGCTCATGACTATGCCGATGACAGCTGTAGCATCGGTTGCCGGGTTAGGCGTTACTGCCTGGGCGGCATACCAGTGTATTAGAAACAGCGCAACTGATTACAAGCAAGATGGACCCCGATAACATCATTGACATTTCCTTGCAGAGCCAGACATGGCTGCTGTCCCAGCTGACGAACCCAGGGCTCTGCGACTCACAAGAGAGATAGGCTGCCTGCGGTAACAGCACCTCACCTCATGTCCCTTTTGATAATCTGACGGCATCTGAAGTCTGAAAGCTGGGCTCGGGCTCAGTAGTATATAAACTGGGGGTTCTGGCGCACCCCAGTTATCCATACTATTTCGTCTTTGGCAGCTTATACAAGATTTTTGCTCACCCTAAGCTGCCTAAGACCCGACCCCACAAACGGGGCCGAGGGCCCTGCTAGATTGTTGGTAATCTAGTGTGCCCATAGGCCAGGTGTCTACATCGAATATGACTAGCCCTTAGTCTTCCTTGGTCTTGAGGGTGGCTTTACACCTGTACGAATATATTTAGCCCTGTGTTCTCCTATATGGTATTTGCGTTTTGCCTGCCGAACAGACGGACTTTTTCGCACACCTTTTAGATCACTTTCTGAAAGCACAGTTTTTCCCCCATTGTATATATTTTCTACGGGTGCACTACTTCAACAGTGCGCCTTTCATAAGCTCGTGTGACACTTGTTAACAAGCTCCTCTAGGCGTTCCACTCGCTCCATAAGATCATCGTTTTTAACCTCCAGATCTCTCACCATGTCCTTCAGTTCCACAAGGTCATCGTCATTAGTCTCCATATTAATCAGAACATCACTCAGTTCCAGATGTATTATATTGTCTTACACAGAATCTGTATCTAACTTCAACTCTTTTACACAACCTTCAAGTTCAGTTATACGCTCTTCTGTGTTCATTTCTATACCTTATACCCACCTTGGCCTATGGGCACACTAGTTTACCTACAAACTAGCAGGGTCCTCGGCCCCGTTTGGGGGATCAGATCCGAGGCGCCTTAGGGTGAGCAAAAATCTGGTTTAAGCTGCCAAAGAGGAAATAGTATGGAGAACTGGGGTGCGCCAGAACCCCCAGTTTATATACTACTCCTTTGGGTTGACTTTGCGTGTTACGTGTCACTAGGGAGTACTCATACATGGCGTTGTTGACACCCTGGAAAGTGCGCTCGGCATGTCCCTGGCGGTGGAGCTGCTCGTCGATGGAGTCTATCCGCTCTGCCTGGTTCTTAGCTCACGCCACCAGCGCATAATGAAGCTGCTCGATGGCGGCGTCGTGTCGTTTACGTTACGTTTCGCAACACAGATGATACAATGTTGCTGCCAGAGAACGCGTTGACAAGGGCACCCCCAACAAGCATCGACAACGTTGACATAGAATTTATGCAAACTTACTTCATTAAATAACCTGATATAATACCTTGTTTAATAAGCATGTCCTTTGTGGCCAAGGCGAGATAAGGGAGGACCCCTCCCAGCCCATCTTGCCGAGATAGATATACCAGAAACAACTTCATCGTGGTACAGCGCGTTGACGAGCATTTTTGCATTAGTTCTTGGGGTTGTCATGGTGCAGCAGAACTTACTCCATATGAAAGGGATCCAAAAACAGCTTTAATTGCTGCAGCAACCTTTTTCGGTTTTTTGGTGGGTTCACATGTCACCCTGTCCACCGCCACCGACGTTGCCTCCGCTGACATTTGTGGATTCGTTGCTTACTACACTTGTTTCTTCAAATAAACAGTGCCTGGTCGCTTACAAGCTCGCGAAATAATCTAAAAAGACTGTTTCATCCCTGTCTTAGGACAGAAGTTTGGGACGGAAGACCTAGGTAGAGAGGGCTGACTTTTTCGCTGGTCATTTAGAGGCTCCTGCTAGAATACATAACAATGGATTGCAAACAATATACTATAGCTCCAATGGCTATTGGAAGGACAGCAGCCGCGAGGGTTTCTGAGGAAGTTAACCGGGGTTGGCTTAAAAAGTAGGCCCTCTGACAGATCTACCTAGCAATTCCTAGACCCATTCATCGGCCAAAATCTGATGTGTCTGCGCCCAGTGATGTTCACCAAGCCAAGTTTCTTCCTCGTGACAGCTTGAAACGCCGGTCTTACCTGTTTGCTGTCACAGAAGTGAACGTGGTCTCACGCTACAAAACAGCAGATCCATGACTGCAAAAGAGGTTAAAGAGTTTGCAGATGCTCTTGAAACGATATACGAGCGAGGACCACTGCATTGGCCCCAACTACTTCATGTCGACCCTCGGCGGGAGTTCATGGGCACAGTGAGCCAGCTGCTGGCCAAGAATGGGGTCTCCGTCATGCATGGTTGTGTGGATGTCCATCGAGATCCGGCTATAATGGAACGCTTTAGCCACACTCTTGCAGAGCGGCACTTCGGATACCAGTATGCCTTGGAGTTAAAACTTTCATCAGGGGAACGATCAACTGAGTTGGTTTCTCGTCTGTAAGCTGTTGTCTCTGCACTAAACAATAAGGTGACCAGCTTGAATGAAATAAAAATGTCAAAGCACGCAATAAGAACAAAAACAGTTGCAGTTGAACAAAAGCCCTCTTTAGTGGTCGCTGGGCTGAAATTGCAAATGCTTCCCTCTGGTGTTGGCGTTCAGTACCTCCACTAACATGCTGGAGTGGGTCCACCGTGGCTTTGTCAAGGAAGCTAGAGCTGCTTGTGGTGTCATCCGACACCCAGCTGCCGACAGATGCTGTTCACAACCGTTGAGAGCCTTGTTCCTTAAACCAGTTTGGTTATACCGTCTTAAGCTATCCCTCATTTTGTATCCACAGGGGATAGCGCTGCCTGTTCAGGTGCTTGCCATATATATGATGGCCCTCAGATTTCAACACACCAATCCCAGAAGCATGTTCTTCTGTTCAAGGAGAATCTCATTCTTTTGCTCATGGCGGATTCGCTTCTTTACTACAACCTTTATTTCACCCTTGGCCTTATTAATATTTTTTCCGTCCTCCTCAGGGATGGAGCACATCTTGTGCCAGAGGTCTACATACTCGGAAATGTATCGTCCAGTGCACTCGTCTTTCATTTTCCCGTGGACCTTCTAATTCTTCATGCTGTGTAGCGGGTGATCCTTCTGACAATCTGATGTTTCATGGAGGTGCTTATCCTCGGCTTTGTCCTCGATCTGGATCTGCAGGAGTAGAGAGTCAATATCGGTGTTTAGTCTGATGTTGTGCTCAATCCAGGTGGTCTGATCACAGATGAAGGCCGGATGCATCTTTTTCAGGCGCATGCCCAGGGACAGATAGAGCTGCAGGTTGCGGTAATGCAGCACATAGCGTTCCTTGTCACGGAGGTTGGGAACCAGCTTTTCAACCTGGGTTGGTGCCACCAGTAATGTGTCCACTATACTGTCCTCCACTTCGTAGATATTAAGGCCCCTTTTTCACCGTGGTTTGAACGTCATACAGGTAGACGAGAGAGTCCCGATTGTTCATTATCTTACCTTGTTATATATATTTTGTTCATTGGGGCCTTTTTGAAGAAAATAAACGAATTTCAGACAAAATATAGCGATGGCATATATATTAAGTGGTTAACACTCTGTGTTGATCAATGTCTTCGGACGTCTCGTGTTATTCATGAGTTAAGCTAACGAAATGAAAATAAAAACCTAGGGTTTAACATCACTTTCAACAACAAAGCGTTATCAATCGATGGATAAGGATGATTGTGATTTGTAAAACCCGGCACAGGCTCGTTGCCCACACTGCGAAACCCACATTGCTTACAACATGGATTAATGCAAGACGAAGATCCAGCACGATACATCGAGCCACCGAGTCGGTAGCACGTCATCACCCTAGTATAGGTTACCACACTCACTATTGATGTAGTCACAGACATTCAGAAAAAAATGCGCCAAAACCTTTATTGTACGTGCAAGTGCTAACGGTATAAAAGATTTTTATATGATACAAAAACACAGGTTGTTTACAATGAAACAAAGTGTGAATCAAATGAAAACATTGTGAAACATGTTGAAGTATCTAAGTTAGGTTTGTTGGAGGGGACCCATAAATCCTTTATTTGTGTTGAGGGTAAAACAAAATTTGAAAGCTTTCAGTCGGAAGGGTCAAGTAATTCTGACTGAAGAAATTTTCGGAATGCAGGCCCACCCTGGAAGGTCGTATGAAAAAACAAATTGATCGCTCGAGGTCCAGGTATATTCGGGATTGCGGTACATGGGGTAAGGAGAAGTGACGGAAGTTGAGTGAGGGGAAGATGTAAGGGCCTGGGTCGCGGGGGCCGAGAGCGACGGGCACGGCTAGGGATGGAAGGAATTGGGTTATGGAGGAGGCTGCTCGGTGTAGGACCGCCTGGGGTGTTACGGGATCAAGTTGGGATAAGTTCGGGGGTTGCTCGTGCTGCAATTACTCGAATTATATCCACCATCGATGCAATCGTAGTAATATATATTCGCTGTAGTGTGCATAAACCAATCGTTGGGGAGGAGCTACTTGTGAAGTATGGAAAGATCAGCTGCCAAGCGATGAGTGAGCAAAACAAGGAACAGGCTTCCGTGCGCCTCGTCACAAGCACATATATGGATATTAACTTTTAAAAAGAGTATATTAATTGACCATGATGAGAATGTGGAGAATCAATCAATCAATCAATCAATCAATCAAATGCTTTATTTCAGCCACTAAGCCAGCGGAGCTCAGTAATACAACAAAACACAATAATATAGTACAGTTTATATGGGCAGAAAGAAATACAGAATATTTACAGATGACAGTTTGAGATCACCTAAGCTGGTCATATACAGTGAATATACCCCTATACCAGTGTTTCCACATGTCTGATAAGTATCTAGTGCTGCTTTATATTCACATGTATCTACTGATAATTTGCACTTTTATTTCATTACATATATGGACCGTTCTTTTAATAGATCCGTGGACTTTCCACTGAAAACAATCTGAATTCTAATATTTGTCATCACTTTTCACAGCATAAATATCAAATTTCAAAAATAAGGTAAACCTCCGCGAAATGCTCCATACTTTGAGATAAGTATTACTGAAGTATTTGAAGTCTTGAATCCTGTATAAACTACAGTTCCACCCTTCCACTCTTACATACAATACAAATCCATATAAGACCAACTCTAATAATATTTTCGTTGAAGTAAGCAATTGAAAAACGCTATTTAGTTTTGGGAGTCTCTCTCTGCAAGCATAACCAAACATGCTTTTTCAATTGATATTATTATTTGCCTACAGCCACTGATCATTTGAATCGATAACGAGAGGTAAAAAAACATTTCTCCTTTCTTCTCGATCGCCTTCTCAGTGTCACTTCGAGACTATCCACCAGTTCCCTCCCTTCCAATTATTTAGCGCACGCGTGATCGGTATCAACCATTAACTACAAGAATTCAATTAACCAATTGATGAACTTGGCGACGAGCTAAAACCAAATTACGATACGGTCATCACATCCAGAATAAGTTTTACAACCGTTATGATGACAAAATTATCGATGAGAACTGGCAGAATCATAGCCCGGCTCTGGGTGAATCTCTGTGATGACAATCACTACCGACCTATCATTTGCCAGAGAATTAATGCGTTCCGTAGCGGAAATCATCGACATCCATAAAATTTCACAATTCGATTATATTATCCGTTTTATGAGCGATTGAAATATTTACTTGAGTTGACTATGCGAACAAACAAAATTCATCTCAATGTGCTACGGAAACGACGAATATTTTGATAGAATATGTCACATAAAAGTTTGTTAGTGGTGTCAGCTTTCAGAAAATTTTACGAATTGAGAGAATTTTTCCGATTGTTGCTATGAGAAATTTTTGACACGTTAGAATGTAATTTGCAATTCATTATTTACAATTAGATATATATTTAGAAAAAGTTTTCAATTGAATAAAACTTCCAGAATATGTAAACATTTCAATTGGTAGATAAACTTGCGGTATTTTTATAAAATTTTATGCAACGGATCCGGAAATGACGTCATCAACAACCGTGAAATTTTACGATGCAGCTAACCATGTCAATTTTTTTGTTGCCATGGGACGGTTATTATTTGTTTTATAGGCAATTTAACTTTTTGGTCAATTTTCTTAAAATTAAGGCTGATAACACGATTTTTCGCCCGTAGGCGCTTGGGAAAATTATTGATTATTTACAACACAATATATTTACAAAAAAGTTGGCAATTGAATTGAGCCACTAAATGGTGTAAATTTTGTACAGATCGAATAACAATAATCCCCGTACATATTCGGGATTTTCGATGACCTTGACCTTAGTTTGAGGTCAATGTAAAAAAAATTGCGACCTGAATCGCCTGCCAAAATATTAACAAATATTTATTAAGAAGCTAACCAACGTGAAAGGAAAATTTGATGATTTTATAACCGATCACATTTATTAACCAAATTATGCTGTCTGGGGCCATGATAAATTGACAACGATTTGGCCGACTCAAGGAAAAGCTTTGTTTATTAAATATTGCCGTGGCGTCCATACTTGACCGTGCGCTAGTGAAGCGAACAGAGAGCAGAGAAGACCCTTGTGCAGCACGATGTATAGGCTGTTGTTAACAAACCGTTGAAAAGCCAGCAGAAGTGACACCCACTGTACTTCAAGATAACTTTGTGAGAAAACTGTCGGTGATTTACAACAGAAGATATTGAGTTATATATTAATAACATTTGACCTAATTATTATGACCATCTATCGAATATTGTCGATTTTATAAGCTCGGGGCTACAGACCGAAATATGGACATTTTTTGTTGACATGTATTTATGAAAGGTTGACCAATAATCCAAGCTACAAGGAAAGTTTTCTTAAATCGCACCGTAGGTAAGGACGATATCAAAGACTAAAAATAATTTACAACCTGACCTTGACCCTTATATGAGGTCAAGGTCTAAACAAAACCTCTGGGTTCTGCGCATCATCCATATCTTCTTATCAAAAAAACAATTCGAAAAAATTTAAAAAAAATGCGACCTGTATTGCGTGCCAAAATGAATTACGTACAAACATTCTTACATCACCACAAACGCGATTGACCAAGATGACTCAGCGAAAGCATTTTGTAAATGTGGGGTGGATGTCGACGGGGGCAATGGCTGATGTGGGAAGGATGTGTATGTGGCATTCGATATAGGCGAGATCATATTTTTCCACTTTTTCGATGACCCCGACCGTAGGTAAAGGTCAAAGTGAAAACAAAACTGGGTTCTGGGGAAGCCAATTATTTGAAGAAAAAAAATTCTAAACAATTTTTAATATTGCGACCTGTACCGAGATCCAAAGAAAAGGTTAACATAAGTAAATGAATATATACATACATACATACATGCATACGGACAGACGGACCGACAGACATACATAAATACATACATACATACATACCTATACCTACCTACCTACCTACCTACCTACCTACCTACCTACCTACCTACCTACCTACCTACCTACCTACCTACCTACCTACCTACCTACCTACCTACATACATACACACACACACACACACACACACACACACACACACACACACACACACACACACACACACACACACACACACACACACACACACACACACACACACACACACACACACACACATACACACACACATACATACATACATACATACATACATACATACATACATACATACATACATACATACATACATACATACATACATACATACATACATGGCCAAATAACCGGATGATAATGATATTTTCGTGGCACCGTGTTCTACATTCTCGGCTTGCCCAGACGGGTGAACACCATGGCCTCACAAGATTTAGGCGTCGCACCCTTTAACGCGAGTATTTCATACTCCGTCTTGGTGACATTGTGCGGTCGGGGTTGATGTATGAAGGCGATTGATGTGAGTTAATGGTTTTGGTGAAGCAGTGGTCGTTATGGGGTGGTGGTCGATGTTTGGACGGCGGTCGATATGGGGTAGTGGTTGATGTGGGGTGGTGATCGATGTTGGATGTAGGTGGTCGATGTGGGGTGATGGTCAATGGGGGGGTGCTTGTCAATGTGGGGTAGTTGTCGGTTCATGTGGTTGTAGATATACCAACATATTGAAATCGTTCCACGACTATGTGAGAATTTCATCGATACATTCTGTTATATGCAGGTCAGCAGTTTGTGCAAGTAATAACATAAAGTAATGTGTGGATCTCTCGAGTTAATCACACTCTAGCATATAAACACAACATAACATATAATGCATTTCTATAGCGCCTGTTTCCAGGAAATAATCATGCTCAAAGATGCTTAAAACGATCTTACGCAAATGCTCACATACCTGGATGAGTAAAGAAACTTTTCTTCTGCTCTGTCTGCAGTCGAAGCGCTAGAAACGTTTTTCTGATCCAGAACACCAACCGAGGAGAATGTTTGAGAATGTTCGATAAGGAGAGGTAAAACGACCCGGTTTAATATGGTTACTTTCGTATCTGAAGGCAAATACCAAGTCCATACATATGGACCCTAACCCTATATTTGCCACGCTTGGCTGAACTCACATTTTCATGCGCCGTCATGGGTGTCGCGTTTGCTAAATATATATTGTGGTCATTTGCTATGCGTTAAGGAGCCAGTTTGTGCCGTTTTAATCGATGTGACGTAAAACCATCACCACACTTTGGCTTATTGAAAACTATCAGGAATTTACAACTATTTGTTCAGAATAGAGTGGGCCATAAACAATACGGCCATTAATGGCTGTGAAACGGCGCGTTAACTTACGCTGGAATTTTTAAAATATGTTTTATTTACAATTACATATATATATATATATATATATATATATATATATATATATATATATATATATAGATATATATATATATATATATATATATATATATATATATATATATATATATATATATATATATATATATATATATATATATATATATATATATATATATAAACAAAGTTTGCAATTGCATTATACTTCAATAATATGTAAACTTTTGAAAAATCGGAGTATTATCCACGGAGGCATTAGGATCTAAACTTGCGACTTTTTTAATCGAATGTTTGATGCGTTAGTCACCGGAAGTGAGGTCATCGACATCCATGAAATCCTAAGATGCGTCTTGAGCTGTCTCTGAGAACATGTGGCCCAAATTTTATTGCCATCCGGCATGTATTGACGATTTCAAAGAGCTCGAAATATTCATGAAACTTTTGTTGGCATTTGGACTGAAACCTAGATTTTCCGTTTTTTTGTTCTGACATATTTCAGAAAAAGTTGGCAACTAGATTGAGCTAAAATATGATGTACATTTTGTAACGCTCCAACCATTATTAACGGAGTTATTCGAGATACTAGTTTTTCATTACCGATTTACCATTTGCTGGAGCATTAATGCGTTCCGTACCGGAAATGACGTCATCAACAACCATGAAATTTCGCGATGTAACTAACTATGTCACTGACAACCTTCGACAAAGAATTGTTGCCATCGGACGGTTTTAAATGGATTTATATGCAATTAAATTTCCTGGGTTGATTTTCTTAAAATTTGGACTGATACCACGATTTTTAGACCTCAAGCGGTTGGGAAAACTATTGATTTTTTACAACACGACATATTATAAAAATAAGTTTGCAACTGAATTGAGCTACAAAGCGGTGTAAATTTTTTATAGATGGAACAATAATCCCCGTACATTTTGGGGATTCTAGATTGAAGACAAATACTGTTTGCATTACAGTTATGCAATGCTTTTCATCAAACTCAACCCTCTGTATGACGCTTAAACTGTTCAATCCTTAGAAGTTATAGTGATCATCCTAATAACAATTAAATTATACATCGCCTTTCCATACCTGGCCCGTGAAAGGAAAAATAACCATTATGATGACAGAATAGTCCATGAGAACTGAAGAAATAATAGCGCCATTATTTGACCAAAATCTAGCTTATCAGCTGTATTAATTTTTATGCCATCACCACGGGTTGAGCATAGTTGATTACAGAAACGATCGCGAATATAGAAATACACCTTTAAGCAATTTGTTCAGAATAGAATGGGCTACCATTGATTGAAAAAATTACTACGATACGACCATTTACGAAAGAATTCTAACAATTTTTGCTAAAAGAATTTTTCCACCTGCTCGAATGTAATCAACAATGCATTATTAACAATTACATATATTTAGGATAAGTTTGCAATTAAATACAACTTCCAGAATAGTAAATATTTTTTTAAATCGAAGCGTTCAACACAGCAAAATTGGAAGAAGAACTTGTGATATTTTTAGTAAATTTTGATACAATCGGAACCGGAAAAGACGTCATCAACAACCATGAAATTATTGATGCAACTAACCATGTAACTATTATTTTGTGGCCATGGGACGGTTATTCATTGTTTTATAGGTAGTTGAATTTTTAGGGTAAATTTTTTTAAGATTTTGACTGATACCACGATTTTTCGACCTCAGACGCTTGGGAAAACTATTGATTTTTTACAATTGAATTGAGCAACAAAGTGGTGTCAATGTTGTAAAGATCGAACAATAATCGGAATTATTGGGGATTTTAGATTTTTACTTTTTCGATGACATTGACCTTAGTTTGAGGTCAAAGTAAAAAATAGAGTCTGGGTTCTTGGCAACAATGTTGCCGACCTTTCCAAAAAAAATCTAAATTTCATCAAAAATTGAAGCTATCTCAACAACCACGCAATCATAACTTATCAACATTCACTTCCTACAACGTTTTTGTGTATTCAACAACGCATAGTCGAAACAGCTTTGTAGAACATTCATCCGGGCTGTTTATTATAATTGTGACAATTGAATTGGTGATGACAGATTGAAGCTTGCGTCATCGTTTGACTTAAAGAACTCAAATGGTGATATGCATCGCCGACTTCCCCAGAACGAATCCAGATTATATACCACTTTACTCTGTCCCCTTATCTCATGCAGTGCCTTACACGTAGCGCACTCCTGTGGCATGTACGGCTTTAACGGGGTACATGACAGCGAGTTCTTGTTTCGGATGTATTCGTTGTACAAATGTCTATCAGCTATCACAGTGTGGAGATATTCCGCCAGCGATTTCGGAGAAGAATAATCGCGCACATCAATAAAAGAATCCTTCGGCATTATATTAGAGTATTCTACGGCACCCATGACAACAGGGATAATGTCGATTTTAAGCATCCGCCATAGTTTTTCTGTAATGTAATCATCGCATAGGCTGTTTTCGAAAGCAAGGTAGAACATATAGGAGTCATTGCCATGAAGGAGTTTCTCATCACAATGGTCCGTTACCCATTTAATATCGCCTGTACCACCACATCTTAACTTCCCACATTGACCGTAAATGTCTACATCGATGTATTTTCGCATTTCGTTGACGTATTGCTCGCGTTTGCTCTGGGTCTGACACACGCTAGCGAACCACGCCACGCTAACGTTGCGGGTTTTTTTGGCCATGTAATTCACGCTGTTTAATTTCTTATACCTCCAATTCTGCTTGACGCAGTGCTTCAAGTCAAAATGAAAGGGCACGTCAGAATCTCTTGAGTACGTTGATGTTAGATTGAACACCCCGTTAAACTTAGTTAGGTTTGTATATTTCCATACTTTGTAAGGAGGCTCAAAGTCATAGAAAAGCCACGATTGTTCGGGTGGGTGTGTTGCCGGAAGTGGGATCTCTGACATTCTTCTCCCACGAAACAACACAACTTCACTTCGTTCAAAATATGTCCGATTATTTGTATAGTGGCACGGATAGATGTTTGGATCGAGAAATTTCCGTTCATAGCATCGATCAAATGCGTGTTTGAGGTCGGAGCCATCGCCATACCATAGCTCGTCGTGCGGCCGAGTCATTGTCATGGCAGTCCAGCTGATTATTAGCAGAGGTTTGACCATCGCTTGACGTGCCTGGGGCCGTGTTTCCCGCTTGCATGGCGGTGTTTTCAACGGGCAATTACACCTACACGTAGTCTGTCTGAAAACGTCATTCATGAGTCCATTTTTCTGACATGAGCATTTCTTCGAGGGCTGACACATATACACCTGCAAAATAATCGACGCGACCGTGTATCTACAAAGGAATACATCCACCAATAAACAACGTGCTGAATTGACCTTCATATGTGACTCACATGATTATCCGACACAAGTAACAGCGACCCAAGACAGAACAAAGCAGCTGATACGAGAAAAGACGTCCTCCTGGAGTTCAGCACTGACACACAGCCATGGCCACGAGCGGAGAACAGCATGTCGCAGCACCGACAGCTCAACGATCTTCATTCAACTACTTAAAAAAGTGGGCGCATTCGATATTCAACTTCTTTTCCGCTACATTGTTGCTCATAGGATGTACTATTGATCCTGGCCGTGACAGCAGCTGTTCAGACACCCATGTCGGTGCATAATTACGGGTGAAGTCTTAGCCGCTCCCGCTTCAAGGATCGAGATATTGAACTGAGCTACAGAAGTTGGGTGATTTGCTCAAATATGTCTATTGTATACGGAAGCCCATTAGTGCCATGTGTACATGGTGCGAATTGCTTTAATTGTCTGGCGGCTGCCACATAACAATCTGGCTTGTCCAACGGTAGACATACCATCTGAACTCGTTACTGGTGAACTATTGACAAGTACCTTAAGCGTGTGTATGCACCGGCCTTCCTTTCGGTTGGCTTGGGAGATTTGGGGATAATTCGGTAGAAATTCAAATGCAAGTCATTTATTCCATTCCAGAGCATCAGCTCAATTTATGTGATCGATTGTAGACGATTATCACACGAAACTGACTCGTTAAAGAAACAGCCTTCAAGAGCCTCACAGAAGGTTCTACGAGCTTTGTAACCGGTCACTGTCAATCAACATAAACTTGATATCAATCAACCACTCAACGCTGAGCAATAAATGAAGGTAATAACAGATATATTAACTCCTGTGATTCTTATGTAAGCCAAGCACCCAAAGCACAGAATATTGGACTTCGAATGTAGAATGTAACTTCACTTGTGCTACGAACTGCAACATATTGTATGACCAATATAAATTTTTAATATTAATTAGTTATTGCAGGATCTAGATCCGGATGTTTTATGACCACAATGTTACATTCAGTGAATAACTTTTTGAAACCCTCTTTATAAACAAACTCAGACACAGATGGAAACAGTTGATGGAAAAATAATCTCCTCGGCGGAGACAATTTAAGATTGGATCAGCAGCATAGCTGAACGAAATATAAAACATGTCATCAATGGCTAACCCAGTAAATAATTCCGAACCGACGAAGTACAAAGCTAATCCCTCGTGCGCATTCGTTGGAGGTTCAATCAAAGATCTTGTATATAATAAGGTACCCGACTCGGACGTTTCTGTTGTGAAGCTCGCGACCAGCGCGCCACCTGGTTTCGTGGAAGCTAAAATGTAAACAAAAGCGCGTGGCTCAATGGTAAAAGATAGATCGGCGATGGTATGTACTCAATAATACCGCTGTATTTCTAAAATTTAACGATTCTTTGATAGAGTCAATACATAAAAACAAAGCCAATTACTATTGGCACCCTTTTTATCAATTTGTGTGACGATTTATTAACTACAGCAATTTTTTTATGAACGTTTGAACAAAGTCGCATATATCAGCATCTACCCCAGGCCTAGCCCCGATTGAACGGTAAAATACATACTTACTCAGACGTCCTGTAGGGATGAATTTACCCCTATTTAAGACACAGTCGGACGTCTAGTCAACCCTTATTTGATATTAAAAGATAAATCTGAATCATTGGTTTTGTCATATTTGCAGCTGAATATGAGAAGTTGATTTAAATACATGCTCATGATTTTCCGATTGTCACCCGAACCTCCACCTTTAGTATGCAGTACTGTAAAATGTATTCTTGCTTATTTCGAATAACAATATAATAATGAAATATTTCAGGACATATACTAAAAACATTGATGCAGCATGCGTTTGATCACCATTAACTCTCTCGCTCTATCTCTCACTTTCTCTGTCTGTCTCACTGTCTGTCTCTCTGTCTGTCTCTCTCTGTCTCACTGTCTCTCTCTGTCTCTCTATCTATCTCACTGTCCCTCTCTCTGTCTGTGTGTGTGTCTCTCTCTCTCTCCCCTCTCTCTCTCTCTATATATATATATATATATATATATATATATATATATATATATATATATATATATATATATATATATATATATATATAGATATATATATATATATATATATATATAATATATATATATATATATATATATATATATATATATATATATATATATATATATATATATATATATATATATATATATATATATTAAGGTCATTACAACTAAAATTCTCAGTCTTGATAGCTTACGAAGAACAACCACAAATGATATGAGATCATCAGTATACATTAGAAGATTAACAACAAGCGCACTAAAACAACACTGAACATAACAATTATTTAAAACAGAGCTCAATTCATCCATGTAAACACTGAAAAGATAGGTTGACAATATGCCTCCCTGTCTTAAGCCATTAAACACACCTAATCAGCCAGACATATTTCTGTCCCATCTTACATACACATCTGATCCGAGTACCATGCAACCGACCATTCTAACAGTATATCCAGGGACACCTTTGTTCGACAGGCTCTCCCCACCACTACAATCTAAGGTGCAGTAGTCCTATATACTGGTGTGGATTTATGATAGAATAGTCCTTGTACATCTGCCATAGAGGGCTTTCAAGGAACTGAGTAAACAAACATCAATATTTGATTTTCGGAAATCTACACATACAACAGCACTTACAAATAAGAGCACAAATTGTATGGGAAAATATCAGTGTATTACGATTTTGTTCTCTCCTTATGGTCCCTTAACTTACAGGGAATAGTTCAACCTGATGTTCACCATAATACATATTACAGAAAAATGACACCTGCTTGATTCACATTGGAGTTTCTCTAATGAGATATCTTTTGGTAGAATGCTTACAACCCAGGCTTTCACTGACAATGTTCCTTAAAGTGCCTATCGCACGGTTATAGGTACTTCGCTGAAATCAATTCATAATGTGATCAATAAACTCAAACCGGTCCAATAACTGTAGCAGCTGATCAGTTAAGGCCAAAATTTGATAAAATGTCAGTTCAAATTAGCGCGCCCGACAAAACGTTGCGGCAGCCATTATCTAGGTCAATGCGTGTGACGTCAGGTAAGGGAGGCCGTTCTCAGAGACGCACGGAGTTCCCCGTTGTTTACATTGTCGGAGTTTGTCTCTCGTTTTGGGGATTTTGGGTCGTTTTTAGCCATCTTGTGACCGCCTGAACGCGATGGTTAATGGTTGTTGTGTTAGGGGCTGCTCGCGTACCAGTCGGGACGGCGTGAGCTTGTTCAGGTTTCCTGGTAAGGACGATTAAAAAAAAACAATGGATTGGCCAGGTTCTACGATCGCGAGACAAATGGTTGAAATGGCCGGGCCCGGGCAAGTACTCGTTTGTGTGCTCGGTTCATTTCACCGAGGAATGTTTTGAGGAGGCACCGAAACTCAAAGAAGAGCTTGGTTGGATACCACGATGTAAGCGGGTTATGAAGGAAGCTGCTGTGCCTACTCTTTTTGCGAAGGCCTCTGCTGTCAAGCGGTGTTTGTTTTTAAATTTGCGAGTCATTAAATTTGTTTACATGTGCTGATATGCCAAATATATGTAGGTCACGTATAATTGGTTCATTGTATCACAGATATCAGAGAACAAGCGACAACAGAAGCTGGGGATCCAGTCTTCAAGCTAAGATACCCCAAGTTTAAGCAGGGGCATGTTGTCACTTAAGTAGCAACAAAGGCAACATTTGGTGGATATTTTTACTGATATATAAAATGTAAACAACAACAAATTCAATTACCATGGAGGTATAAGGTTATAAGCAACAGTCTGGTGTGCACGCTGTGACTTGATTCCTGTTATGTTTCAAAGTATGTCGAGTGCCTGATGGCTGAGTTCTGGCTGGTTTGCTATGAGCCAACCCTGCCCAAGACAGAAGCACCACCTCCAATGTGTGCAGATGCGATGAGACCAGATCCACACAAGCCATTGAGGCTCACCAGAGTAGGTTCTGCATGTATCAAGATAAGTCCTAGGTGAGTGGAGGATAGAGGAATCCTTGATAGTCTGGTGCTGGGAAGTTATCTGGTATTGTTGTAACAGCGCAGACTGATAACGGAACTCTTATCTTTTGTCCAAGATGACCCCAGCACCAGCAAACAAACTGCCTGTATGCAGTATACCTGTAACGCCTGTAAAATAACCATGTGACATTGTTGATTTAACCATGCTTAAATATTTTTTTGTCATACCAGTATCAATAAGTATAATTAAATCGCAAATAATGACTGCTAGCCTTTGTACAGATTTATGTGTAAATAATAGAAAACATTGTCACCTTTGTACGACATTATCTGACATGTGCCTGTGCTGCCACCAATGGGAATGGGGCTGTTCTCTATTGAGGTCATGACTCAAGGAATTTCCACACAGCACACAGATTCTTCCACACAATCACCTGTAACATGATGTAATGATGGGAATACGAATGTATGTAATAAAGGATGACATATTGTATGGCAAATATGTTTTAGCCTCTGCATTCATAGAAACTCTGATGTAACACTGACCAAGATGATAATATAATACAATAATCTTCACCTCCTAAAGTCCAGTTATACATTCATTTATGGGCTAACTGACAATCTTGAGAAAACAGCTGTGGTGCTTGCTCTCCTATATATATTCTACCTCAGAATCAATCTACATCAACTTTTAAAAATATTGTAATCAGCCTTTGATAAGGCCTACTTTAAATAAAAGAGGATCTCTATTTATTAACAGCAGTCCGAAATTAGTTTGTTTGCAATTCGTGTGGATGAGCATTTACTTTGTAAACATGAACACTTGCAACCACTTGATTTGATAAAAACTTTGTGGTATCTCATGTCTGCTGTCTGATATGGAAGAATTATTTGCTGCAAAGCTCTGTTGTATAGTCTACTGTTATGAAAAGAGCTTTTGTTGGTGAAATTTATGGATTAACTTCGTTACACGCCAACACATATACGATGAACCGGTGCACAAGCAGAATCAGACATAGCTTACCAAGCATTGTTCTGTAGCAGCCCTATGTCCTGGGCTGGATGACCCGCGTGAGACCCAGACCCAGCAGTGACATCGACATTGTCTTTTTTCTCTCATCGGAGACGTCGGATTCGCTCATTTCTGGATCGAATCTGTAAGACAAAACTTGCTCTGCCGAAGCAACGATAGTTTGCGAATGACCTGTGCCATACCATGTCTCTTCGTTGTTCTCCTGAAGTGATGAAATAACGAAATTTCCAGCAGCCATTTCTCGCTAATCGTAGTGCAGATTGCGCCTCGCAACAAAAACATTCCCGGACTTGACGTCACGCGGAGGCGATTAATTATTCATGAGCTTGTCGGCTCGATACGCCGTATTCATCTTTAAGGTCGAATTTCGATCAGAAAGCGCGCACTTTGACAATTGACACATAGACAGAATAGGTACTTCTGGGTTATATTTCTGTTATCTGGCGAAAAAAATGACATGATTTTTCGTGCGATAGGCACTTTAAGCCTGCATAATGCATCTACTAGTGATTTGCTTGGGACAACGAGCCCTTCCTTCGCACTTCTGTAATTCTTCTGGTCATGTATATCATTGACTACAGAGATTGTGTTTATGCATATTGCACACAACTTAATTTCCGGGCAATATAGCCAGAAACATGTGGTAGAACATTCACTTAATGGGTGGAAAGGCCTTTGTCAATTATAACAGTTAATTGCAGCGCAGAAATACCCATTTGTGTTTGACTTCTAGTCAGACATACTCGCGAGTCATAACGAAGTTGGTTGGCTGCTGCGCGTCGAGTAGCTTCCGCAAACGCAGGGGGCGCTGCCTAGGGTTCTACATATATCAATCCAGAATTGGGAACATGCTTTCTCACTATACACCAACAGCTTTCTATCCGCTGGTTGTGCATGCTCTTTCCGTACAGAAAGCTCTCTTGACCAGAGAGATACGTTTGCATTCGTGCAATGTTTTCAGTGCCCATATTACCGCGCATGAGACGTGGACAACCGCCGCTCCCACGGACAGCATCCATGTAGTATCCCGCGATCAACCTGGGATTGCTACTCGTATGGTACACATTCAACCATATTATACTCCTTGAAAGACCATCTATACATCCGTTTATACACAAACCGAGCGGCTTGCGTTTATCAGATGAGTCGACGTGCCAAAGATTGTGCGGTCCCCTTGCGTACTGGAGTGTTCGTAACTGACATTTTTTTCCTTAGTTCAATTCCTTCAAGATCTAAAATTTGCATGAGAGTGTATATCACGTGCTTGATACAACAAATTCAGCCTGTAGGCACTTCAAGCTCATCCATCGATAGCCACATTCGTTCCCAGAATTACTGATTTGTTCATCAACAGACTTCTAACATGTCTGAGTAATGCTTTGACATCTACGAACCACAGGACCGGGGCCCAGAGGAAACCATAAGAACAGGCATGGCCATTGTGGGCCCTGATAATTCCCTCTGTTGTGGATGTTCTCGTCCGCAATGTCTTTCAAGACGTCAGCACGTTTGATGATCCCTTTAGCGGTCTGATATGTTTTGAATCGTGGCGCCTGGCCCTTGGACCCGCTTCTCCCACTGCTGTCTTTTCAGCCGTCTCGTCTCTGTGACCCCCGACCTCTGAGAACACCTTCTTAGTAGACTACAACTCTCCTTGCGACACAGTTAAAGAGACTGTTCAGCCCCATATAAGAAAAGTGGTTGCCTAGCAAGCTGCTTGGTAACAGCACCTTGGAAACCAAAAATGTTACATTTTCGGACTTTCAGTCGCTACGCGGCGCTGTGGTCTCAGAAAAAAGATCCTTACTTCGGCTGTCGCCATTTATGTTGTCGGAAATTATCCTTCTTGCTTGTCGGTCTAATGTGTGCACAATTATGCCCACAACTTGAATGAGTGAAGATTTAATGAAATCTACATTATGTAACTAAAGCGGAAGAATACACATCGTTAGCGAGGTAAATTCAGAGCGCGTTATGATTTACAGCTAACATTCGTGTAGTTCATGGTTTTAGGGAGGCACCGTTATCGATGGAACGACATAACTGAATAAAACAGATCTCCACAGTATATCATGAATATTTCCAGTCAGATAATAATGTTAAAAACTTATCAACATAACTTCCATCATGTAAACTCGGCGGCACAAATTAGAAGATGTCATTTCTTACGTCTGCGTTAATCGTAGTAATGTAATAACGAAATGATCCCTGACTGCCTTATATGTGGCTGAACAGTCTCTTTAAGGTCGCCATTGTGGAGGCGCTCCAGATTGGCGGGATCTTGGTCATAATTGGGGAACTCGCCGTACACCACTGCGGTGAGCAGGTAGGCGTTCGGTAGAATAACTTATCAGTTCCTACCAGTAGTCCCGGTTGGGAGAAGCGGGTGATCTCAACAACGTGCTAACCCTTATTTTGCTCAGCCCGGACCCTGTCCTCTAATACCCTCCTGAAGAGATTATCGTCATGTGGCAAATCCTCTTAGATCTTTGTCGCCCTCACGTCGTCAAGAGTGGCATCCAAGTCTTCCATGTGGAACAAACCATAACAGCGCCATCGAACTCAAACTCGTCCTTGGTGTTATCCAACATTTTCACCCATGTCTCGTTGGGCGGGTGGACTACTTTTACGCTTTGATTTCATCGATAGCTCTTTCAAGACATTGTCGATGTCATCCTTCTCTTGGCCTTAAGGATCCATCTGTGTGGAAGTGCAGCCCATAATCTGGCCATAATTTCATTGTAGATGAAATCTCGGTCAGGCGCAGACCCGACTAATTATTTATTACCAGAGTTACTTAAGTAGGGGTGGGCCCTTCATAGCCAGCAGGAGGGGTAGAGACCCCGTTGATACAGGTGATGCAGAAAAACACTCGAAGCATTTTCACCTTGTGTTTGTTTTAAATGTTAATCAATTTTGAATCAGAAGAAACCACAGTGTCTGTAATATATCCGGCTTACTTCAAACTCTTTATTTCTAACTTTAAAACTTTGCAATATCGTTGCCAAAAAAAACCCACCCCAAATCTACAGGTATATCTCGAACTTCGTTCATGGAGATGTCCTTATTGGCCTTAATATGCCTTGCACCACCTTCTCTTCTTTCCCTCAATTGGTGAAACTCAACTCCATCAAAGCTGCGCCATCCAATCGCAAAACGTCTTCTATTTCTTTGATTGCCTGTCACTTTCAAACTTTTACTGCGACTTGGCACCGGACTGTAGTGCTTACTCTACAGTCTTGTTGAAAATAATTTGAGTCCATAATCTGATTTTCTTGCTTCTGACTTCTGATAAAATTGACGAAAAGATGCTTTTTCGGTGATAAACTTTGAAAGGTCTTCTTCACTCATACTGACAACAGTATGGGGATCGATCTGCGAACAAAAACCCAATTTCTTGTGTCAGCACAAATACTGGGATCCTACATTACGATAGTATGTGAAGGACTATTCAAATACACACACACAAGGTTATCACCAATCTAATATAAACAATCATCAATGAACATCAAACTTATATTGATCCGAAAGTCAATGATACATATTTGCTTGTCAGAGTATATCTTATCATCACAGGCAATGTTTTATAGTGTAACAACCATTGTAAGCATCAACATAGAAATATGATATCTATAGCTGTACGGGCATTTTGCACTTACGATTTCTATTTTTTTTTACCAGCTTATTTTATTTAGCCAAGAAAAATAGTCCTCTTTTTACAATAGTATAAGGAAATAGAAAGTCAAATTTTACGTGGTTTATTTGGTAATATAGTGGCCTTGATATGCACTGAAATAAAATTCTGCCACCATGTAAAATTAGACATGCTTCCTTATACCTAAATGTTCGAAAAGGCTGCCAACTTTTTTTTCAAAGCAGACGAGACTCAAGCCATGTACTAGCAAGCAACTTCCCCGCGGCCCCATCGTAAAGCCCAAACCTCGGATCTCTGGTATCCATGAAGTGCGGCGCAATGAGTTATTGCTTTCACTAGTTTTCCATTAAATAGACTGTTCAGCCTCATATTTGTAACGAGTTTGCCTAGCAAGCTGCTTAGCAGCCGCACCTTGGAAACCAAAAGTTTTAAGTTTTCAGTCTTTCAGTCGCTACGCGGCGCTGCGGTCTCAGAAAATAGATCTTTACCTCGGCTGTCGCCATTAATGTTGTCCGAAATTATCCTTCCTGCTTGTCGGTCTAATTTGTGCGCATTGATACCCACAACTTAAATGAGTGAAGATTTTATGAAATCAACATTTTGTAACCAAAGCGGAAGTATACATATCGATAGCGAGGTAGTTATAGATCGCGTAACGATTTACAGCTAACATTCGCGTGGTCATGGTTTTGGGGAGGCACCGTTATCGATGGAACGATACAACTAAATAAAACAGATTTCCACAGTACATCGTGGATATTTCCAGTCAAATAATAATGTTGAAAATTTATCAACATGATTTTCAATCAAGTAAACTTTGAGGCATAAATTAAAACATGCCATTATTTATGTCTGAGTTAAACGTAGTTATGTATTAACGAAATGATCCCTGAGTGCCCGATATGGGGCTGAACAGCTTCTTTAAAATTATGGAAAACAGATATAACGTAATGATCTGTCTTCGCTGTATACCGCAGAGCTTATAGCCACGCCAAGTGGACTTACTCCGACTGGCGTGAGTATGTTAACGAATGAACATCACGCTCATCGGCAGGTGGCGCTACCATAAAATCAACAAAAGTACATTGAACTGTTGACCAAACGTCCCGGGAATCTGTGCTTTGCGGCTTATGTTGAAGATAAGCAGTATGTTGATTTGTCTAGGCGATTGCGCCCTGTGATTATACTCTTAGCTGTCAACTGGTTGTTGCCATCCCGATCTCCTTGCGCATTGGCTTCTGCGCAGGCTAGGATATTATGTTAGCATAGCGTCAAACATGTCTGCCATGGAGAGTGTTGCCATCCCTGAGCTGGTGGTCTCAGCTGAGTTCGCTAGAAATTTGTTTTGTGGATATGAGCTGAGATCGCGGACTCAAGTGGAGACTACTTAAGTTAAGATTGTTTATGAATATGGCCCCAGCACATGGCTGCCGCACACGCGCCTGCCTATGAAATGTCAGGATTACGTAATCCATGCGAACGAAATAGTAATCCTTGCGAACGGAATAGTAATCTGTGCTAACGGATTCATTTCTATTTTAGCCTTGTCGCGTATGAACTGGGCTCCGTATAAAGCAAACGGTCACCTGACCACCAAAAGGGGGAAATGAAATCGGTTTCCCAAATACTCACAATGGACTAATGAACCTTTAAGCAAATCAACGCAAGATTTACTGAAAGTTTCCGTCATTTACAGTTAGTATTAGTTATTTGATACTAAGCCAGCTTTAGTGCCGATAATGGGTTAAGAGAGCGTTATTGATTAACCACGGGGAAATACTTGATGCATATACCATGAATAGTTTGGACTGCAATTATGCTGTTATAGGTTGTCTTTTTATTCGCAAGGTAATTAGGCAGTATCCTTGATGCACAATGGTACAGCGTTTGGGGCTGTAATAGTGATAGCAGTGGTAGTAATAAAAGCAGTTCTAGATGTTGTAGTAGTAGTAGTAGCAGTTGTAGTTGGATCAATCTTCATTATAGCAGTTTCTTATTCGTGGCAAGCTAAGATATGGGAGTAACAAAGCCCCTTCAGAGTTTACTGACAAGCACCCTGGCATTACCACTCCTGATCACACGGTGAACAAGGGGTAAAGGTGCAAACGTTATTGCGAACAGAAAAAGCATTCTAAATACCCACAGCAAAGAAGCTCTGAGTTTTAAAAAAATATAACAACAAAGAATATATGCATACACGAGAACCAATTTTACCAATGGAAGAATTAACAAACAAGAGAACAAACATGTGATGTTTTAAGGTAGCCTACTCCTTGATAATCATAATAAGTACTCTAGATAATTTGGCATTACCCTGTTGAGGTTGATTTTAAAGCATTAGCTTTATGCCTGTATCTATTTGTGTCAACCAAATTAACAGAATGATGCATATCCTTTGTGTATTCATCGTAACGGGAAAAGTTTAGTGAACTCCCCATCGAATAAGACTTACAATCGGGCATTATGCTTATGCATTACAAAATGAAGAAAAGTGAAAAAGCTGCAGTCGGGAAGTCAGGTTCCTTGATAAATGAACTAACCGACTTACAAATACAGTGACTTGATGCGTACCCGAAACACGTTAACAGTCGTCACATCTTTGGTCATTATCCGTAAGTGCAGATCTGGCAGTTCTTCTGTTCCACAACCACGATGTTTGAGCCTTGGGTATCCCGTAGATTGAGTTTGCCACGAGGTTTGAGCAGAATATATCCCGTCGTATATTCGGCACCACAGGGATTTGTATTGGCCGGCACGAGTGCAGCCCACGGCATACCGTGGATGTAGCATAGCGTAATCCCAACATTTGACAAGGGCATCTTTCGTTAGGTAATCATAGCGTGTCCCGATGTTCGACCAGGGTATGTTCCGTTCAAGGAGCATAGAGTAGTCCCGACATTTGACCAGGGCATATTCCGTAGGTCGAGCATAGCGTGTCACGGTCATTTCTCTATGTTCGAGCAAGTTGTGTCGGAGATGCGGTTTAATAATTGCCCAAATTCGCAACACTCGGACAAATAGAGACAATTTCGTCACAAAAGAGTTCTTGAAATTTGTGGAAAATGAATGCAAACAAGAGATACGAGAAGCAAAACGTACGATTATGTAATTGTCGTGAGGTCATCATTTTTCTACTCGGGAGGGTCGGGTAACATACGCGAGGACAAGTTTTGATTGGGACTACCTTGGTGCAGAGGGGAGGGGGCGGGGTTTGGGTTGTCACGTATATTCAAACTGGTGTAGCATAGAGTGTTTCATGCATCAACACTAAGTGAGACCAATAGCATTGAATAGGTAGAGGAACCCCAATAAAATAATGAAATAGATTCTATATGCGAAGTAAGATAATATTAGATAAGATACTTTATTTGCCATGCTACAGGCAAGTATTTACACAGACAATGGTTGGTCAGACATTATTAAAAACAGGAACAGAGTGTGAGACAAAACTATGTTGATATACATACATACATCCTCTTCAGCTTTCATTAGGCTATTAGCCTGTTAGCTGCTCTCTACTTGTACATTGTCTTGGAATTTTACTGGCGCGTGCGCGTGCGAGGTGGCTCTAGACTGTAATGGAAATCTCGCCTGTGTGAATCTAGCCTGGACTTGAACGTGTTTAGGGTCGGCGCAGAGACTATCTTCTCGGTCAGGGAGTTCCACCTTTCAGCAACTAGTAGGGAGAAGAACTGTTTCCTGGTGTTGGTCCGGAGCCTCTGTGTGACTAGTTTGTAGCTGTGACCTCTGGTTACGCCCATAGTCGCGAGGGGAAGGAAGGAGGTGTCTACCTTGTAAATGCCGTGGAGATATTTATAGACCTCAATCAGGTCCCCCCTAGCTCTTCGGTATACCAGGCTTGGGAGCTTAAGACGGGCCAGTCGGTCCTCATACTCTAGATAACGTAGTGCCGGTATCAGCTTGGTTGCACGACGTTGGACGTTCTCGATGATCATGGCATCTTTTTTTTAGTCGTGGGTGACCATACAACGTTCCCATACTCCAGGTGTGGTCTGACCAGGGACTTATACAGGAGGACAGGCTTTCACCATCGAGGTACACATAGGCTCTCCTTATCATAGCTAGGAGGCCAGTGGCTTTGTTAGCAGCTGCTTGAACATGAATGCTGAACTTCAGCTGATCATCCACCTGTACCCCCAGATCTCTCTCCACTTTGGTTTCTTCCAACACCACTCTGTGGTCAGCTGGTCCCATCTTATAGTCAAACTTTGGGCTGTTGTTTCCTAATCTCATGACTTTGCATTTGGAGGTATTGAACCTAAGCAGCCAGATCCTTGACCATTCTTCTAGGCTGGCTAAATCGTCGGCCGGGGCCTCACAGTCGGTAGTCTGAAGAATGCGCCTGGATAGTTTTGCATCGTCCGCAAACATCATAATCATTGAGTGGATTACATCTGGCATGTCGTTGATGAAGCAGGTAAATAATGTAGGTCCAAGGACGCTGCCTTGAGGAATGCCACTTAGCACAGGTGCCCATCCAGATTTGGTGCCGTTGACTATTACAAGTTGACGCCTGTCAGTCAGGAAGTCATGGATCCACTTTAGGAGCTTACCAGATATACCATAGCTTCTTAGCTTTATCAAGAGACGTTGATGTGGAACGGTGTCGAATGCCTTTGCAAAATCTAAATAAATGGCATCTACACAGGATGCTGGGCTTTCATCTAGAATTTTTGTCCATACTTCGAAGACTGCCAACAGCTGTGTGGTGCATGAACGACCACTAATGAAACCATGCTGGCATGGGGAGAGGAACTGGTTCTCAACCATATGTGACATCACCGTGTCTCTTATGAGAGACTCAAGGAGCTTACAGAGGACGACCGTCAAACTAATTGGCCTGTAGTTTTCGATACTGCTCTTCGACCCCTTTTTAAAGATGGCAAGATTGGATATAATGAATAACAATCGATTTAAAAAGGCTTAAGAAATATAGGCGTTTTTGACATTTACTGTAGATGTTGTCTGTGCGCAGAGACCAAGAGAGATAGTCATTTGTGATTGTTTCTAGATATTTATAGGAGCGGACAATTTCAAGATTTGACTTAATTGGATGTGACTTGGGCCCTAAATGGTTTTTTTTTTTAAATGGAATGGTTCTTTGGTCTTATTGACATTTTGCAGTAAGTAATGTTCATTGCATCATTAATGTACACCTCATTGATATTATTCTGCTCGTCATCTCGTGGTATGAGACGTGTGATAGCAGTGTCATTCGCATATTTTAAGTTATAAGAATTGAAAGCAGCCTCTGGTGTCATTTATTCATTCTTGTCCAGGATATATCCGTATGCTAGATAAACACATATAGAGATAATATTATGCATTAAAAAGGTCCGCTTGTCACCACAGCCTCCTCGAGATGTGGAGTGCATATTTGCTGTCTCGTGGATGAATTTGCGGACCCCGCAGTGTTGACAAAGATGCAAAAACCTTCACCCACAGATTAACCAGAATCCTCTGTGCGATCAACTCATCTGCACTGTTCAGGAAATTTTCAATTTTGTTCACACGGTCGCTGTAGATAGCATTGAAATCGGATTCTTGCGTACGCCTCAAGAGCCGAACGCAAAACGAACGTATGAAACCTATTCCAAACATCCACATACTCGCATACGTCTGGACATGTATTTCGATCGCAATCAACCGATTCATTTCAATCGCCTGCAACATTTACTCCATGTGACATAAAAATGGTCACGAAGCTTGTGTTTTATTCGCGGTTATGTTAGAAGGCATATTAAAGTCGGGATAGTGTAAGATACAACACACAGTGAGGTGAGATAAATAAACAAACGTTTTCACACTTGCGCGTTTTCCCTCAAGGAAGAAGAATGGTCACTTCCGCATATGCGCAATCGTGAGCTCTCGGCTGAATTCGATTTTGATTCGATCGTACGTGTCTGGACATGGAACCACTGTCGCGTGCGCATTATAACTGCTTTGTGTCTTACTGTCTGGCCACACCAGAACTGAAATCAGTCAAAAACATGAAAACGCGCTTAAACCGATTGCTGTCTGGACAGGGCCTAACACGCAAGTGTAATAAGCGACACCAACAATGGCGACGGATCTATTTCAAAGACAACTGAGTCGCGCAGCGACAAGAAATCTTAAAGCTTTAACTTCAAGTTTCACACAGGCGCTCGGTTCCCGGTGCTAAGCTTCCGAGCGCCGAGTAGCTGTCTATAAAACACAAAACCGAGCGCCGAGACCTATATATTCATAACTTGGCGCGTCCCTATCTATTTATAACTTGGCGCGAAGTTTCCGACCCGTCGTTCCCGCAAAACGCCGCTTCTAAGTCCCATACAGCATACCATGAGTGCGGGAGAGCGAAAATGCGTCTGTAAGCACGAACAGCCCACGAATTCTGTGCGTGATCAGCATGTGAGCCGCGCATGCAAATCAAGAACATATGGACCATCCTAATCGCCTGCTCAGTGAGACATTTGAAATGCCCGGCGGAATGAGCTTGTCGATGCCCGCATCAAAGAAGATTAACAAACATTTGTTCATTTGCGGATTGGTTTTTCAGAGATTGATATCATATTTATGATTCGCTCCCAAGTTGATATTCAAGATGTGTGTCGGGGATGATATCGATGTTATCATGGTTATTGTCGCTTAGGATCTACAGTTACATGCAATAGCGACTTCACAGGTAATCCGCTTTTTAAATGCCCTTCTCTGTTGGCTTATATATACTGATATTGTGAAATGATGAATTAGCGGCTAGGGAGAAATGGGGACCGGATTATATGTTGTATGAATGGCAATTTGACATCGCCTGCTTTGACCACTCCGACCGAACATCGCAGGTAAATTGTAACCCAACCCAGCCCTCCCCGGCCCTCCCACACATATTGGATATATCCCCTCTCATTTGTATATGGGAAGAATTGATCTTGCTTGGGGGACGAACACAATAGTAGCCATGTAATGCCCGACTAAATATAATGAAAGCAGTCAGCGGATAGCCGCCTGCTTCTCATTGGCTAAGAGCTTAGCTTTTTCTGCCAGCTGTTACCCAATGCGGAAACGAAACATACGGGACAGGAGTGACGATTAGCCTTTAGACAGACGCACGCGAAAACCACCAAACACAGCGATCCAGCGATTACTACATAAACGTTAGCGGTCACGTGACCTCATTGCATTTGGTCCAGTTAGTAGGCGGCACAGTAAGTTCAGATTCGACTTTCGCCCAGACGAGAACGTTTCCCGGTAAGTCGCGCTTCTTTATCCAGGAAAGATGAAGGTGACAGCTGTAATGTGTTAATTTTTAGCTCGATAAAATAGCGTTCGCAGCGATAACTGTATTGTTATAGCGATGCTGGTGCTGTTCTGGATACTCTAGTAATGCATGTTGTCTTTAACCACAGTAACTTGATCTTACCGTTAGTTTACTTCTTCACGTTAGTCTGGTTGTACGGATTAAAATCACGAGAGATTGGCTCGCATGCAGTTTCAATATAAATGCGTTATGCGGTAGAACGTGTAGTGAGGTTTACGGAGGTGACTGAATGAATGTTAATTTGTTGAAATTTAGACTATATCGAATAGCGTCGTGCAAATTCAGAAGACAATTTATCAAATCCATCATCCTAAACCTTTGCGTCCAACTTCAATGGATAAGCGCCCGGGGGGTGTTTCGCTATCTGGAGGTTAGTGGGGATGTGCCGCCAATTTGGGTCGTTTTGTGGGTGCATTTCTGTATACAAATGGGTCGTCATTTCTTGAAAACAGGTATAGCAATGGGTCGGGTTTTTTTGGGCAATGACCTGGTATACCAATACTGGCAATAGGTACGTATTTTTGACAGCGACTATAGCAATGCCAATGGATATTTGTTTTGTGATGGGTATCCAATACGATGCTCAATATTGGGTGTTTTCTCAAGTCCCCTGGGTCAATGGTGGCCAGCCCTATCAGTCAATGTGGTTGCGTTGTTTCAAAGACAAGTTTTATGGCATGATAAGCAAACAGAAAGGTCAGGTCCGTATATTCTCCTTCCACTGTTTCCTGCAATATCGTCTACCTCATGGGCCGGACGTCCTGGGGCGCTCGTTAATAGCCTGCGGGCCCGAGTCACACATCTGTTTATTTAGTGGCCGCCAACTAACTTGCCGTTACGAACCAGAGCATCGTTGGGACGACCACAGTATCAGCAAATTTGCGAAGCTTGATAAACGTACTTTTCCATTCTGAATCGTTAGTTTGGTATATGGATGGGTCCCTTGTAGCTCCTCGAGGTGGTCTAGATATGATTTGGGATCATTAATTACGGTATATGTATTGGTGACCCTTTAAAAAAAATTGTATATGAATGGGTCTTTTTTCAGAGGATTTGGTATGTAAATGGTTTCCCTTTCTCACTTTGGCTTTAGATATGGTCCGATTTTTGATTCCCATGGCGGCTCACCCCTACCCTTTTCCATGGAGAGAACCCTGAACGTGTTTCTTCGATACGTTTCTTACCACCCGACTTGACCTACTTAACTGTATATGTTCGTGTTTGTTAACCTTTAGCCTGTGATTACATAATACTTAGGTATGATAGACTATCGCGATATGGGCAAGATGAGTGTTTCGAAACCTCGCATCGTGACCCAATACATTTATAGCCAGTATATTGCTGTGTTCATCGCTTGACTATGGAACCCCCCCCCCCCCCCCCCCCTCCCCAACACACGCACACCCCACCTACCCGCGCAACCACCCCGCACAACCGTCGCAGGATAGGGAAGGAGTATACGGGTCAAATATGGGGACAGGAGTGGACGCGGTAAATTATCGCCAATCGGGGTACATTCGGGTCACAATTAAGGCCCTTGGCACTGGTCGCTAGGACTAGCTGTAAGAAAAGACAGTTGAAGTTCGGTCTTGTAATGGACAACAGGTCTCACCAGGACAGAAACAATGAATTATTGAGCTAGACAAGCGTGTGACCATGAAGACCATCTCCATGGTGTCACTAGCGGTTTCAACGATTCGTAGTTTTCTATATTTTAAACAACACCGTAATGCGAGTTCATAGTGATATACGTTAGACCTATTGGCAGCAGTAAGAACCATTTCGGTCAAACTTACTAAAACTTTTTGAGACATGTGCGCAGGGTGTACCAAAAACTTCAGGGTGACGACACGATGGCTGAAATTAACTCTTAGACCGTTCTACCATTGTACTCAATACAACGCTGTATGCACCAACAAGAAATACGGTCAATAAATATTCGACCGTGCCCTTCGTTGACCAAATCAATGTGGTAAAGTACTGATAAGGTTGTCACCGACTTGCACAGAGACGAGGTGTTTCGGTAAGCTGAGGTCAACTCTTCTTTTGGTTAACTATTGACATCACCTTACCCGCTTGATCAAGTATGACATACGGGATAATTATAGCTCGTCATTTCATTGTTTAGTAGCGAACCAGAGCCTAGCGTGTTATTCATGGATATTCTTTGAAAAATAGTTATATATATAGTGAGCTTTGTATAGGGCTACAAAAGGATGTCGTCATAATCCCATCAAACCCCACGTCGCGCCCCCAAAAGGATGTGAAAACTGCCAGACTGGCGCCAACAATAGCATTGCCATACAAGATAAGGACTTTTGACGCCATGCAATTTTTTGATGTCACTAAGGCATTAAATTATAATCAATAGTGTCTGAGCCACTTGCTCTGGACGCTTGGTGCATGTCACGTGACATCCCCTTCGGCACTTGTTGCGCCTTTGTCAATATACACGATATACGGCCCGGCAGTGCACGCTTTGAGTCTCACCGTTGACAGCGTGTTCGAAAGGACCAAAATAACAAATCCACGCAAAATTTTTAGTCTGAAGTATTTCACTGTGTTAAATTTCAGGTCATAGTCCGCATCTCGCATCTGACAAGATGACAGGACTGCAGTCGAAGAAACTGGCCATATTGCTGGTGGTGTTCGAGGTGGTCTTCATCGTGTTGTTTTCTCTCTGCATGGAGTATGACCCGGTGGCTGACGCCCGTTACCCCGCCAACAGTCGCGATGCCAACAAGAACGGAACCGACCATGAAAACAACCAAATCAAGGATTACTACCCAAGTAAGTCATTGGTTCTAGCGACAATGACTACTGTTGCCCTAAGTATTGTACATATGTTCACTGGGAAATTGGGCATTGCATTGTCCGAGCCGAGGCTGATCGTACCTATGTACACGAGGTGGACGATGCCAACATGGGCACAAAACGTTCCCAATAAATATCATCAACAGCGACCTATTACCCCTTATAATTTGATAAATCGGAATATAAAAATGATATATTAACTGTGACGCCTATTAATATCTTGTGACCCCCCAAAACACACACCCGCCCCACCAGTGGGGCGCACGTAGCTGAGGTTGTGCACGTCTGCCTGATTTACAGACGCACGGTTCACGATACCAGGGGATCGTTTCACTAACATATATCAATTGTTGGAGCAGGTGTCTTGGTAAATCTATAGTTGCCTAATTCGTAGTCGGCTACATCGCTGAGCCGTTTTCTTGGCAAAAATACGCGTCTACGCCTGACAAATTCAGTTTCGTTCAGTGCAAGGAACGCCATTTTGAACAAATATATGCGCCACTTACGGTTTTATGCGTGGTCTAGGTTGCCCATAAATGTATGCTCTACTTAAGTGAGCTAGTTGCCGTGTGCGCTGTTACTGTGTGTTAGTGAAACGCGCCAAAATTGGAGACTCGTAAAGAAATACGCTACTTTGGATTTACGAGCGATTCTAGCGCGCATGCGTTAGTGAAACGATTCCCAGGCTTCCGAACACAGAGCGGCTGCATTCTTACATATATTACAGTTTATGACGATATGTGCCGATCTAGAATCTGTCCTCCGATTATCGATATAAAGACTTTACAGGATTAATCCCTCCGACAGACCCTGGCCGTTCTGTTTAACATGAATTCAAACCAACTTTAAAATATTTATGTTACAGTGTGTCATATGACATTGAATGACATAACTGCATTGAATCCAAATACTCTCGTTTAGTCGGAACAGCTGTTCGGGGGCAGCTAGGTATTATCTAATCGCTTATCACATCGTTGGTTGATACCCTGGGCTGCTGCTTTGATAAGAATCCACCAAATAATTCATCCAACAACACAAATCCACGTCAACAATTCTGTTTCCGTTTCATTTAGTGCTTATCAGTAAGGGTATGCTTATCAGTCAGTATTGGCTTTACCATGTGAATACCGCCTTTGTTGGTCGCTGGACTAATCAGTGTGAATATCGGTCGAGTGCTCATCCATGGACCTTCCGATCCAGATACCACTTATATTGCTTTGTAGGGAACTATCTTCATCCACCTAATGGTATAATTAACTAGAAATGGATTACCTAACTTTGTTATGCTCCACCCACAGTTATTCTATTACGTCACTTTGCAAAGCTGTAGTGTAAACACTTAGTTATACATCGTCAAATCCGCTTTCTTGCATTACAAAACAGTCCATTAATTTGCATTTATCGGTTCAAAATAGGGATATATTAACTCATTTAAGCGATGTTAATTGATAATATATACCATCAGCAAGCTAATAACCAATCTAAATCCATTCCATAAATTTTCCGACGTTTTTTAGGGCGACTAAAACCAATGTGGATTTCAATGGCATGATTATCAGCTCAATATTTATTTTGATGTCGTCTGCTTACAGTGTTCCAGGATGTGCACGTTATGATGTTCATTGGCTTCGGTTTCCTCATGATGTTTCTGCGACGTTACGGATTCAGTGCTGTTGGTCTCAACTTCCTTTTGGCGTCTTTTGTCATCCAGTGGTCAATGCTTATGTCGGCTTTCCTTCATGGAGGCCATGGATACATTAACATTCTATCGTAGGTACATTTTTAAACACAGACATATCATTTCCTTCGCTCGGATCGTTAATCCCTTTACTAACTTACTGTTTTATGGCTTACTTGTAATATATACGAAACATTTCAAAGACAACAAAACAAAACATCCAGATCATCCAGGCCGGTGTTAGAATAATAATAATCGCAGTATAGTTACCAGTACGTTATGATTACACATTATGACACTTACTTCATGCGCTCGGATATACATATCAAGCTTCCATTCGTAAACCTGACACAGATTTTCACGTTATCACGTTTAACTGCTGTTGAAAATCATAACGTTTCTCGGCTTTATCTTTACGTACGGACGGATGCTTGTTTGATAGCCTGTATGATATACTTCGTTCACCAGGTTGTTGACGAGTGACTTTGCGGCCGCTACCGTACTCATTACATTCGGTGCTCTCCTCGGCAAGACAAGTCCTCTTCAACTGATCGCCATCGCTTTCTTTGAAGTAGTCTTCTTCAATATCAACGAATGGATTGGCCTCTCCAAACTTTTTGTTAGTAATCAACAGATTATTTGCATCAATTATACCATATGACCTTGAATATATTCACTTTTCAAAAAGAATATATGCTTCAAACAACAATCTGCATACCCTATCTATTAACGAATAACTTCCTTCACTCATGATAGTTTTAGTCACGAGATGTATAATTATTCCTAACAAATTCGAAAACAGGCAGTCGACGTCGGAGGATCCATGTTTGTACATGTGTTTGGGGCGTATTTCGGACTGGCTGTGTCGCGAGTTCTGCACAAGGCCGAGTTCAGCACAAGCAAGAAGGAGGGGTCCAATTACACATCAGACATGTTTGCCATGATTGGTCAGCGTAGCACTTAATCTCTAAAATTATTTATTGTAATACTTTGTACACTAAGTGACTTAATTTGATCAAAAACAACGGTTTTTTTCACTTTCTCGATTACACTCATGTTAATTATACCATTTTCTCATACTCTTTGCGACCCTCTGGGTGCTAATGATTGGACATTGTAAACACTGTGTAGGTACTGTCTTCTTGTGGATGTATTGGCCAAGTTTCAACAGTGCTTTGGCTCCTGGGGACGACCAGCATCGTGCAGTTATCAACACATACCTGGCGCTTGTTGCGTGCTGCATAATCTCCTATGCGATGTCCAGTCTCCTCGACCCACATGGCAAGTTTGACATGGTATGTACACATGAGACATGAGTCAGGTGAAACTCAATTAAATCTAACTCGTAATATGGGTTGTTATAACCGAAACGTTTATTGGGCATTCCTATTGAATCCACATACAGTATCACGGTTGATAAAAGCGAGATGCATTTTAACCGGCGGTTATGATTCGTCGTGAGACACATCAGTCATTCAGTTTATCACCGACTGAGCTATTGAGGATTTTTTTTTTTATTTTACAAGGACTGCTTTTCGTATTCAGGTACACATTCAGAATGCCACATTGGCCGGCGGCGTAGCTGTTGGTACATCAGCTGACATGATGATCAAACCCTATGGCGCCCTCATCGTGGGGAGTCTGGCGGGGGCACTCTCCGTAGTAGGATACAAATTCATCACAGTGGGTTATTTTTTGCATGTTTTCATATTTCAACTGTAAATTACAGTTACACATTGCTTCACTATCAACAGTAATTGTTATTCAAGTGTTGTTACGTATTGTGTGTAACGATCGTGATCATTGACGCTGCGTCTCAGTGCTTTTATTGGTGTGATATTGCAGCCATTCCTTTGCTCAAAGCTAAAGATCCATGACACATGCGGAGTGAACAACCTTCACGGTATGCCCGGGTTGTTCGCAGGAATAACAGGGGCCGTAGTGGCTGCTCTTGCCGACGAAAAGCACTACGGTTACAGGTAAATCACCGCCTTAACGTCATGCACCGGTTGAAAGGCATCATTGCATTGATTGTGTCCATGTATTCTCCTCGTTATGGCTCCGGGTAAGCTAAACGGTCGTAATAATGAATTTAAAGACCCCGGTCCTGTACGGTTTCTAATCAACACATATTTATCTTTTCAGTTTATATCAGATTTTCCCCATGAGAGCCCCCATGGCTAATACCACAGAGCTGCACGACATCCAGGCTGTATTCTCGTACGTGCAGGCTGGTGCCGGGCGCAGCGCTGGCGTGCAGGCTGGCTATCAGATGGCTGCACTGGCCATGTCCTTCCTCGTGGCCATAGTGTCCGGTGCTATAACTGGTAAATATTCCATCTCTGTCTCCTGCTGGCAAGTTAGCGTGAATTGGCACGCCGATCATCGGAATGTTCACTGTTATTTTTGCTGTAACTTCCCTGTTCAGACAGAGAGACCCAAAACATATGTTTGATATACAGCATAAGTTCATTATTCACATCCTCATTTCAGCACTCGCACCGATCAAACGCGGGCACCCTTTTTTTTTTAAATTCCTGCTTTGTTCAACCTAACCAGGTCACTTGAATATCAGTGACACATTTTAATCTGAAATTCCCACAGCGCAACAATCAACGCTTGTCTCTTCCTATCTGAATAGGATCCTTTGATCTTCGCTTTAACATAAGCTTTGTCTTTCGGTGTTGTATATCTACCCGGTGTCTATATATCAAACCTGCACATATGTTTTTAGGCTTCATCGTCAGGTGCAGTTTCTTTGACGCACCTACCGGAAACAAACTCTATGACGACGGGCCCTGGTGGGAAACCCCGGACGATTTCACAGAGGATGCTGAAGACGTAGAGAAGCAGCCGAACGGGGAGCAGGCGGGGGGAGATGCCGCTGTGACACTGTTAGAACAACGGGACACAGGCTGCTAATGACGGCATTCTATTAACCTTGTATTTTATATCTTCACGATCATTCCCCATTGTGGGGTGTATTTCATGGCAGCACGGTTTTCGAAGTAGTTATGCAGAAAATGGCGTTCATCAAATCCTTGTAAATTTTGACATAGTATGGATCACATCAACGAGTCATCACTCGAGCACCAGAAGCATTCATTATTTGCCTTTTATATTCGCAATTACCCGATGTCTGCAGTCATTGCACTTCTAATGTCATATGTTTTTTAAGCTACATTTATTGTGGCCATTCTCGACTCATGTACAAGACAATTGCCTCTGATGCATCTAAATAAATGGGACCTGGATACGTTAGGGTTGGCATTTATACAGCTTTTATCGTGCCGCTATAACGGTCTAGAGGTGTTGATATGTTTGCATGGAATGCATGAATATCTTCACTGATGCCGTGAAGTCAATTGTATCCTATAAAATGGTTTATTGTTTAAAGTTAAAATAAATGATAATGTTTTTTAGCCTTCGTTGTCTGATGGATTTAGCTTGTTAATATGTTATCGTTGCCTGAATGGCCGAATCTAGAAAGTGCGCGTGCCAATGCGGAGTTTCTTCGCGAGTCTGGTCAAAGTCTGGCTGGTGTACCTACGCAACCGTCATACAAGAAGAATTATGCTCTATAGTTGCGCTTTAACTTACAGGGCGGGACTGGAGTTGAGGTTGAGCCTACGCAGGTTACAGTTGAACTCGGTGGTACTTGTCTCATGTGTCCTGTTTTCGGGAACACAGAAGGCGACGTTGGAATGTATACCACACAGACAACGGGATGTTGACGCTGAGGGCTCGGCCGAGTAGATTATATCGCTTGTCACTTGCGGCCCCAAGATCACTTTCTGGAATTAAGGACTACAGTGAATGTTGTTGACCTGTTCTTGTTGTATGCATGTGTGAAGTGGAGGACAGGTGAGTGCTGTTATTGTGTTATCATTGTAGTGGACGAATGTTTTGATGGCCTGTTTTCATCCGTTGAAGTGTGCGTTTAAACGAGTGACCTACAGGTATGTTACGAATTTTCAAGAATGTGCTCTAACAGGAACTTCAAGTGAACTTTATATACGCAAAGATTAATGGATATGGAATATTCTAATATCGAGACGGTTAAATATTTAGTTGCTTATAATATCAATTTAATTAATCATAATGTCAATTATTCGGATGTATTTGAGCGAAACGGCATGTTCAGTGTTTGCTTTCTAACGCGTTGACAAAGCGTTGTCAGATGCTTTGAATTCCAAGTAATTCAATAAACATTATTTCATTGAAAACTCTAGTAGTTTAACACTCAACCAACACTGCAGTGTTTCCAGGAACTATAGGGTGCAAGACATTTGTATGACCTACCGCCAAACCCCCCACTACCCCCCCCCCCCCCACCACCACCCCACCCACTCCCCACACGCCCTTATCCAACCTACGGCATACAAGTATAAACAAAAACTTACTCTAAACCTCCGCTCACAAACTTTAACCATAATATCATAATGTCATATACCTAATTATGGTTGCTGGGTGAACGGTGTTAAATCGAAGATTTAAAAATAAAAATAAAGAACGGCTCTGCGCAAAAAGCAGTTTGGAAAAAAACCCAATACCCCCACGCAAATGAACCCGGCGAAAAGTACGCCCCACCCTTCCCATGCGAGAAGTAATCATGCAGATAAATGTTGATCGTTACCTCTTCAGCTTTACTCTCATCCTTTCGATTGCTGTACATAAGTACGCGTGTATCATGCGAAGTTGCTATTAAACGTTTTATTATGCCTCTGGTGTCACCCATTATTTTGGACACCGACCAGTCCAAAATCAAAACAGCGTTGCGTGAGATGAACTGGGTCATTGTCAATCAAGAAGACACTAATCACACTTTCAATTCTTTGGCAACCAGAACCTACGCCGAAAACGGAATGGTTTGCCAAATGTCCATAAATTGTATTCATCGCGTGGAAGACACCTGGCGGTAAAGGTGAAGGCCGCACAGTTGGTCGCCTAGCGACTATTGAATTGACCTTCCGCTCCCGCCAAGTGATCCACCAATCAGCGCTCAGAACACTCCTTAGCAACAAACCCGCCGCCATCTTGGAGACAAGCGAACGCTGTTAGATATGGAAAGCTGTCGGTCGCAATACCTTCGTTTGAAGCGTATTTTTATAATATAGCTTCGCAATGGTTAAGCGGTGTGAAAGAGACCACTGGAAGGCAATACACATTGTATAGTTCTGAAAACGCTCTGAAAATATCACGATATGTATTTGAATCCGGATACATATTTGTAATATAAAACAGAACCAATTGGACCGAGCTCGAAAACGTGTTTCAGTTCCACATTAGAGCAATAGGGGAAGCAGGCATGATCAGACAATGGAAATATTGATTTTTTAGAGCTTTGAGTACAAATACTTTATTCACAGAACCTAAGCACGACAGTCCATAATGTACATATAGATTGATTTGTTTAAAGGGGTCAAATGTATAAGTTCGAAAGCGAGTAAGCTGGGGGCAGGCAGCGAATGCTGCGAGAGCAAGTGCAGAGTAGGTGAAGTTTTATGCATGAGCGATTGGATGTGTATGCTTTACCACATAGCTTGATATACTGTTTGTGCATCTTAAACATTGAACCTTTGACAGTGGACGCTGGTAGGGGGCATAATGAAGACCAGGGGCTGCATGGAATTGAAGCTTGGGTTTTGAGATATTCGCTGAGTCCCAGCGATTATACAAGGTATCAATACAGCAACAATATCACACATTGTCTATCACCTAATTACGATGCCTTCTTCCCGAATGTTTACGTTGATGAAACCTGACATCGGAAAGCAAGCGATTGTGGCTGCGCCTATTTATCGCTTTGTATACAACAAGACCGAAAATGGTAAATGAATTCAGCTACTGTTCTTTTCCACAATAGGCGATATCACGATTACAATTTTGTTATTCCCGGAAACTGTAACCAGGTAAGCCCAACGAATTGCGATGTTACGCAGTATGGTGTGTGTGTGTGTGATTCGTATAGGCAAACTCTCAACGCACTCAGGGTTGGAAATCACTAGGGAGTCTACATCCCTTGAAGCTATTTTGAGCTTGTGGTTGAATATAGCCACGTGTGTGTATACTGGTTGACTAACGATTGCAATGAAGTTTGGCTGAAGCCCATATCCCATCAAAAATCATACCAAAAGGTAAATGACAATGCATTATCGCATGGCACCCTTTTTCCCACATCGCCTCAAACACACAGTTAGCCGTGCGATAACTGCATGCGACACGGTTAACTGCGACCGTGTCGCAATATCACCTAACCTGCTAACAACAACCAGATTTGAACAGGTCCCTCACTGCTCTAACATGGCAACACTACGTAGGGTTAGGCACAACTTGCAAGTGATGATATGGGGAAAGAGACTCGGACGCTCCGCGTCCTCGTTTCCCCATATCACCCACGTGACCATGTGATAACTAACACTAACAGCATTAGATTCAGTTGTTGTAATCTTCATTAGAATTAATCGTTTATGGATTATGGTGTCATCATGTAAATCGAAGCGCTATTTCCACACTTAGTTGTACACATACCGCCTATAAAAAACTGTATCACCGTGTACAATTTCGAGCTCCTTTATTTTGTTGTCGGGATTAAGACTGTTCTGTGTGAATGTGAACTTCTGCGATGCATCGTGGGGCGGTCGTTATTACGCACTCCACCACTCTCCATGGCATGGTCGTTTGACGCCTGCGCAGAGGCGACACGTAAGGGAATCGGGATTCCACCCGGCCTGGTACCGGAACTAAATGAAACGAACGACTCATGCAAGCTTGATATCGTCGACGTCTGCCTGTTCCTGTTCTTGTGGTGGGCGCGAAGGGTGGGGTGGGGTGGGGGGGAGGGACGTGTGGGAGTTGTGTTATTGTATTGAATGAATTGGCATGGGGTGTGAGTCCTAGATGACTGAGTTAAAAGCTGTTTTAAAGACCAGTTTTTGTGTATTGAGTGAATGGACATGGAAGGTGTAAGTTGTATCAAAGGAGAGTGATTGCGCTAAAGCGGGATTATGATGCCGGTGGGCTTGTAACAACAGCGTTCTCGCAACGGATAACTAAACCACAAGTCACTTCGTCTGTTGCTTCCACCTGTGATAAATGGAGGCTCATGCGGGAATGATTCGCGCTTCGGGTGATCGAGGACCCCGGTTCAATTCAACCACGCCCAACAATTAAGAGCCCATTTAAAACCAAAACTGTGACACACACCATTGCATGTATATTTAATTTAGAATCTCTTATTGCAATGTCTAAGATCCACTTTTCTTTTCGCAGACTTATCCCAAGATGCAGACAATTGCGTATCTTTTCGCGTGCGCTCTGACAGTCACTAGTGGCAGGTAAGTTGTGATTATACAGAGTTCTTATTCCCGCTGTTCTCGTCATCACGCCAATGACCCAGGGTCTATTTATTAGCAAATGGGCTTCACCAATTCATCTACACTGTATTGACCCTATATCATTGTATAGGTAATTATATTGATCGGGTATCTGAGCTGATTGTGATTGTTTATTCATGGGAAAGAAAAACTAGTGTGTTGTTGGATAAGTGTACACGCTTTCTCACGAATCCACAATGCATGTGCAGCTGCCAAGAAGTTGGTTTTGATGGAGACGGAAGCCTATCCTCAACTACATTCAGAAGGGTAAGAAGGGAAATTCCTTCAATAAATGACACCGAATACGACAGACAGCGGTGGTATTTGTCTGAGGTGAGTGATTTATTTGTGACATAATCATGGAAGATTCTGTACAGTACGGATATTCTATGATAGTCAACATAAACAGAATAAACACACGAGAAACACAATATCACATAGCGCATTGAAAGTTTGTCTTTTGTAGAATGATATTGAGGGAAAGCGCAGAGAAAATCTACCAAGTCTCCGGATAGAGGAAGCATGGGGACAGGGGTACACAGGTCAAGGGGTCATCGTCATGGTAGTTGATGACGGCATCCATCCTGAAAACCCAGAAATCAAAGACAATTTGGTAATGTCTAGTTTCCAATTGCTGTATATATATATATATATATATATATATATATATATATATATATATATATATATATATATATATATATATATATATATATATATATATATATATATATATATATATATATATATATATATATACACACATATACATATTTTTAATATATATAATATATATATATATGTATATATATATGTGTGTGTGTGTATATATATATAATATATATTTATATAAATGTGTGGGTGTGTATGTAAATATGTATATGTGTATATATATGTTTATATATATATGTGTATATATATGTGTGTATATATATATGTGTATATATATATATGTATATATATGTATATATGTATATATATATGTGTATATATATGTGTATATATGTGTATATATATGTGTATATATGGGTATTTATATGTGTATATATATGTGTATATATATGTGTATATATATATGTGTGTATATATATATATATATATATACATATTTACATAAACATATGTTTGTGTGTGTGCGTGCGCGCGCGCGCTTGTGTGTAAAAAAAACTAAAACTAGCTGGGAATACGTATTAGCAGTCCCGAAGATACAGGAGGCGTTTCCATTAATTAACCTTTATATGGTTGATGATTTCCATATTTTTCTCGACAATATGATAACTTTGTTATTACCAAGGTACAGTTGTGAAGGAAGATTTGTTTTCCTGGTTTCATATCAATATTAAACATGAGGAACATGGGGTTTTAAGCAGACCTACAATGTTTTTTGTATTTTCCACGGAACCCACTTTTTCAAATTCATCATATAACACGATACACCTATGAAGAATAGCATCTGTTTAGCAATTGTTTAAAATACATAATAAGTTACATAAAGTTTGTCGCCGAAAGCCTAAATTAATTCAGCTTGATTAACATCTATCAAAGACTTTTACCAGATCATTGTACGTTCAACTCGCTTGTGTGGTCCAGAGATTAGACCTTTGTTTGAATGGAATCAGTGGCGAAGCAGACCCATCCCCCTTCTTCGAGTAGGTCAGAACTTCTAAATTATTTCTTTTCTCTTTTCCTATTAAATCTATGTTGATGACGTTATCATATGTGTATGGTAACAGAGACAGCCATGGAACTGAGGTGGCCGGAGTGATTGCTGCCAAGGCCAACAATGGTCGCTGTGGTGTTGGTGTAGCCTATGAGGCTTCCATTGCAGGTCTATTTTGTTTTTTTCGCTTACTCACCGAATCCACCAACTAAATTAAGGATACTTGACAAATATTAGAATCTAGTCCACCAAAGCTGAGCTGTCTCGTTGTTGATTATAATAATCATTTCTCTGATATACAGGTGTAGCCTTACCCTTTGATGTCGCTGAGGTCACTGATGAAATGGAGGCCATAGCTCTCACTCATGCTCTCTCTGATGTTGACATTTACTCCAACAGCTGGGGTCCTCCTGAAGGTACATATATCCTGGGAACCGTGGGACCACTTGCGATCAATGCAATCACAGAAGGTTCCCAGCAGGTGGGCTGAGTTTTAAATCTTTAGCTAACAATTTTTTTAACGTTTGTGACATAGGTTGAATGTTTTGTAATTATTATATATCAGTTTAAATGCCCCCCACACCTGGTGTATATGAATGCATTTTGGTAATATTCAGAGGATTGTTACTGCAAATTCTGTGTGACAGGGACGTGATGGAAAAGGTGCGATATATGTGTGGGCTGCTGGCAATGGTGGAATCAATGGCAATCACTGTGGCTACGATGGTTATGTAAATCTGATGTATACAATACCAGTGAGTGCTGTTGGTGCGGATGGACGGAAGTTAGGTACATCAGAGGAATGCAGTGCTGTCATGGTTACTGGGTTTGCCGGTGATGGCTCGTTCACTGTGCCTGACGATAAAGTGGTCAGTTGCATACAAGTCTCTGAAACAATCACTCGATTATTCCAAAATAACCAACAACCAAAATCATTAAATCTTGAACTCATGAATGAGATTTTTGTAATCAGATCACCACCGAGGACAGACTAGGAACATGTGTGGACTATTTTTCTGATACTTCCGCTGCTACGCCTATGATAGCTGGGGCAATCGCTTTGGCTCTCCAGGCCAAGTAAGTCAGATTCTGTGACACATTGAGAAGTTTACCCTACACACATAAGTTCACTATAGATATATGAGTAATATTCATGTATGGGTACCAGCTCCGACTTGACCTGGGTGGATGTGCACCATCTCATTGCACTCAGCTCCAATCCTGATGTACTCGATCCCGATGCATTCATCACCAACCAGGCTAATATGAAAGGTGACACTTACACAGCTTGTAGAATATGATTTAATTACTTACACAAAGTTTCAACAATGTGATCACGCACTAGCTTTCATCAAATGTTAATACTGATGATTCAGTAGGTAAAGCCATTGAGGCCTTGTTGTCCATGGGCACTATATCATATAACCCGTCTCCAGTATTGATCATAGTATATTCATATAATATCTTAAAGTTAAATGGGATTTAGTCAGCGATACATACCATCATAACGGGCAGTGTGTTTGTGTGGTGTCTGAAGTGAGCCCATCGTTTGGCTTTGGTTTGCTGGATGCGGCCAAACTGACCAAAATGGCTAAACGATGGCGTGGGGTTCCTCAAGTGACATCATGTGTTTTGGAAATTACTTCTCCAGAGTGAGTGAAGTCGTTATTTTTCAATTTAGTATCTACAAGGTATGTATGGTTAATTCAATCCATCACACAATCAGCTTTAGTTAGCAAAAGCACCTTCAACAAATGTTTGATATCATATATGGACACCATCCTCAATATTTTTCAGGGATTTGCCAGGACACATCTATCTGGATCCCCATTCTTCACAAGAATGTGCCCAGCTTAAATATATCGACCATGCCCAAGTAACTGTAGATTTGGTCTTCGCCGCTCGCGGACATATCTCTATTGAACTGGAGTCCCCGTTAGGAACCAAGTCCATGTTACTTCCCGGCAGATTCAGAGATGTTCGTGAGAAATCTCTCAATTGGACCGTTGACACGGTGCATTTTTGGGGCGAGTCTGCCGTGGGTTCACAGGACGGAAGGTGGCTCGTCTCTTTGGAAAATAAATATCCACAGTACAATAGCTCTGGTAAGGATTTAACGGTGAACAGTTATTCAATAAGGTTCAGTTAATATTGTGGTTTCGGTTGGGGGTGTACTTTTCAATGTTAAACAATCACTTGTTATATCCATTACCTTCAATGTCTGCAATGTAATGTATTCTGCTAAGAATGGCTTACCATACGTCCAAGCCTACCTGCTACTATAAATTATAAAAGGTTTCATATCGGATTTGTTCCAGGTGTCGTCGACAGACTGGAGCTGGTCTTACATGGCCTCGTGGAGCCACCACACATACCAGACCTTGACGACGACGATTTAGGTTAGCAGATTTTTCTCTATTGTTGATCCAGCAGCGAGATGAAAGGTCATATATGCTGTAACTTATACCTCCTTAGAGAAGGACACCATCCGCCAATGCCAAGTCACTTCTACAAACAAACAAACAAACGCGCAGAAATCGAATAAAGGGATGATATTTCACATCCTAACAGGCGTTTATATACAGATGACACTTCCGTTTAAAGGCCCTGTGGAATATCATTATATTATGAACTCAACATATACTTGGTCTTTGGCTCAAACTTATTAAAATCGATGACGCATTCGGCGGCCACCGCGAAATGTCAATGCCCAGAAATGGGTCTGAATTTTTAGAAATGTACATCCTTAAGTAGGAGCATGTTAGGGTCGCCAAGAATTAAATTGCAGAACAGGAATATGAATATGTGCAAATTCATGTGATTATAATTATATGGCATTACTATTTTTGCAATGTGAATTAGACACATCCACTGAGCGTCCATTGACTGAAGCCGCTTCTAAGGAAGTAGGTAAGTCCGTTATATAAACATTTGATGCAATTGGAAATGGATAAGTAGTGATAATATATGCATCCATAAATATATGAATATATTTGATATCAGGTTGACAATATTTTAAAACATAAATGTGATTCTTGCAATTTCATTTGTCAAGGTTTAATGTTTGAGTATAGGGGTTTAATTATTATCATTACATAGTGTCGGAGGATCAGAATGTAATAAAACTTGTGGATATTGTCATTGTGAAATAGATTTTACCAGTGGAAGTCCTTTGTCTAAAACCTCTCCATCGGTATTAGGTAAGTCTCAAACTTATTAAAATCGTATTACATAATGACTGCATTCGGCGGCCACCGCGAAATGTCAATGTCCAGAAACGGGTCTGATTTTTTAGAAATATACATCCTTTAAGTAGGAGCATGTTAAGGTCTTATGCGCCTGAATAACTGGGCTTTGACGTGACGTTTTTTTACGATTAGCAGAAAACCGACAAACAAAAAAGCTAACCAACAAAGATACAAAACTCGGACAGTTCTATTATAGCGTTCAAAACATTCGCGTTGGGGGATAAATTTGTAAAATGTAACGAACCAAGATAAAAAGGCGCGCAATCGGCAAATGTTTCAAATGCGTTTTATAATTTTCATCAAGGGTGCCTCCATTCCAGTTTAGACACTACCATATAGCAAAGGCAAGCGTTGCGACATTCATCAACAGGTTGCCAAGAATTATATTGCAGAACAGGAATATGAATATGTGCAAATTCATGTGATTATAATTATATGGTATCACTATTTTTGCAATGTGAATTAGACACATCCACTGAGCGTCCATTGACTGAATCCTCTTCTAAGGAAGTAGGTAAGTCCGTTATATAAACATTTGATGCAAGTGGAAATGGATAAGTAGTGATAATATATGCATCCATAAATATATGAATATATTTGATATCAGGTTGACAATATTTTAAAACATAAATGTGATTCTTGCAATTTCATTTGTCAAGGTTTAATGTTTGAGTATAAGGATTTAATTATTATCATTATATAGTGTCGGAGGGTCAGAATGTAAAAAAACTTGTGGATATTTTTTTTGTGAAATAGATTTTTCCACTGGAAGTCCGTTGTCTGAAACCACTCCATCGGTTTTAGGTAATTCTGTTTGTCTAAAATGCCCGACCTAGTGGCTAAATGGTATCGCGTTTGGCTTGTCGATGTGTTGGTACTAAGCGGGTCATGGCACTTCAGGGGAGCTGTCCAACCATCCAATTCATACTCAACCAACACCGTTGCCATATCACTCAAAAATATTTCAACGTGTAGCTGACTTTGTTCATTTGATCCACGTAGAAAAAAGTCATATAATTATGCTTATCATAAGAATCATACCGCGTGTTCCCAACAAAATTTATTAATGAGGAGAGAGACATAGATTGGGCTCTTCCCCAAAAGACCCAACTATGCTGTTAATTACAATAATGTCAACTTCTAAGAATTATATTGCTCAGTGAAGTCTTTGTGAGAGTACGAAGACGAGGGTTTAAACAAAGCCATCGATAGTTAAATGTTTTCATGAGAATGAGGTTGAATGCTGAAGTGTGGAAGTCAAACGTGGTAACCTCATAGGGACCAGAAAGCTGGAAAGCTACAACCGTTTCTGAACTCATAAATTTCACAATAACTGTAATTAAGGCCTGTGAATTAAAAAGTCAAATGATTTCATAATACAAGTTAGAACACTACGAGTTAGTTTGTGTGCAAATGATCAATGACCTTTAGGTTCAACATTTAAAAAAAAATTTTATTTTTCTTTTGCATGTGAAATAGACTCATCCACCAAGAGCCAACTGACAGAAACCCCTCCTAAGGAATTCAGTAAGTCTGATTTTAAATTTCCAACATGGAACCACATCACGTTTGATGCTCTTCTGAATGATCATTGGTTAAACATTGTCTTAAAGGACACCTGTGGTTCGGTGTCACACACGTAGGATCTCTCTCTCTCTCTCTCTGGGGGAAAGGTGCAATATAGCATTAAAGGTGCATTTCATAAAACGTTTTATTTGAAAATAAACCATTAACCTAGTCCCAGCTATGTAAACGGCCGTTGTAATAATTTTTTTGCGATAATACCAGAAAATGGCACAGTTGCGCATGTTAAGTTACTGGTCAAGATCGCTATTCATTTCAATATTTATGTAAACGGAGGTCAAAGGCTCTTTAAATTGAGTCATTTTAACTACTACACAAAAATGGAAATAAAATAATGTCACAACTCTACGAAAAATGCATATTTAAGGTATTGGATGACAAAAGAAACATAGATGCCGATTGATTATAAACAATGTTTCCCTGAGGCCAATCACAAGTTATTATAACAAACATGTACCCTTTGCATTGGGTCAAAAGTATTGCCAACGCCATACACATAGTAAGGCTATTGAGAGAGCCTCGCTGTGGGAAATGGATACAGGTGTTTGTAAGCAAACTCTGTTGTATTCATCAGAGCCCAAACTCTTACTCTTTCAAATCATATGTGTAAATAGCAGTACGACCGGAATATGTGCCCTATATTTCGCGAAAATGGTTAGAAAACAGACGGCGCGGTGGTGACCTTATGATTTATCTGACATTTATGCATCTACTCGTGGAATCAGTCATATGGCATTCAAGTCCTGCATGATGCCATGCTTCCATGTGGTGTCATAAGTCTTTTTCAGGTCGAAGAAGACACCACATGTTCCCCCTCTCGAGCCATAACGAATGCTGCTCTGAGTACTTCCTTACGAGATGCCAAACCAGGCGGGCATTATTCACGAGTTCATGGTTTTGCAATATGCAGCTTGTTTAGGTAATTTTTTGTTTTTCTGACAACCGTCATTGGCGTCCTCGGCGTCCTCGGCGTCCTCCTGCCCTCATAAATCACCTGGGGTCGTTTGAGTCTGATTGAGGGTTGGAAGTTGAACGGCCTTGATAAATGTCCATGGCATCCAAATAGCCATTCTTATCGTTTAGTTTTATGATGATCAGCATATCCTTTTGTTGGTCAATGGATCCTAGTTAAGTTTTGATTTGTTGATTTTGTGACTGGGACTGCTATGTTGCTAGCTTTTGGTGTGATGGTACATGAAAATCAGCCTTCGAGTATGTGTTTACGACTTTCGGTTGATGTATTTTGGGACCAATGGAAGTGGTAACCCCTAGTTATAGTGGCCTTCGTGACAGCGCTGGCAATGAGGGCCTAGAGACATGTTGTACCTCCACTATGTTTCTCGCTTCAGGAAACAAAAAGTCTCTGGTGTGTCCAATAATTTTCTTTGATCCATATAAGACACGGCCTCACGACGGCTTGGTGGTTGGTCCCATGATCAATTTACACAATTGGCTAATTGCTGTCATTCGCCATCCTGTGTTATATTCCTAATTCATATTTGGTGTATTCAGTTTTCTAAAACAGTTATTATTTGAATGTTGGAATGGCGACAATATTGGCATTGGGATATATGCCTCGACAGGAAAGTTCAGGTGTCCGACCTGACAATACAAGGCAATTGCTTGCAAATATACGTGTAACATAAGACACGATGATATTTCTCTCTTAACCATTTTGACAATACAAGGCAATTGCTTGCAAATGATACGTGTAACATAAGACACGATGATATTTCTCTCTTAACCATTTTGGCGGAATGTTAAATCATGGTCACCATCATGGCAATTTTCATCACAGGTATTGGAAACAAGAGTTGTTACTAATTATCAACATACACTTCAAGTTGATAGCTCAGCAAGTCATAGTCTGTGCGTGACAATTAATTTGTAATTGATTTGAGATGTCATTTAACTTTCATTTTTTTTATCATGTAAATTGACGTGAATCAAACGCAGACATCGTTTCATACAATAAATTTCATAGGTATTTAACTGTGTTATTTAGTGGACACGTAATTTCTTCGTGGACAACATTTAATAAGGTTTCTCATAATGCGTTATAAATGGTCAAGACTAATCCTTATATCGACTGAGGCATTATTATCATGGTTCAGTGTGAAGTTATTGTATCCAGGTGTCGAAGAGAAGATTGGCATCGGAGTGGGTGTTGCTCTTGCTTGTTTAGCTGTTATCTTGTGTATAGTGTTAGGCGTGTGTTACATGCAAAAACGCAGAAGAAAAAGTTTTCAGATAGCCATGGAAAGTGAGAATGGAAAGGAAAAGTCTGCTACTCAGGGAAATGACAATATGTTCTTACTGTAAAACCGCATTATTATTGATATAGATTAAATCTACTGATGTGGCTTTTGTTCGTTGTGGGTATGTGTGGTTGAGATTCAGATAAATTTTGATGTTGATATGAATGTACATTTGTTGATCTGGTCTATCCAAATATTTATTTATCTTGCTGCACATGTGCATGTTTGGGGTGGTTATATAGTCAACGATGCCAGCTACATTTGCAAGGTAATTTTTCCAATGAATGACCTTTTGCCAATGTTATATGTATCCTATATACTTACTGGCTCTTCCTTTGATGTAAAAATCTGGAAGCGTAATTACAAAATGTATTCACAACCATACCAGCAAGATAGATTGACAATATATAAATGATCTTACTCGCTCTTAAGTATACAAACACGTTATGTCAATCCTTTCTAAAACTTAGGGTTTGGTGATGTAGCCTACATCAGTCATTATTTATGGTGGCAAATGATGGTACACTACGCTATCGTCGGTGTTCTGTGTGGTTTTCTAATCAGATATTGCATTTGTAGATATCATTGTTGGTGTACCATAGAACTTGTGAATAAAGATGGATGTAATTTGTACCATATCTTCAATGTCCAACTCTGGGATGTCGGGCGGAGATAGTTGTAACAAATATGGTCAAAGGCGTGGATGACAGCGTCCTACGTCAGAAAACAGAGCGTCAGTAGCTTGCCAGCGCATGGAATGAGATAGTGTCGCTAAGTGTCTCTGCCGAACCCAGCTGCAATCACAATAAAATTAACCTTTTTTTTGGATTAATCTTCAAACTGTATTATTGCAAATGTTATGAAGAGATAAATAGAATATGTATTGATATGGAAATTGTGCTATATGTTGACCCATTTTGAACAGTGCGAATTTCATTTCCATTTTCTAATATTAGTGTTCTCATAGATACAATTAATCTGGTATTAAGTTTTGATATCTTTTTCTTTTTACATTGAGGCAGATAAATTGTTGGTCGTCGGACATTCATTGAGCATACTGTAAACAACTCGAGGGTTGCCCCCAAAGAAGACACGTGGTTTGTATAACAGGCGATATCTATTTTGTACTAATATATTTGACAAAGGTGTAGAGATGGTACATTAAAGTTCAATACACAATAGGAGTACCCCTGACTGACTAGTTGGCTCTTCTAATCGACTGTGTGAGGTGCCATGAACTGGCCCCCTTCCTCTTCTTCCTAGTATATCCCGTACTCTACACTCCCAAAAAGGAGGCTGGCTGGTGGTGGTGGTATCGGCGGCCACTTGGTCTTCACTTCCGCTAGGGAGACAGGCTAGTGGTGATGGTATCGGCGGCCACTTGGTCTTCACTTCCGTCAGGGAGACAGGCTAGTGGTGATGGTATCGGCGGCCACTTGGTCTTCACTTCCGCCGGGGAGACAGACTAGTGGTGGTGGTATCGGCGGCCGCTTGGTTTTCACTCCCGCGATGGAGACAAGGAGCAGGGCTGAAGTACTCTCTCGGAGGCAGAGAGGAGACTGGGGAAGGCCGGTTAATTCACCGACAATCTGATCATTATGGGTCCTGCATCCCTTTTATATTCCGTTTTCCTTGGCCCAGAGGCTGCCCGCCTCAAGGCGAGTACATTAAGTCTACTGAAGGGGTGCTCATAGTTTTACATAACTATACCTACACTAGCTATTCCGGCATCAAACTATCTCTTTCCAGAATCCCTGGCCCAGAAGGGCGAGTCCATTGGCTGTGCCTACTAAGGCACAAGCGGGGGCAGGATAGCCATTTTTCCCTTAAGAAGGAGACAACCTGGCGCTCTGACCGGTGTAGTTTCGGTCTAAAAATGACGATACACACTCAAGATTGGGGTGGGGAGTCCCCTGAACCTGAGGAGACGAAGTACCTCAAATTCCTACAATATCATAAAGACAGTATCGTCGTTCACAGTATGTGGTCTTGGGTGGGTCTGGTCTTCGGGCCCATGGAACTCGCAAGTATACCCAAAGCGACGGAGCTTCGGGATATACAAATTAGCTCTTTTCAACCAAATGGATCTTGCGCTCCCTCTTGGTTCTTGAGGAGGGCGTCGCCAATGTAGAAAATTCGCTCACAAGACCTTGCCCTCACGATGTCCACTTGATGTAACTAGTCCAATTTAATAAGCAATAAGTATTATGTATGGCAAAAGAGTCTCAGGAAACGCAATAACTTGTAAATATGCATAATCGCCTAAAATGTGCGAGGCGATTAACTTTTCCGACTAAATTCCAATATAGTGGCTGGATTGCGCAACGTAAGTCGGTTGGAAACGGACGTTTTATAATGCTGAATAAAGGACAACTAGGTCGAAAAGTTATAAGGTATAAATCTAGTATAAATTGACACACCTGTGAAGTGTATTAGCGGGCAGATGATGACAATTATGATATGATAACAATTTCGCGCGGTCGCTTACGACGACATGCAAGAGACTGGTTGTTGACACGGAAATTGCAGGGAATTCTTCCCACTAGAATTCGGAGTAGAATTTCGCCGAAAAGCTAGGAATTAATCGAATATCAAGTGTTCTCCCGGATATTGGTAAAAAAAACCCATAGCAATTAAATTCGGTCAATACTCTCACCGTTGGTGGCTTTAAATACTTCTCTGTACGTATTTTTAACGTGATAAGTGATGATAAGCATGTTTCTCAATCTACCGATAAAGGTGGGGTTTCCTGTTAGACCAACAAGGGAGTACCCGATCGACTGTTGGTCTGTTGGGCTAATACAAATGGCTGTCAACCATTGGTTTGCCAGTTGAAGTTACCTATTTCTCGTTATATTGAGCAATTGAAGCGTAGGGTAACCACAAAGGCAGCATTTTGATGTCTTTTATTATGAACGTTCATTGCTTTTTACGCTGCAATTGTTGAGGTCATATTACCAAGGCCTTGCAGTCACAAGTATTAAATTTTGGCAAATCTTATGTTTTTTACATAAGCTGTTCAAGTTTTCTGGGTTGTATTTTTTTTAGCAGTGTTATTTGAGGTTGTATTACCAACTGAAATGGCTATGACTAGTCACTTTTGATTCAATATTTTTTCCCATAAAACTGTGAACTTCCATCGGGGAAGGGCAGCAAATCTTGGAGCAAATGGTATATCAAGCGCTTCCCATACCCCGTTGTTAGATTAGCAACAGCGTCTTTTCCCACGAACAAATTTTCCAAACAGTCTCGTTGCTTGTCTTTTATTTCCAATCCCGGCGTGTAACTCTCTATTGCTTCGTGTTCACACCTGACTGCCGCCAATTTTAGAAACACTTGACGGCCATGAAACGTCTGCAGAACTATTTTTTTCCGATTGATGCCTCATTTTAGACCAACAGAAAAGTTTTCCTCAGCAAAATGTATATTATTCTTCAAATCGAATACAACAGAAAATTATTTGTAACAGTTAAGAGTTGATAAATCGTATCAATGTTTCCTCGCGTAATGGCCCGAATTTGCCCCAAAGCGATTTACATGGGGCACAGGTGAATCCTAGCCTGTGCAGAAGCCTATGCATTAGGAGATCGTTTGGAGCAGTGGAAGCCTCGACCAATCAGGTATCGTCGCTGACGCTGTGAGAGGCGAACTGTTTTTGGAAGGTTTACCCAGGCAATTGATCAAGTTGACATTTATTTCATGTTTGTATAGCAATGCGTAGGAACCCTTAGTTGAAACTCAGCTTTAGAATCAAAATGGATCTGTCATCGTGTAAAAAAAATGCATAATCTTTGCATATAGAGTTTTGTTCAGGCTTTTGAAAAAGAAAATCTGGGCAGGTGAAAATGCTCTGAGCATTGAATTAAATGTGGGTTGGCATGTGGTAAATTTTCTACTGTATTTTAAAAACCAATGATTAGATAATTTGTGCCGAGACGAAACTATACTTTGAGCCACCAACATTCTATATTTGGTGGTTTAAAACTTGGCCTCATTTCCAGTGCTGGTATGATCTCCATTATGGTCCTCTATATATAAGAACAAAGGAAACAACTATATTGCATATTACAAAAATCAGTATCAAGTTTCATCATTGCAGCTTATCGACATGTGTGAGATTTTGATATAGGTTGCTGTTCCGGTGGGTATTTAATTCTAGCCTCCCCTGATAGGCACCCTCCATAGGGGAATAATATGTATTAACGACAAATTGATAAAAAAAACTTGTTTGAACTATCCCATATATTTGGATGTTTTATCAGTTAAATCATGCAAAGTGAATAATGAAATTTCTGGTGCAGATTCTCATAATACGATGCCATTCTTTCCTTAACAACCCCTGAAGCCACTTTCTTCCCGGTGCTCTTTCAAAATGATCTACTGAGTGATATAATCATATTTTTTGAAAATATTCAAACAAAGATAATTTGTTAGATTATCAGTGTGTGTTTATCATAACACTTCTGTTGTATTGAATTGGGTCGGCCGGGGAACCAGCGACAAAATTTGTCCGATTATCAGTGTGTATTTAGAATTAGGTCGGCCGGTGAACCAGCGACCAGTGTACTCAAGTCGCGATGTGGTTGGAAAACCAAGCTTGATATATTTCGATTGACTTCATTCATGACAGGCTGCGTGCTGGTGGTCACTATAACATACCTGGCGCTGAACAGCTCACCCAAACTGGCACACTTTCAGGTAATGTCAGAGAACAAGGGTTCGAATTAGGGGCTTCATAGATGATATGACTCATCGAGACAACTTCATATTTCCAACTCAAGGTCATTAATGATCTCAATATACACCAGGATGGTAGAGCAGGTCTGATCTGGTATATCCAGAGGAGACCTTTTTAAAGGTAGCAATTTTGACAGTAATGTGATCTGCTTATCTGGGATTTTAACACTAAATTTATTGAGAATATGAGAGTTTTATTGTATTTATCGTTCTATATAGAGGATGAAGAATTTATAATGATGTCATTTATTTGGTTATTTCAGGTCCTCCACTTGAACATGCCCGGATGTAGTGTCTGCTCTCCACCGTATTGGGGATCTACTCGATCGTGATGAAGGTCTTAAAGAGTAAGTCTCTCTCAACTATATTGATATTTCAATTTATAAAAACACTCTAGACAGCATGTAATTACATGCCTTCAGATAACGTGTACATTGCCATATTATTACATCTATGGATGATGTGGTTGGTTGCAGCATGATGTCCAAAGTAAGCCCTGATTCACCGTGGCAGACATGGCAAAGGAGATCTTCCGAGATGGGGTTTTCAATTGGGGGAGAGTTGTTGCGCTCTTCTATTTTGCTTACAAGATGATGATAAGTCAATAGCAATATGCATTATGGTCACTGTTTTATCCTGGATCCTTCTCAGCTCTAGCTGCTGTTTTTATTTTGAACCGCAAATATTTAGTCAGTTTAAACAGGTGTCGTCACACTAACACATTAGTACTCTTTGAACAGATAACGACAAACCAGCATTATCATTAATGAAGCTGGCGGATTTGATCTGGGTTCAGGATAACACAGAACAAAAAGACATTGGGCCAATGTCCATTCCATTAGTCATTCCATTCCTAATCAAACTTCACCGGACACCGCTGTCTCAGTTTTTGTCATCTCATTCACTGCATGTGTTTCTCTGTGTGATATACTGTCTGCTCAACATGTATTTTACCGTATTATGAAATACACTCCAGAATATCAACAAGTTTATACTAGATTTTTCTTCTATTACAATACAGATAAAAACACAGGCATTTAGAGTAGCACCAAAGAGCTTATAGCTACGCTAAGATGGCTCATTCCCTACCAAATGTATCAACACTTGTGCTCAGTGGGCTGTTTGTTATAACGTCTATTTTAGTACCGCATGAAAAATGCTCCCCACATAAGCCAATTAGATTAGAGTGAGCCGTCCTAGTTCAGCCAGAAGCTTTGATACAAGCAAGACTAGTATTTATCCACAGCAATAAGGGACAGGGTCGGTTAGAGGTACACATAAGTGATGATTACTCACAACAGAATTTATATTCCATTTTGTTATCATTTACAGATAATTATATGTATCATTGCATACCCTGAAAAACGTCTGTTATTAATCAGTGCACGGATGTGATTCTGTTATGAGGATCCAATGCAGTGTAAGGTGTGAATGTGGTGGGAAATGAGATCCTTAAAATAAGTATGTCTACTATAAATAGTAACATAATACAATGCAGGAAGTGAACACGAGCGCACAACTGACCACACACTTATTGGCGGCAGGTGCTTCTGGTGCCATGGAGCTGTAAAGTCTCTTCATCGGCTTCATCTGTTCACCACAGCATCAACCCAATCACTACTCATTCATGTCATTATCTGATGATATAAAGAAAAAATTGATGGTGAAGATTGTTGTTAATAAAAGATTTGCCACGAAGAGTGCATTTTCGTAGGATTTCTTGGGTGCATTCTGGACATTTTTAACAGCCCCTACAGTGATTCTGGTGCCATAGTCCCACAGCTGACTTAATAACTGACAACAACCCAGGATCCCCTTGGTTTAGCGGACGAAAGCCATTATTTAGCATATCTGATGCTTTATGGACAAAGTAGCGCTGCTTCCAGCCTTTGAGAAGGGCCGACGCTTGTACAGGTATCCCTCGTGAGACCAGTGCCCTGGAGTCACGGCCGAAAGAAATGTTGGTAGACATCAGTGGTTGCTGTGAAGGTTACTGCTCGCTGGCAACATCTTGAGCTAGATTTATCTCAGACGAGCCATTTTGGATGGGGCACATTCATATTACTCAAGCTAACCCAACACGTATTTGTTTGTATGTGTTTACAATATGATCGTACTTTATCGGTGTGCCATTTGCCTTTATTTCGACGTTGCCCCACGTGGAAAACATAAACATTGGCGTGATTTTATAGATTAAAATGTCATGCAAAGAGGTCACGAGAGGTCAATTGCTCTCTCTAGTCAGTGGATCTCACTCGCTCGGTGATCTCTTTGTTCAGGTCGAGTAACATGGTTCTCTGTGCGTCGTATTTAGCTCGATTACGGCACAACGTTTGGATGAGTGACTGCCCCGTTGCCTAAGTGATAATTCATTAACAACCTGCAAACCAAACATAATACTCGTGGGTAAACCTGCTGATATACAAGATCAATCAAATCAATCATAGTTTTTACTATTGATGTCTTCACAAATTGGGGAAATATTAATTCGATTAAATCACATTTGAGGGGGATAACTGAACCAACGTTATATTTATATGATTATAATCAAAATAGAACATGATCCGATCAGTCTGTCAGACTTGGTGTAATATACCTGCCATGTCTCCAAATTACAGAGTGCCCTCGCCAAATATACGCAAGTAGAAACTTGCTGTTTTCAAACGAAACTAATGTTGTCTTCAATGATTGTGTAGGTAATATCAATATTGAAACCATAATGTGATAACCAAAAGACTAACTTCTCCATGACGGATCAAACAGAACTCTTGAAACTGACAAAGAGGATGAAACGCGATAAAGCCAAAACGGTTTTCAAATTGTACCGGTCGGCTGCAGCCAATCACAGGCATAAGAGGCATATCAGGGGCAGCTCTATCATCCATCCCGGACAGCATCCAGAACAAGAGCAGCGTGAAGAGAAAGAAAGAAATTCTTTGGCTCTGGTAAACAGAACCCCTACAATTTCTTTAGCCACAACCCACAAATGTTCTTCAAGCCAACCGGCGGTTTCACTGAATTATTTTAGTAGGCAGGAAACTATGATACCCGGTAGCACATTTGTTTTAGCCATGCCATCGGGCCAATGTCAGGCACAGGATAATGACTGAGGTCGGGTCCTGGACCAAGCTCTGGGTCCGTGTTGAATTCGGACGCAGGAGGAGATGGCTCACCAGAAGGAGCACCAGTCAGTCATAGAACCGGTGTGCTATCGCCAATCCGATAACAGTGGTAATGCTAGCTTCAAAGGACTCTTGGAACAGAGCCAATGCACTAAGTTGGTTCTACGGCTGGATGTTTGGTTGCATGTGGCTCAACGCAGGCATATATGATGGTAGGGGGTGGAAGTTGCTAGTATCAGACTTGATAGGAGGGGTTACTTTTGACATTTTCTGGCATATCCACACGGACCACTGTTGGCCCTATTCCTTTGCATGATTGGCATCTAGCAAGTCTGTTTGGGAGAAGCTACAGAGAACCTCTCGCTGAAGTAGTTCTGCCAAACATGCTTACCCTGGTTGTGGTGAAGGAGGATCAGATCTTTGATACAGGTGTAGTAAATTATCTGGCCTGAATACCTGTTATGTGACTTGGCTGTTTGCTCATCTTATTGTCTATCTCTCTCTCGTGTTAGGGGCTACCTCATCTTGTGGTCTATCTCTCCCTCATCGTATGGGCTATCTCTTCCTCATCGTATAGACTATCTCTACCTCATCTTATGGTTTATCTCTCCCTCATATTATAGGCTACCTCATCTCATGGGATACCTCTATCTCATTAGGTGGCGCTGCACCGCGGCGACACGCAGTCTAGTGTGTACTCGTGTTTTCTGTCATTTTCCTCGTGGTTTGGCCTTTGTTGGGCTTGTGTTTTTAGTGCAGTGTGTGAATAAGATCGTCTACAACATCTTTGAATCAAAGGATATATCTGAATCTGTTGGACTTTCTCATCAGCTGCCCAGAAAGGGACATTGTGTTTTTCCCGCTGCTCAACTACGCGCTTCGCTTCTAGGAAAGCCACGTGCTTTGCCTGGTCCTGTTTCCAGTGTCTTTCCACTCTTCGACCTTGGAAACTACATCAACGTCACCAAACGACCAGCCGTCTTTCTGACCACCACATCAATATGAACGTGAGTTGCCGATCATGTGACGACCGTGTGCAAATAAAGCATATGCTGTCCTACACCAGGAAGGAACTGCTCGATATCTGCGGGTCACATGCTTCTTCATCACAGCACCCGTCTTCCAGCGCCATCTGGAATTTTCCTGCCAAAACACGGGCCTAGCAGGGGCTGGGACACGAGGAGAGTGACAGAGAGACACGAGTCAATTGTAGACTGAAAAGCAAATTCCCCAATAGGGCTAATAAATTATCTTATCTTATCTTATCATCTTATGATTTATCTCTCACTCATCTTATGGGCTACCTTTCCTTCATCGTATGGGCTATCTCCATTTAATCTCCTATAACAAGGAATGATCTCTCTAACTTGACATGGATTTCATTTGGGGCAAACAGAGTTGATGTCCTTCGTCGTCCTAACTCAATCATATGAAACAATCTCAACACATCACATCATGAGTATAAATCTATCACCGGCTCCGCTTTCTCCGGGGACAACTTGGTTTTACTCTCTTTCTCCACATATGCCCATGGCCGATAATATCCAAAAGTATAATTCATATAAAAGCATACAAAACTTTCTTTTGAAATCCAAATAAATAAAATAAAGACCATCCAATATCAACCGCATACTCCCACGTGAGTGAAGCGTGTGAATAATCATAACGTCACCATCGGTAATCGCATCGCCGTTACCTTGGTGTGCACGGGTGAAAACCTCACACAATTGTTATTTGTCTTATCTCATGATGATGATGATGATGATGATATTGATGATGATGATGATGAATATGATGATGATTATATTGATGATGGTGATTATGATGATGTGATTCAAATCATTGTCGCTTTTAGCCATGTGTAACACCACTATTTGTCTTCAAATCATATATACGGTGTGTTACAATGTATGTATGCGGTATGTATGTATGTATGTATGTATGTATGTATGTATGTATGTATGTATGTATGTATGTATGTATGTATGTATGTATGTATGTATGTATGCATGTATGCATGCATGCATGCATGTATGCATGCATGTATGTATGCATGTATGTATGTATGTATGTATGTATGTATGTATGTATGTATGTATGTATGTATGTATGTATGTATGTATGTATGTATGTATGTATGTATGTATGTATGTATGTATGTATGTATGTATGAATGTATGTATGTAAAACATTTGTTGTCTCGCGATACAGGTCGCAATTTCCAAAATCTCTAAACTTTTGGTTATGGTTGAAACAATGATGATGGTAATAATGAGGGCAAGGATGATTGTGATTAAGATCATGAAAATGATGTTAGAATAACGATCGCAATTTCCAAAATGTACTTTTGGTTATGGTTTGAAACAATGATGATGGTAATCATGAGGGCAATGATGATTGTGATTAAGATCATGAAATGTGGTTAGAATAACGATAACGATGTACATGATGTGATGGTGTTTATGATGATGATGATGATGATGATGATGTTGTGAAGATGATGAAATTAAGAAGACAACGTTTGATGATGATGATGATGATGATGATGATGATGATGATGATGATGTTGATGATGATAAAGATTAAAAAGTTTCATTCCGGTTTGCCATTTTGATGGTTTTTATGACTTAGATGATGATGGGGTACTATATAATTGCATCTCGGTGCCATTTACAGAATCCTTTCTTTGAATTGTTTAATCTTCCTGATTGTGGTCTTGTTGGCATCATCATCATTGTCACCATCATCATCATTAACATCATCATCGTCATCAGCATCATCATAACAATCATGTGGTCTATGTACTGGCTAGCTTCATCATTATTATTCTTCTATTGTGGTCACGATGCCATCATCATCACAGTCACCATCAGAGTCATCATCATCATCACATCAATTAATCAAAGCTCTTAATCTTGAAGTTATGAATTAACATCACAATCATCCTTCATCAGTGCATTGTTGGTACTGCATTGTAGATGATGACAGGTGGTTTTTTTACCTGTCCTCAAACTAAGGTCAAGGTCATTGAAAGTAATTTTGAATCATCAATATCTTCCTGGAAAATGATTCGATCGTAAAAACAACAACAATTTTTTGTAGCCCTATTAAACTTTTTTCGTTGAACGTTGGTCAGCTTCAAAATGAGCTTTTGTCTCGTGGTGCATGTCGCAATTTTCAAGATATTTTCGATTTTTTTCAAAAATGGTACGTGTAATTGATATGCAAAACCAAGAGGTTGTGTTTTGATCTTAAACGCAAACTAAGATCAAGATCATTGGAACAAATTTGGAATCATCAATAACTCCCTGGAATATGATTTGGTCGTAAAAATAATTACAGATTATTATAGATGAATTGAATTGTAAGCGTTTTCTATGTATTTATAACTAATTGTAAGATTCCCACGACGATTAGGGTTATGACGATAATAACGACGTTAATGACGTACTATTTTATGTTTGTGGGTTTGGGTGTTGGTTTGTAAAAAACAATTTTATCCGCATTACAGGTTGCAATTTTGGGTAAAAAAAAAATGATTTTTTTTAAAATGGAAGGTCCTGATGATGCGCAGAACCAAGTGGTCTTGTTTTGACCTTATCCTGAAACTAAGGTCAAGGCCATAGAAAAAGTGAAAAACTAGTATCGGATAACTCTGTTAATAATGGTCGGATCGTTATAAAATTGCATCAATTTGTAGCTCAAGTTAATTGCAAACTTTTTCTGATTATATGTCAGTGCATAAAACCAATATTTTTCCCAAGCGCCCCAGATCGAAAAATCGTGGTATCAGTCCAAATGTATTGTTTTACCACTTTTTTCAATCGCTTATAAAATCGACAATATGTGATCGATAGTCATAAAAATTTGGTCAAATGTTGCAAGGAGCATTGTCTAACGAAAGGATGGATGTCAATGACGTCGCTTCTGGTTACTAGCAAAACAATGTAATTCAGCAGTTCAATCAGAAGGTAACACGTTGTTTCTCCGTCGTTAATGTTTGCATCGTAAAAATGTTTTTGCTCGAGCATAGCCCGTGCTATTCCGAATTAATCACTAATACATATAATTGTATATTCACAATAGTTTTCTCACAAACTGAGCCTTAAGTCCAAAAACGCCCCCCAAAATGCATTGACACCCTGATATCTTTATTAATACTGGGTCGATATTTGTTGGTAATTCTTCTAGTAACATTTCGTTTGCACCATGTCTCCACGAATTATGCGTAGTTTTCTCACAAATCGCAGGTTAAAGTTCGGAAAACAGCTAAAAATTGGCAAGATATTTTTTTAATTGCTTATAAAATCGACAATATGCGTTCGATGGTCAAATATTATCATGGACAGCGTCAATTCCAATAACTTTATCGGGGAGCCAGTTTTTACGTGCCACATCCTGGTAGTAAATGGGCTGGTTGATGTCAAGCTCACCGAGGGTTTTTGCTCTGGCTGTTGTAACGCATTTCAGATTTCTAATGGGCTAGTTGTCTAGCTGCAGTTATGTCATAGGCGTTGCCTTGATGGTAGACAAGTTGAAGTGAATTTTCCGTCGGAAGAGGAGTTCAGCTGGTGAGGGGATTTTAGGGCCTAGAGGAGTTGTTCGGTACACAAGAATAGCGGTTTCCTCAGGTGACTTCTTAATGAGGGCTTTCATGCTCCTGACCATGCGTTCAATCAAACCGTGTGAACGAGGATGGTGAGGGGAGCTGGTGACATGAGCTATTCCATAGTTGTTTGTCATTGCCTGGTAAGCACTGCCTACACACTGTGGACTGTTTTCCGAGATTATGGCAGCTGTGTGACGGCTGGAAGTGTCACGTCCAAGGCGTTCAATAATCGGGTATTTCGAGTGGTAGTCTGCTATGATGAGATACTTCTCATCATTCAGTGTAAAGAGGTCTGAGCCAATAGTATGCCAGGGATATGGTGGAACGGTTGTCATAACGGGTTCCATTGGCTCTTTACTCTTCGATGCCCGGTGCTTTTGACAAATGGCGCATTGTGATATTATGCTCTCGATGTCAGAGTTGACCCGGGCCAGTACACGTTACCTCTAGCGTGCACCTGACAGCGGATAATCCATTGATGACCAGTGTGGATGTCAGTTAGATATTGGTCACGGAGGATCTCTGGGATTAGCAGTTGTGTTCCCTTCAGAATGAGGCCATTCTCAATGCTTAGTTTGGGCCAATAAGGTTGAATGCTGTGGTGGACGTCTCTCTGGCGTCCGGGAAATCCTTGGATAATGTATTTTGACAGGCGATTGAGTGTCTCGTCATTTGTTATTGAGTCGTCTGTTGCTGAATTGAACGAAGCATACCTTAATATTCAGTTCAATGTGCTCATCATCACTAGGATTTGGGAGTCGAAAGAGGCTGTCCGCTAGAATCATCTCTTTGCCAGGTCTGTATTTTATCTCGTAGTCATAGCGCTGCAACCTCAAAAGCATACGCTGCAGACGGGCTGGGGTAGATGTGAGTGCTTTGGCTGAGATCATCTCCAGTGGACGGTGATCTGACTCGATGGTAAATGGTTTGCCGTACAAATATGTGTGAAAGCGTTCCGCTCCTAATACATGCGAATAGCTCTCTTTTAATGTTTAAGTACCACTTTCCGTTGTCAGACAAACTTTTTGAGGCAAACGGGATTGGGCGGCCATTTTGAAGGAGTGCGGCGCCGAGGGCTTCTTGACTCGCATCAATTTGCAATACAGCTGGCTTGGTTGGATCAAAGTATGAGAGCAATCCGGCACTACTAACGAGTTGGCTGAAAACTGCCTGATGCTCTGGATGCCACTGGAATTCAGAGTCCTTCTATAGTAACTGTTTCAATGGTGCCGTAACGTCACTCGGCTTAGGGATATACGGAGCAAGGTGCGTGACCATTCCAAGGAATGACTGGATTTTGAGACGTTTCCTGGGGGCTTCAGGTCGATAATAGCCTGCACTTTTCTTGGATCAGGCTTGACCCCTGAATCGCCATATATGTTGCCGAAGAAGCCTATTTCGTTTTGGTTGATTTTACATTTCTCTGCATTGAAGACAAGACCGCATTTGCGAGCGGATTCCATCAACTAATGAAGATTGCAGCTGTGATCAGATTGGTCAACGACAAACACAATGATGTCATCTGCATTGGATATGACGCCAGGCAGTCCATCGAGTATCTAATCCATTGCCTTTTGGAAGACGTCTTGGCTGGTTTTCAAGCCGAATGGGATCCTTTTGAAATGGAATCGTCCAAATGGACAGTCGAACGTAGTGAGGTGTTGACTGGCAGCATCTAACTGTACACTCCAATAGCCGAACTTGGCATCCAGTTTGCTAAACACTTTGGCGCTCTTGAGTCTGTGTGTGACCTCTTCGAGTGTGGGGGTGCGGTGCTGACCCCTCTTTAGAGCCTTATTGATGTCTTTCGGATCCAAACAAATCCGGAGAGACCCGTTTGGTTTTTGAACGTATGTTATGCTACATGTACCCGTGGACCTCTTGTTGGAATATTGAAAGGATCTTTTACAAGCAGACATCCTGTAATACGTGCTTACATTACACCATAAATTGTAGAAATAACACCTGTGTAATTTACAGATTGGTTCCAGTCCTGCGCATGCTAATCCGACACTCATCTATTTTATTCAAGCCACAAACAAAAGCGTTCTTAATTCTGTTTCCCTAAAAATGCCATATTCTTTTAACAAGAAAGATCCTTTTTTAATTTTTGCGATCGATTCGTATCAACTCTTACGGCGCAACCGTATAACAACCAATATTATATATATTGAAAGAGAGACCAAAATGAAGGCGAAGTTTGGTGTCTTGAACCCTAAACGCGACTCTTGCACGTCATTCTTTCAGCTAATGTAAGCGTCTCCTAATACCGAAACTGGCCAGTCGGTGCAATAGTAAGACCATACGACGCATAGGCATCTTTCTTTCTTTCTTTCTTTCTTTCTTTCTTTCGTTTCTTTCTTTCTTTCTTTTTTTTGGAGCTTTCTTTCGGGAGGGAGGGAGGTTCTTTCTTTCTTTCTTTCTTTCGGGAGTTTCTTTCTTTCTTTCTTTTCTTTCTTTCTTTCTTTCTTTCTTCTTTCTTTCTTTCTTTCTTTTTCTTTTTCTTTCTTTAGTTTCTTTCTTTCTGGCTTTTCTTTCTTTCTTTCTTTCTTTCTTTCTTTCTTTTCTTTCTTTCTTTCTTTCTTTTTCTTTCTTTCTTTCTTTCTTCTTTCTTTTTCTTTCTTCTTTCTTTCTTTCTTTCTTTCTTTCTTTTTTCTTCTTTCTTTCTTTTTTTTCTTTCTTTCTTTCTTTCTTTCTTTCTTTCTTTCTTTCTTTCTTTCTTGACACATGTTTTTCAGCCAGCTGACGAATAAAGACACGAGCAAACTCTACGAGTTAGCAGAGATTTGTCAGAGATTGGCCATTCATTTCTTATAGTCAAAGGGCTTTGCAGTATATGAATCCTGTTGGAAACCTCTTTTACTCAAAGTGGTCACAGACAGAGTCAATGCGCCCTGCTTACTTCTAAAATGGCTCGTGCATATATGAGCATTAGCGTATCTGTTGAAGGATAAGCATTCATTGCGAACCAAGTACTGTCGTACAGTGCCATATCCACCAGACAATACAGCACGGCTTTGATCTCTCAAATAATGTATACACTCACTAGAAAAAAAGCAGCAAAATGACAGAGGTGATGATCTGTGGTTTGAAGTGGTCCCTGATGGCATAGGATATACCGGGTAGTATCATTAATCCGAGAGCAAACACGCTTGCACCATGATCCCAGTGGCCATGCGGCCGATGATCTCCATACCTGCACATGATACAGCTGCATTCATGACATGGTTTTGCCAAACAGGTTTACTTAGTAGAATTAAAACGAAATTGTTGCTAAAAATTCATTAACTTATATCAAAGTTAGTAGTTAAATATTCTTTTAAAATCAGGTGTGTTTTGTCGAATAATCATGGAAATATTCCTATAAAATTGATCACTGATGACAAAGATAGTGATAACTGTCTTAATGAAAATCAGGTGTATTTTGTGGAATAAAGATGCAAAATTCGTTTAGTTATGACGAAGATAGTGGTAAACGAGCCGGCAGCCGCACCAAAGCGTAACACCACGTAACCCGCGTAGTTCGAGGTGAAGGTCGCAAACGCCACTTCCAGTACTAATTACGTCATCAGCGCTGGTTTCCGTCCAATTCTTGAAATCAAGGTGATGCATAACGGGGTGTGGTGATTACAGCAATGAATGTGAAATAAATGTTGATTTTATCCTATCTTCAACTATACAAAATTATATTCATAACATTCAGTATTTATACATGATAAAATGTCATTTAAGAAGTAAGAATGTGTGATTTTTCTCTGGTGCAGTTTCCTATTGTCATTTATTCCTTGTGAATGTGCTGAGTACCTGCCTGATATCTGACCGAACTCGCCGCCAATCAGAAAGCCGAGCATGTATATTGTCTGGATTAGTGACACAAGATGACTCTGATCACAAACCAGTTCCATCTGGAATAGGCCACCATTGGCGTGTAATGCGTCATATATATGCGTACATTTTAAGATTCACGGGAAGTTGCTGTTTTTGACAGGCCGATCACAATTTATTTTTTTAAAGCACAAAACTTTGTGGCTAACTAACTTACTCTCTGTGGCATCACGGCTCGTATAAAACAACAAAATAAATCCTATATCCTGTAACATTCATGGTGATTAGACAGTCAAAACCCGTGTCACCCTTAAGAGAATCCTTGTCTCTCATCCGTGTGAATGTAGAGATAAAAACGAACAGCGATTACCTTATCAACCACAGTGGAGACAAATACGAATCGAAATCAAAATCGAAAAGTTCGGAGAAAAGGTACCAAGCGATAAGATTAGATATAGGTGAGAAGAAATATGCGCCGATAATTTATCGCATGTACCCTCCTTTCGGCAATCAGACCTCTTACCGACAGTTCGCACCGGACGTCCCCGTGCAATCAAAGAGTGTTTACATACACAAACACACACACACATACGCGCGCACACACACATATGTTTATACACATGTGATACAGTCATATGCAATAGCGTCTTGGGAGCTATGTATTAAATAATACACACACAGGCACGCACACACACACACACACACACACACACACACACACACACACACACACACACACACACACACACACACACACACACACACACACACACACACACACACACACACAAATCAATATACATATTATATACAGGGGTTTGGGGGGACGTCCGGTGCGAGCTGTGGGTGGGACGAAAAGTGTGAATGCCAACCAATCTATCCGGCCCCTTGTATCATTAAAAACATCACCGAATGCAGCACAACGAATCTGTTTAGTGTTATCTGTTTTTTGTTGTCGCATATGAAACACGGTTTACGGTTTAGTTACTGATGTTCGTTTTTGGTTTTGATAACGATATTGCGTCTCCTGATCTAAGTTCGGACATCATGATTCCCCTACACTAGCATTATGATATATTATATTATATCATAATGCAAGGGAGATGACAAATCATCATGTCCGAACTCGAGTGCTTTTGGATCTAAGCATCGCGTCGCACAGGCCAGTTTTGACTACCTGGGCAAACCATATAAATGAGCGAATGTTTTGGTGCTCTAAGTCGGCTGCTGTGGTGGCTCTGGGGTTTTCTGATACTGAGAAGTGTCAGCTCATTTCCCAACCGGCGTCACTTGAAAATTGCTGTGGTGCATTTGGAAGGAAGACTCGAATCGATAAGTCTTAAAACTTGTGACAGGTTGACTGACAGTGATAGCGGCTAGTTGACTGAGGCGATGTGCACGCCCTGCATCATAGATGATAGTAGACGGATGAATAACTCGTGCTTTCTCGCGGTTATGTTATGGCGACGAGACATTGGCGCGAGTTAAGGTTCATTACTTCCGGTGTCTTGGTTGCTATGATCTGACAATGACAAGATCGTCTGCACGTAGTTTACCTTTTTGTATCGTCGTTCTTTAGAGGTCTGTGTTCATCTTGATCTTTAAAAACACTGGTGAGTAATTTCTAGTTTCACATTTAAATTATTTTGCCACCAAAAGCATTTGAAACATATTTATTTAAAAAGAAACCATACCGATACATTCCATGATGGGGGCGTTTCCCGCAATAAATTAAGGGACTCGAGTCAATGTTTGTAGGGCTCTGTCTAGCATGGCGTAAACATGGGAATTAATATTTCATTTACCAATGGCAATACAACCAAATTATAATGGGATGGGCTGTAATCGCTATGTATGGGTAACGCACATTAAACTATGTACAGCTATATGTATGGGTGATCGTAGCCTCGTCGTGCACGGCTAGGTGATCGTATCCTTGAATGAGTAGCCAATACCATGGATTGGATAGGATTGCCCAATTATATTATGTATGGGTAACGCACATTAAACTATGTACAGCTATATGTATGGGTGATCGTAGCCTCGTCGTGCACGGCTAGGTGATCGTATCCTTGAATGAGTAGCCAATACCATGGATTGGATAGGATTGCCCAATTATATTATAGATTAGATTTATTATGAACCCAATTACTTATTACTATAATCGGTTAAAAAAAGTGCAATTGTAATCATGGTCAGATTCTCAGATTGCAAATTTTGAAGGATCATATTTAGCAACAGCATTCCACAGATATCCTTGCAAGAGATGCCAAGAATGCCAAAGGGTGGTGTGTGGTGACGAGAGACGATTTTGGTGATTGTGAAAATTAAATTATTCAACAATTTACTCCTGGATGCCTATTTTTTCACATTTCCTATATCAGAGGGAGGTTGTTTCTACCTCTATTTTTTCAGGGTCTTCAATAAATGGGAAATGACTTAAAATATATGCTAAATGTGCTCCCAGAAGCAAAACTGACCTGCGATAAAAAAATGCAGAAAATCATCTAGCTTCAGAAAATAATAACAAATAACTGATACAAGATAATTGCATGCAATTTTCAGGATGTATTTATTAGTATATAAGCTTACAATCAACATAGTACGCTTACAAGTAGTACAGATGGAATTATATGAAATTGACAAGCATTTAGTATATGATTTTACAAAAATACAAAAACGTTATGAAAGTGATAGAATTAGCCATGCCAACCATTATGCAACTACAAAAGGTATCAACATGAATTTTTCAGGACTTATTCTTTGTATTTAACTGAACATTCAAAATAGTATCAAGGGCTTTTCAAAACAAGGATTTCTATATTTATCTGGACGTAAAATTTTCACTGAGAAAACACTTATCGGGCACATTCATACTGGACTTCCTACACCACCAAGCATCAATTAGAAGAAAGTTGCAAGAAGTAAGTATGAAACTTTCTTACATGGATTATCTTTTTATAAAGTACTTAGCAAACTTAAAGATAATAAACTCACATACACCATCATTCAGTTACTTTAAATTAAAAAACGACAAACATATAGAAAGCGGTTGAATGAGTACTGATGTAACGACTGAATGAAACTTAATCCATGATTTAGCACTTGTAGGAAATCTCCCATCACACAAGCAATCTTTGAGTAGACTAAGCATTTGTATTAATCCGGGGACTGTGGAAAACAATTTAATAATGTGATTACAGAGGTTGATCAGTCATTGAAGCAATACCACCCATAAAGTCATTTTAAGTTTATGAAAACAGTGGAATAATGTTGGCTCTTAGTTCAAGCTTATGTTACTTTTTTTTAACAAGATAAACAAAGGAATAGTGAATTGACTGTGGTACCAACCATTATCCATCAGGCACTTTGCAGTAGATTCATCGACCATTCCAAACTTTTCCAGTTGTTCAATACCTCTATGGACATCGTCATGGGTCACCTATTGCATATGTAAAGGTTTTTGTTATGAAAAATAAGCTGCGTTGTCTGAAATAGCATGTATGATCAAGATTTACAATAATCTAGCACATGATATCGTGTTACCTTTTCCTCAGCCTTCAATCCATAACAATGATCATCTATTTCCTGAAGCAGATAGTCAGTTGAAATTCAACATTTCTTGGTTCCAGATGACTAAATGTATGGTGTGACATATGAAAGTTCACTTATCTCAAAACTAATAAGCAACTTAGCACAAGATCAATTAATAACCATCAGAGTAAGGTGACATCCAATGCCTGGAAAAGGTACAACGAAGAGCAGCCCGTTTTGTAAAAAATTGATACCATAACCGGTCAAGCGTTACAGACATGTTGGAGGACCTTAAGTGGAAGTCACTGGAACAACAGCATAAAGAGACAAGACTAGCTATGATGTTTAAAATCACAAATGACAGTATATGTATCAACAAATCCAATTACCTCATCCCGCCAACAAGAACCTCAAGACACAGTCCATCTCATGCTTTCCAGATACTTCCATCCAGAACAGAATGCCACAAGCAATCATTTTTCCCGAGAACCATCAGAGACTGGAATCTGCTAGATACCTCCGTCGTGTCAGTTGGCACAGTTGACGCTTTCAAGACTCAACTTGCCACCTACTTTCCCTAACTCCTAATTTTTCTACTTTTTTTAACTCTTCACTGTACATTATTCTCACTTTTTACTTTATATTTCCTCTCTCATTGCGCAACCTAATTGGCAAAAGTCTTCAACCTATTGAAGTTGGCCATATAATGGAAGAAGAATAAGAAGTAGCTTCAAGTGACAGTAACACTAACATACTGCCTAAGACAGTGGCCTGCAAGTTATTAGTTAATCGGTCTAGTGGACTGAGACCCACTTTAAATTTCAGATTCAATAGATCATGTACATCAAATAGTTAATAGAAATGCGTAATTGTATATCGTCAAACATTCATCAACTACATACTGTAAAGACTAACCAAAAATAAATAATAACATACCTGAATTGAATTAGCTACGGGTAAAACTTCGCAACAAATTCGCGCGTCAATGGTGAATAGTCATTGACGACCAGACGCCGGAAGTAAGTAACCTTAAGATCGCGTAAAAGCTGCGCGTCACAACATCGTACCGTTGAGCCAATCAAAGTTGGCGATCCGTCTACGATGATCTATGCCTGCATGGACCCGTGGACTCACTGAAATTGAAATTGAAAGGGTGAGTTTGCACCTATTGTAACGTAGCCTTAAAGTCTGTTACAAAGCCAAGCCAAGATTTGTGGACCTCAAACTTCCGCTAACATTGAACGATTCCATCCCCGGTAGGCAAAGAAACTTCGCCTTTGACAGCGTCCGCGCTATTTACTACTTTCGATTAGCCCAACAGACCAAGAGTCGATCGGGTACTCCCTTCTTGAGGGAGCGTCAGCTTCACTTGGTTCATAAGAGCTACTTTCGATCTCTCACATCCGCGCTGTAGGCTGTTTTTTTGAAGATAGGATGCCACTGTATATTTGTAAACAGCGTGGATGCTGTGTGAAGTAACTCGGCAAATGTATTATAGAGCTTAAAGGTCATCTGGACATTCGGGATCTCCCACAATGCACTCCAATCAGCCTCAGCAAGTGTATACATGCGTTCAATGATATGGTGATTCCCTATGTTTTCAATCCAAAAGAGTGAATGACTATTTCACTGAGCTATAATCCTGTTGTAAATGCTTGTCTCATTATGAACCAACAAACTATAATTCCTGTTGATATCGACTCCTTAGATTACATTACAATAACCTAGCCGCGCACGACTATAATATAAATATATACCACGTCGTGCACGGCTAACAATAACCATGACACATATCAAGTTATAGAATTGGATATATCAGTTTATGGGATGATATCAATCACGAATAATGATAATTTATATTACTGGTGTAAAACCCAAATTCACCCTGAGTAAACATATAGTTATTCAATTACAATGTTTTACTATCAAAGCTTCAAACATCCACCCCAAACTTATCAACTCACTTCCTGCTCATGAGCCACTCTCTGTTGGCAGTTATTCTGGCTATACAAAGTGTCACAATACTTTGTCTTTTTTTGTATATTTTGTAGGAACTTGCCAGGATGCAGACAAATCAATATATTCTTATGTTGACACTTGCAACCTCCTGTATCAGGTGGGAACAATATTACAACTTTTATCTGCCAATTGTGTTAATATCATGGTTAGAAGGTAACTCTTTGAGACTATGCATCCTTGTTCATGCCTTGTACATGATTGATTGATTGACTGATTGGTTCTCTATAGCTGTTATGCAGAGATTTTCGACTCTGATGAATCAGAAGCTATCACTCGCTTCAGGAGAGTGAGGAGGGAAATTCCCTCAATAAAAGACACTGAGTATGACAAACAGCGGTGGTATTTGTCAGAGGTGAGTGAGATCATTCAGTTATATTGAACAATAAATTTGATTTAGATTATATCAAGGGCGCAAACAGATGTTACTTAAGGTCACCACAGGTGAATGGAAATCCCAATCTCATTTTGCGCTAGGTATGAATACAACACAACCTTCTTATGTTGCTCTTGGCCTAGTGAGTAGCCTACAACAAGTATTTATTTTGAATCAGCATTTTTTATACCTTCTTAACATTCCTATCCAAAATCATGTATCTCAATCCCATCCATACTTACGATGTCACCACCTCTCATCCAGCTATTTGTTATACTTAAGTAATTAATATTCTTTTGGGTAAAATCATTTAAACAGAACGTGTTTGCAGAATGATATTGAGGGAAAGCGCAGTGGCAATCTACCAAGTCTCCGTGTAGAGGAAGCATGGGGACAGGGGTACACAGGTCAAGGGGTCATCGTCATGGTAGTTGATGACGGCATCCATCCTGAAAACCCAGAAATCAAAGACAACTTAGTAATGTTTTTGTAGCATTTCTGTTAATATATCCAATGTCTTTCCTTTGTACTAGCAACATTTTGAAAACAATCTGCAGCAGTGTTATTTACATCCGTGATTTTATAAACATGATAACACCCTTGTTTGTGTGGTTCAGAGATTGGACCTTTGTTTGAATGTAGTCACTGGAGAAGCAGATCCGTCTCCCTTTCATGAGTACGACATTGTAACTAGTTCATTTCTTAATTCTGTTGTTGTAAATCCATGCTGTTGATCTCAGAATGCATGTATGTTAACAGAGACAGCCATGGAACTGAGGTGGCCGGAGTGATTGCTGCCAAGGCCAACAATGGTCGCTGTGGTGTTGGTGTAGCCTATGAGGCTTCCATTGCAGGTTTACTATCCGTCTCCTTACTTTGGTCAAAATGAATATTAGATCAACTTGATTCCACACATTTCACTATTGTGTATGAAAAAAGTACTGTTAAATCTCATGTAGAGGTCACAAAATATTGGACCAAAATTCAATGGAAGAAATGGAGTGTGACCGAAACATAAGATTCTGGAAGCCGTTCCCAAGCAGCACATCTATTAGGAAAAGATTACTTCATCGTGACTTGTATAAGTAAAGCCACCTACCTGATCAATCAAACATCTGTTCTTTCATATCCAATAAACCGCCTTGCCTGATCAATCAAACATCTGTTCTTTCATATCCATTAAACCGCCTTGAGTCCTAACTAACTGCATGTCTGCTCCATGCCTCTCCCATGTGGTGTGAAGCCATGACACAGTGTGTCAATGGCAGGTGACTAGCAGATGATGGTGATCATATCTCTGATATACAGGTGTAGCCTTACCCTTTGATGTCGCTGAGGTTACTGATGAAATGGAAGCCATAGCTCTCACTCATGCTCTCTCTGATGTTGACATTTACTCCAACAGCTGGGGTCCTCCTGAAGGTACATATATCCTGGGAACCGTGGGACCACTAGCGATCAATGCAATCACAGAAGGTTCCCAGCAGGTGGGCTGAGATTTAAATCTTTAGCTAACAATTTTGTGACATAGGTTGAATGTTTTGTAATTATTATATATCTGTTTATATGCCCCCCACACCTGGTGTATATGAATGCATCTTGGTAATATCCATAGGAAGGTTACTGCAAATTCTGTGTGACAGGGTCGTGATGGAAAAGGTGCGATATATGTGTGGGCTGCTGGCAATGGTGGAATCCATGGCAATCACTGTGGCTACGATGGTTATGTAAATCTGATGTATACAATACCAGTGAGTGCTGTTGGTGCGGATGGACGGAAGTTAGGTACATCAGAGGAATGCAGTGCTGTCATGGTCACTGGATTTGCCGGTGATGGTTCATTCACTGTGCCTGACGATAAAGTGGTCAGTTGCATACAATTCACTGAAACTTGAGTTTTCCAAAATTACCAATTACCAAAATCATTAAATGTTGAACTCATGAATGGGATTTTTGTATTCAGATCACCACCCAGGACAGACTAGGATCATGTGTGGACTATTTTTCTGATACTTCCGCTGCTACGCCTATGATAGCTGGCGCAGTCGCTCTGGCTCTCCAGGCCAAGTAAGTCAGATTCTGTGACACATTGAGTTTACCCTACACACATAAGTTCACTATAGATATATGAGTAATATTTATGTATGGATACCAGCTCCGACTTGACCTGGGTGGATGTGCACCATCTCATTGCACTCAGCTCCAATCCTGATGTACTCGATCCTGATGCATTCATCACCAACCAGGCAAATATGAAAGGTGACACTTACACAGCTTATTGACCAGGAGGCAGTTACCATTATGTTTCAATATAGATCAGAATTTTCTTACATTCAAAGGATTATAGAAGGCAACAAACATCCCTCTTCAGTAAAAAAAAATAACGTGTATATTCTTTGTCCTCGTGATTTGTGCTAGATGTGTGTTTGTGTGGTGTCTGTAGTGAGCCCATCGTTTGGTTTTGGTTTGCTGGATGCTGCCAAACTGACCAAAATGGCTAAGCGATGGCATGGGGTGCCCCAAGTGACCTCATGTGTTCTGCAAATTACTTCTCCAATGTGAGTCAAGTCATTATTTATATTCATCACACACAAGGAATTTTGCAATAATACCTCAGTATCAGCTTCATTTGAAGACAGGACCCTCGAATATAGTTTGACGTCATTTATAGACAACAACCTCAATATTTTTCAGGGATTTGCCAGGACACATCTATCTGGATCCCCATTCATCACAAGGATGTGCCCAGCTAAAATATATCGACCATGCCCAAGTAACTGTAGATTTGGTCTTCTCCGCTCGTGGACATATCTCCATTGAACTGGAGTCCCCGTTAGGAACCAAGTCAATGTTACTTCCCAGCAGATTCAGAGATGTTCATGAGAAATCTCTGAATTGGACGGTTGACTCGGTGCATTTTTGGGGCGAGTCTGCCGTGGGTTCACAGGACGGAAGATGGCTCGTCTCTATTGAAAATGAATATCCACAATACAATAGCTCTGGTAAGGATTTAATGGTGAACAGTTATTTGATTAGGTCCAGTTAACGTGGTGCTTGCAGCTGGTGGTTTACTTTTCAAAGTAAACAGTCAGTGTGTTACATAAACTTCAATGTCTGCACACACACAAAATGAATTCTGCTCAGAATGGCTTACCAAACCTCCCAGCCTACCTGCTAATGGTAATCATATAAGGCTTCATACCGGATTTGTTCCAGGTGTCCTCGACAGACTTGAGCTGATCTTGCATGGCCTCGTGGAGCAACCTCACATACCAGACCTAGAGGATGATGATGAACACAGCGGTTTAGGTAAGCGAGCATTATTCTTAATTTTAACTTCCAAAACCACTTGAGGGAGCCGAGTGTCTTCTTATCATAATTCCTTTTTAAAATGTTATTGAACCAAGGTATCAATTCAACCAAGTTGTGTTGCAAATAACTATTAAGGACCTTTAGTATCAAAGTGTTACATTATGTGCTATGTGCATTAGACATATCAACTGAAAGCCCATACACTGAAAGCACTCCGGCTGATCTTGGTGAGTTAGTGATGGCATTTTTTTTTAATGGACCCACTACAAAGTTAAAGGCTGTAGGGCATCAACCGATATGATACCTTTTTAAACTGGTTATGGTTGCCGGCTGAAACACTTACTGTGTTTACTTGGTCATCAGTTGCACCCCATTATTTCGAATGAATTTTTTTCCAAAACTTTGCAACCTATACACAAATTCATAGATACTGTATGTGTCTAGGAAAATACCATTCCCCATGGAGGTAATGTGATTTGTAACTTGAGCTTTTGGCAGTTTATTGCAATATCATTGCATTAACAAACTGATGCTTGTGTGAGATGTTTTGTACTTGTTAGTGTAACAGTACAATTGTTGGCATTGAAGATCTGCTGAATATACAGCAGGGATAGAAATTAGGAACGTGTTATTCTGGTCCTATTACACCAGTAGCTCCCACTATCTACTGGTCTCACAAAATATTAATGGGGCCTAAACCGCTTGTTCTGTTGCTGCCATTTCCTTTGGTTGAATGCACTGACAGAAACATTGTAAGAAATAATTGATTCTGATATGACACTTGGAAACTGAATAAGGGAAAGACTCTCCCTTGTCCCTGTAAGCTTTGACCCTACCAAAATTATTATTTGTAAACACGATAAAGTCTGGGACTAAAACTTCTCTAATTTAGGAATACGTCGGAATACGTATACCTGGGGGGGGGGGCACTTAAGTGTATAGAGGTAGTATATATGTGCCGCGCGACGGGGTATGTTTTTTCGGCCTCTGGACTTGTACGGCGGGTTTTTGGGCCTCATACTTGTACGACGGGGTATGTTTTTCAGCTTCAATCTGTACAACGGCTTATACATTCGCATAATACCTTGTACGACGGAGTATGCTTTTGGCCATTTTGACCTTGTACGACGGGTACGGGTTTTCGAGGTCCCGCGGCACACCCCTATCCAGAATAATGCCAAGTGACCCCCCAACCCCCACCCCTGGGACGTATATAATGATAATGTGCACTGTCAATCTGTTAGTAATAAGCGGACTTAGTGTTCCTACGGCTTACCGTTACAGTTGCTGGGATTACGATGCAGAATCATGATCATGAATAAGCAAACACCCTATAGACTAGCGCTCCGAGGCGTGTTTACCAATAGTTCTACAATAGTGGAGGAAGTTGATGTTGGTGTCATTCGGTACTCTACTAAATGGAGACTGTCACAAACGTCTGATGCATTTGTATATTTTTTTTCAAGTTCGGTCAGGGACGCGATAAATGTGAAAATCGTAAATCCCCAATAACTAGTTCAATAATTGTGATCTGTAATGTAATCTGATTGATAGAGGTCGCATGCCGTACCTAGATGTGCTTGGGAAAGAGGTGCGGTGGTCGTTACCTCACGGACGTATCACAAGATTTTAGATCCAGTTGCAGTTGCCATGTTAGGCGAGTTACCTCGCCCCTTATGCCAGTAACGGTTGACGATGTGACATTCCCATGTAGGTAGGGGTGTCCGCCGAACCTCGCCGCAGACGGCCGCGCTTGTGCCTCAATGTTGATTCCATTTTTTTTCAACTTGCTCTAACTTGCATTTATATTTAAGATACATGGACGAATGACACATCAAACGAGAGCTAACGTATTGAATTTCAATAATATCGCCTTACTTTCCGCATTTTACTCAGTTTGAGGCATAAAAAAGGTGTTTTTTTGGAGCAATACATGAAAATTCTTGGCGAGCATTTTTGACTTTTCGAAACTCACTCCGTTTTGAATTATCTAAATCGGTTCGTAATCGTTACTCGCATCGTTTTTATTGTTTGGTGAATGACAAGATGACATTCTAATGTTCACGATCATATAAAATCTAAAAAAATTGGCCAAAGGAAAAATAATATTATTTACGTACGAAATGTTACGGTGTAAACAAATGTATTTTTTTCCCAATTTTATCAGAGTCTCACGATAAAGGAACACACTTTTGACAAATTTAAGTATGATGTTACAAATGGGTAAAGTTATCTTCTTATTAAATGGTGCCGTTTTGTCGTATTTTGCACTTCAAAACGTTGTCCAATCATCTCATGCTCGCCCCGTGAGCCCGTATCAGGGTCAACCTTGCCTTGACTCAACACGGCTGCGCACGCTCACAACCACCGCTGATCGTGCGTCGTCAAACAAAGTCGATTTTCGTTCATTTATCAATCTGGCTCAGATTATCCATCTAAATACGGGGATAATTCAAGTATAGTGGAACACTTGGGTCAAGTTTATTTTCTCATTGAATGGGCCGTTCGGTCGTATTTTAGACTTTAAAATGTTCGATTTTGTCTTGCCCGCACCGGGAGAGCGCATAGCATGCCTTCACACGGCCGACTCAAGATCGCTTACGCGACTGACCTCTTGGGGTCAAAGAAAGTCGATTTTCGTTCATTTATCAATCTGGCACAGATTATCCATCTAATTACGGGGATAATTCAAGTATAGTGGAACACTTGGGTCAAGTTTATTTTCTTATTGAATGGGCCGTTCGGTCGTATTTTAGACTTTAAAATGTTCGATTTTGTCATGCCCGCACCGGGAGAGCGCATAGCTTGGCTTATCAATATTGTGTCATTCGATTCTTGAACTTAATATGGTACCTGATTTATTTATTTGGGGTTGTATATTCAAAAAATTATCCGTTACAGGCCAGTCACTTCAAAGGCAAATTGCCGCTTGCGCTGGCGCGTGGAATTCGGCTGTTAGGGTTCACGGAGTAGATGTTGAGCTGCCGACAGTTACTGTGACGGTTGCGCGAGCGTCTCGTCGCCAAGGGCACCACCCAGAATTAACACATCAAAGATATTATGTTAACCACGTTTTGTGTCAGATTCGTTCACGGAGTACATGCCAAGTTTATCAGGAGCTCCAGCCTTATATAAGCTGCGTAATGGCACACAAATATTCATAACCATTGCGGTTAAACAATTCGCATTTGAATCTCTCTCTGACAACGTTTTTGCTTTAAGACGCGAGTGACCATCACTGGGTTAATCGTATCATATATCTCGTTCTGACGTTGTATGTTTAATATATATATATATATAATATATATATATATATACTGCCCTATATATCTGGACCATATATATTTTATATATATATAGGCAGCTAGGATATATATATATATATATATATATATTTCAACGATCTTATAAAGGGTGTGACAAATTTTACTGCCCTAGTCTGGACAGGTTTTGGTGCAGCTAGGACAGCCTGTTTTCGTCAAGACTTGCTATTGCTTATAACTATTGGACAATAGTTTATGAGTGTATTTTTGTTTGGGAGTTGGTATGTATAACAAGGCAATAATAGAAAAGTGGAAAGAGGAGGGGAAGGAGGCAACTGTGCCCTTAAGCTTTAAGAATTTACGACTGACTCTTGATCGAGTAATAGGGTCGGCGCAAAAGGGATTGAACGGTATGAGGGTTTTCTTAACTCAGTGTTCAATTTTCCAGTTGTAAAAGCCTCACCCTCTGTACCAAAGCAGTTTTCTGAACTACATCCTCATGTCCAGTGTGGTCATGAGGGGGCAGCAGCATCTTTGGCTGTGGATTTAGCCCTTGTAGAGGAGAAAAATCGCACTTAGGAGTTAGAGGGTGTAGAGAAAGACAAAGCCTTGGCTCAATATAACTATAACGATGCATTGATGGTCCCAAAAAAAAAATGAAACATAGCTCGTAAGAAGCCTTTAGATTATACATTTCTTGTGGTATAATTTCATTATCATATTTTAAATATAAGACATATAAAGCGGCTGTTATTCCTTACCGTACAATTCTGGCACAAACCGAGCAATACCATGAAATTTGAAACCTCAATAACTTTTCTTATAATTGACTTAAAAAAATGAAACATACCTTTTTAGAATCCTCATGAGTATACCTATCTTCATGTATCTTCAACGAGATACAATGAATTTTAAAAAAACCACTGCCACCCCTAATGTAGGTCTACAGCGCGGTCATTAGAGATCGTAAGTAGTAAACAGCGCGTACGCTGTCAGAAGCGAAGTTTCTTTGTCTACCTATCACAGTGTCGCGATATCAAGTGTGGAAAAGAGGATCTCGATTGGTGGTAGTGAAAAACGGAGGTCAATGTGTAATAAGATACACAATCTTTCAATCATGTGTAAACTTAATGCCTACAAAAACGGCAAAATTGACCGAATATTCCTGCACGTTAGATTTTCGAGTGGATGTCTCGTTGGTAACAATGAGGCTCATGACGAATGGTCCCAGCGCAATGCACAATATACTCGAAACAACTTTGTATCATATTTAAATTTCATTGCATGAGTTTATTTATGTTTTATTACTTTTGATGATTCATAAATTCCACATGCAATTGTCTTTCCGTGTTCCAGTGTCCCCCAAATTATATTATAAGCCTATTTTGAAGGTTAGCATCTCAAATAAATCGATCACAGTATGATTATACGAACAGGTCGAATACTCCCCTGCCTTGTAACAAGCTTTTGACACATCATAACATGAACATTACATTAACTAGTTACTTAATGAGACATCGCATTATCTGGTCATTAGGGGCGCACTGTTTGTTGTCGATGCCGTGCGATTGTAGCTTTTGTAATCGAGCCACTCGGCACGTGGAGGCCTGACGCCTCTAGCTGCCTACGCTATGGATGATTTTATACACAAAATCACAAGAAGGTCAACGTTGTCTCAAAGCCAAAGGCGCAGCCCTTCAGCATATTCTGTATTTCTTGATGGTTATATTCTGTCTACAATGTTCAACGGAATCTAATTATATTAGGCCAGTGTGCTTTATAGCATGAGGCGAGGTTATTATAAATATATAATCGACTTTTATGGACCAGTAGCCTTGACCATCATTTGCACGATTTCCTGCATATAGACATTATAGGTATTATGTGTGCTTCTGTATCTAGGATTCAAGGAGAAGATTGGCATAAGTGTGGGCGTTGCTCTCCTTATAGCATTTATCTGTCTGGGTATAGTTCTTCTGTGCAAATATTATAAAGGAAAATCAAAGAAAAACAGTGCCCAGGTCAACAAGGAGGACGGTCAACACGAGGAGAAGACGCCAATGCAGGAATATGTCTGATCACTGATATATTATTTTATACCTAAACTTATATACGCTATATATCGTTTATTTTACATATACTATGCTTTTATGGGATTTTTACTAGCTATCAGCTATATCGAATGATGGGTAACTGGCCAATTAATTGCCATTGCATTTTAGTTTTCCATTGAGTATGAATCATTTCCTGTTGTTACGTCGGTGTTTTGGAACAGAAAGACGTCAAGCTTAAATATTGCCATTTTATACTATTGTTGATATCCATTTGATCATCTAGTCTTATTGAAAGTAATTTGGTTTCTAGATAAGTATAGAACTATTTATTTAGTGTGTTGAACAATGACGTCAGTCATCTGAAACATACAGTAATACAATGTATTATGTAGTACTATTGCTAATGAACTTAGTGAAAACACAGTCATAACCCTCTAGTTTCATGTGTAAAGTATACTATTTGAATTAGCTGTTATGTCTCTGCATACTGTCATGATAATGTTGGTGAGGAGGTACCAATAATAACTTAATTGTGTATCCAAATGAAACATCTACCTATTTCTGTACGTAATGACATGATGATGTCAGGAATCTCGAGGAAATAAATCGCACCGTTAAGACTTAAGGCTCATTTCTTCCTCCTATTCTTGACGTACAACATCCCTACAATGGAGCATAGCACAATCAGTTCACTTGCTGTCATGTAAGAGATGAATGAAATGTTCATATTACTGTTAAGCAATATCAGAAAGTGAAGGGTATGTGCAAATCGGCCGATGGAATGGAAGGGATGGCGAGTGCCTTGAGGCGATGTAATTCCCAGTTTAATCTGGCTCGACTTGACGCTTGCCTCTCAAGTTTCACAGTCCTCTCGTCCTCAATTGTAACGTGAGTTCGTTTAACGCAAAAACCAATGTGTATATATATCAGAGTACCAGTTTATTTCGACCCACGGCATTGGTTCATGCAGGGTGAGTGCAGTCGAACTGGCCTTCGGCTTTACCTTAAAATAGACGACTGGGTATATTTTTCCTGGTTTGCGATAACCTCACCGGTAAGTGTACGCAGAGGAATGGGCCAAGAGGTAGCATATGGTATGGGTTCCCAGTCACCATGGAGTAATTTGATATTATTTCACTAATCAGTAGTCGCAATGCCTTTATAGCTTACCATACCAGTAGTAGATTTACGTGCCCCTAACTACCACGTTTTTGACATCGAACACTGGACGACGTGGATTGCGCAATATATTTTTCGCTGACGATCGCATGCGGATTCGGTGCGGTATTTTGATGACCTAATTCTATTTTTGGAAAGTGATTTCACCATCTGTTCCGTTATTTTCCGCCCTTGAAATCTTTGCGACCTTGGTGACCTCATGGAGGGGCGCTATTTTGGATGAGGTCATTTTTGGGAGTTTTATTGAGAAGGAGTTTGTAAATGGGTATTAAAAGTCAATTAGCGGTAATGGTGTTGAAAGAGAAGTGAAGGATAGTGTTAATGTTAGTGGAGTATTCACCATCTGTTCAGATATGAAGACGGTGTTTACGAGGTGATTTGTTGCTATTAACTTCCTTTATCCCATGACATGTGGTGATATATTGAATTGGTGACCTTAGCAGGCTAACGCGATGTACGGTATTCGAGTGAGTTCATTTGGGGCTATGTCCTTAGGAAGGTTGTTGACTTTCGACCTGCTGTGATGAATGGGCGGTATTTGGGTGAGGTCATTTTCGATAGTTTATTGAGTTACTCAAGCGTATATCATTGACAATACGCTTGAGTAATCTTAAGCACTTTCACCTCGCAGCTCATAAGAATTAAGTTGAGTATCTGGACGATCAGGTAATATACCTTCGGCAACATACTGTCCCTTGGAGGTCGCCTTCCGTATAGCCTTCTTGGTCTTCTCCTCCAGCCCTGGGCTGTGACAACCAGTCCGCAGATACTGCAGGATGTGCTTGATGTAGGTAGCATAGGCCTCAAACCGACCACAGTTCATTTCCGCCTGGGAATCTGACCGAGAAGACGACTTGGTCCCTGGGACCTCTATATTGGCCATTGTTTAAGACTGCCAAATTTCTTTAAATTTGAACAGTTAGAACAAATAATACCAATAACAGAGTAAAAAAAATAGTAGCTAGGCAAGCAGTGAAGATTCAGAGATGCAGGTAATGGTTTTTTCTAGCAGTAGGGTGTCCACTTTGTTCCACGCAGACTTTCCCAACACATCCGCAACAACAAACGCAAACTCAAATCAGCACCCTAGTTAAAGGAACTGATGTCAAGTCTGTGAATATTAGATCTCAAGTGGTTTAACCGTAACAGTTATATGAATTGTGGTGTATGAGAGTCAGCTTAAATACAGTCAAGAACAGAGGTCACAGCCACAGCGTTGCTAGGCCCCTTTGATTCATTCTCGGTCCGTGGCAGCTCGGATCTACTCTTGGTGCGTCGCTGGCGCATTGCGCATCGCAACGCTCTTTGATCTCGTCGGGCAGGGTAGACGACCAAGTATATACTTTATCACTCTCGCGTATATAGCTTCTGCATCAATGGCGCAACTCTGATCCTCGCTGGCGCATTGCGCGTCGCAACGCTCTTTGATCTCGTCGGGCAGGGCAGACGACCAAGTATAACTATATCACTCTCGCTACTTTCTGCATGGCGCAACTCTGATCCTCCACGCGCTTGGGCTTCGCTACTTTCTGCATAGATGTGGCAACTTTCAGCATGGGAGTATGTAAGTACATGCCGAAAGTGTTGGGGGGTTTTTTTTTTTACTAGCTTTCACCTCATTTATGGGGTATTTTCATTTTATATGATCACAGTTTTTACGCTCCGGGCGCTCCACCCTACTCAAGGCCTGCCCCCTCCAGACTACGGGAATCAATGGCGCAACTCTGATCGCCCTCACGCGATATTTGGGCTTCAAAATGACACTACTTTAAAATTGCATAAGGCTACTTTCTGCATGCGCGCAGAAACCGATCTTGTGACATAAACGAACTTTTCATGTTGTGTGGTCGGATTAAAGCCTTTGACGAAATCTCACACGTAAACTAACTCAGCTAATAAACATTCATTTATGTTTATTCTTCATATGTGCATTTGTGTAATTATCGTGTATAATTGGAACTCATGTATCGTTACGCGCATTCGGTTACGATCTTTGCACGACGTTAATAAACGTCGTGCACGGCTACGGGCAGGGTAGACGACCAAGTATAACTTTATCACTCTCGCTACTTTCTGCATGGCGCAACTCTGATCCTCCACGCGCTTGGGCTTCGCTACTTTCTGCATAGATGTGGCAACTTTCAGCATGGGAGTATGTCACATGCCGAAAGTTTAAGGGGCGTTTACTAGCTTTCACACACTTTATTATTTTCATTTATATGATCACAGTAATTACGCTATGGCGCTCCACTCACTCACTCTCACTACTTTCTGCATGGCGCAACTCTGATCCTCCACGCGCTTGGGCTTCGCTACTTTCTGCATAGATGTGGCAACTTTCAGCATGGGAGTATGTCACATGCCGAAAGTTTAAGGGGCGTTTACTAGCTTTCACACACTTTATTATTTTCATTTATATGATCACAGTAATTACGCTATGGCGCTCCACTCACTCTCGCTACTTTCTGCATGGGGCAACCCTTATCCTCCACGCGCTTGGGCTTCGCTACTTTCTGCATAGATGTGGTAAAACTTTCAGCATGGGAGTTTGTCACATGCCGAAAGTTTAAGGGGGCGTTTACTAGCTTTCACACACTTTATTATTTTCATTTATATGATCACAGTAATTACGCTATGGCGCTCCACTCACTCACTCTCACTACTTTCTGCATGGCGCAACTCTGATCCTCCACGCGCTTGGGCTTCGCTACTTTCTGCATAGATGTGGCAACTTTCAGCATGGGAGTATGTCACATGCCGAAAGTTTAAGGGGCGTTTACTAGCTTTCACACACTTTATTATTTTCATTTATATGATCACAGTAATTACGCTATGGCGCTCCACTCACTCACTCTCACTACTTTCTGCATGGCGCAACTCTGATCCTCCACGCGCTTGGGCTTCGCTACTTTCTGCATAAGGCTACTTTCTGCATATGACACCAGTCATGTCAGTCAGCCAGACAAGTAGAGCAGCTATTTTCGCTTTGTCAGCTGTATTACTCGTTAATTTAGTAGCTTTTAGTTATATTGACAGTTTTATTTTAAGCTTATGTTATGTAAAACTTGTGCGTGATAACTTTGTGATCACTGTTTCGTCAGTAACGGTAACATAAAAGGCTTTACTACAGCCAAACCCTGTATACCCAGTAGTTTGACTCCTACATGTAGGGCTGTGGTTATTATTACTATTCATACCAAGCCTTCACCATTTGACAAGAGTTGTTGCTAGTTTAAGTGAGGGTAGCCTGAAATAAATTCATGTTTACCGTTACGAGCTGATGGCTGATCAATGTTCTATCACACTTAAAGTGTCACTGTGTTAGTGTTAGTGTGTAGTAGCTCTATCGAATCAATCGAATCAAGCTGCATCCACATCTTTATGTTGGTCGTTAGGTTATCACAATCCCTTACCTTTATAGTACATGCTGTGCGGCATAAGCTGATCATCTGGTCGTTGTTATGATTGGATGACCTCATTTTTTCTACCATGTGGAAAAATGTAAAAGTCTGATTTAGCATTAGCTTTGCAGGGCGTCTTGTATCGATGTATTCTATCGTCGGACCGGGGATAATTCAGCGTAGGTGGCTGGTAGATGTAAACGGTTAATGCAGTGACAGTTATGGGCGGCTTATTCCGTCAGGTACCAAACTATAAGCCTACAGGACGTCCATGTTATCATGAAATGGTACATCCATTAGCAGGGCTAATCCAACTGCTGAAATGTCTCTTAAACTGCAGACATAGCAGCTGATGGCAGGTCTATGGGCTGCCATGATTTGCAGGAGCAATAGTTATGTCTGGTGCCTGGTCATTGCTAATTCGTGACTCAATTAATGTTATCACGTTGGATTTCCATCCATTTAGCTTGTCAGCGGTGCTCTGGTAAGCTGAAGAAGCAGTGTTGGAGTGTTTAACTTAATACCTGATAGTTGTTCTGTTGATACAACCAAGGAGTTACAAAAAACAGTATATGTAACTCCTTGATACAACCTGCTTCCCTGGATTGGCTCATTGAAGTCAGCTTTGTGAGGTGTGTGCTAATGGGACAACCATGCCTCAAAAATTGTAATAAAATGTCATTGGAAATAATGAAGTATGGTATATAACCTCATTATTTCCAAAAATAGTTTAATTTTAATTTCCTATTCAATTCTGTTTGTATGTATCATCCAGGCCCCACATAGAAATTAACCTCTATTGGCTGTCTGTTGCTAAGGGTGGCTATTGGTTTTTTGCAGGCTTCATCTTTTGCTATACCTGACACTTGGACAGACACACATTACAGTAAGATATGTATATTATTGTTAATTTCCTGTGAGAGATGGGTTACAAAAGATGTATTGTTATCGAATCAAATTGACTTTGTGTTTATACAGCCCAGGTAGCCTTATTGCTACAATGACAAGCCAAGTTTCTGAAAGAACTCCTCTCCTTTCTCAGGTCGATCCACGTATTGGCACACCAAGTGGAAATCTGTCATCAGTAATGAACTGCACTTTTGTAATACTAAAATATGGCTACTGCATAATTTTGTTATGTTACAGAAAGAGTGTGGCTAATATAGTAGGTGATGTTTATAGTGCATATAAAAAATCAAATGATGCGCTTGTTTAATTGTAGAATTCCTTCTCTGTGAATGGTGATATCGTCGGTGATGATGGTGGTGATGATGACATTGAGAATGAATCTAGAAGAGATCGATCTGTGAAGTCATTTGTTGAGCCAGATCTTACAGGGAGACTTCCCGATGCACAGCTGCTCAACGCCAAATATGAGGTTGGAGCAAGCATTACCAGCATGTCTGTAACAACTGAATTCGATGGTTCTTATTTTGCAAAAGAAGTGGAATTGTCTCACTCTTGTTTTCATTAATCGTTTGATCCTTGCCATGACATAATTGTAATTGAATCCATTGAAATTCTACCATAGCTTCATATTCAGCTTGTGTTTCAGAGTCTGGAGTATGACAATTGTGAGAATGATCTGTTTTTAGAGGAAGAATTATCAAAAGGTTACAAGGTGTGCTTCCATTAAAACTAGCTCCGTTATCAGTGATGTTGTTTCTATTTACAGCTGGCAGTTTCAGAAATTGTTGATGGTCTACTCTACTGTAAGGCGTATTGGTATATATGTTACATAATGTATGGGGTTGTTGACAGCATGTGAGAAAAGTAGCTGTGGCAAGATGGGTAGTGATGTTCCTCATCGGAGTCTTTACGGCTCTCATTGCCTGCGTCATCGACATCTGCATCACAGAGCTGTCAAATATCAAATTCACCTGGGTGAAGTTTTGTATCCTTACTACCCAATGGAACCCAATGTTTGTACACCGAGTGCTCGGTTTAACTAGTTGTTCGTAAAAATTTCACTATTGAGAGGCATTCTTAATTTAGTCCACTGGCAACCTTTTTGTTTTTCTTGACTGAAATTGACTCCAGACTTTGACAAGTGTTTTATAAGCGGCTGCATATTGAGTCCTATGTTGCTATGGATAGGAATAGGCATGGTCTGTGTAGGAATAGCATCCATTCTTGTAGCTTATTGGGAGGTAAGCAGCTGAATTCACTGCATGACATTTCTGTTGCTGTGACCCAGATAACTAAACGACATTAGTCAAATAACTGAATGGTATATGTTAGAGGTATTACATGCATTCAATCTCACAATGATTGCATGGACTTGTTTGATCGTGCTGTATTCAGCCTGTAGCAGCAGGAAGTGGCATACCCCAGATCAAATGCTTTCTCAATGGGATCAAAATACCACATGTAGTCCGTATTCAGACCCTATTTTGTAAGGTCACTGGGGTCATCCTGTCAGTGGTTGGTGGACTCGCCATTGGCAAGGTAATGATAAATATGATTTTTGGTTGAATGCAGTATAGTATTTATATATATATCTATCATTTCAGCTTCTCAGTTGTTTGTGTTTTGAGTAATCTTGTTCGTTTGACTGATACATAAGCTGGTTAATGTTATCAGGAAGGTCCTATGATTCATTCCGGATCTGTTGTGGCTGCGGGGATTTCCCAGGGCCGCTCCTCCACTTTCAAAAAGGACTTCAAGGTGAAGAACCAATTTTCTATCAAGATTGAGGTCATTGATAGTATACCTAGTCCCAACACTGAGTAGCTCTAAAAACAGGTTGGGCAAAGTGAGAGAAACTAGTGTATGTGAATTTGAGCATGGACATGCAACTGATGAATTAGTTTGTAATGTTTTGCTGTGATTAAGATATTTGAATATTTCCGAACGGATCAAGAAAAAAGGGATTTTGTGGCGGCTGGAGCAGCAGCTGGTGTATCAGCTGCATTTGGTGCTCCAGTAGGGGGCGTCCTTTTCAGTCTGGAAGAAGGTGCCAGCTTCTGGAATCAAGGCCAAACCTGGCGATCTGTGAGCTGGTTACTTTAATAAGAACAAAGTGTGTCTAAACTTTCTGAAATATTTTATTGTGGGGTTCTGGGCAAGTGGCTTAGCCAATGAGTTCATTAAGAATTCCAGGGTGGTAATTCCAGGGTGGTAATTCTGTTCCATAACATATATTCTAAAGTATTGTATGCAACAGTTTTGTGTTTTCCATATATATATGGTCAATAGCAATGTAAACAAATGTGTGCAGCATGAACCAAAGGTGCCTTTATGGATGCTGATCTGTGGTATTTGTGTATTTTGTGTGTGTTTCTCGTTTTAGTTTTTTGCCTCCATGGTTTCATCTTTCACCCTCAATCTCATCCTCAGCTATTACAACAATGTTCCTTGGCAACTCTCATTCGCTGGACTCTTCAACTTTGGAAAATTTGATGTAAGTATTTTGTTTCAGAACCGTCAATATTTGACAAATTGGATGATATGTTGTGCAAATGTTGTATTGTCTCTGTTACAGGACATTCACTACAGTGCCTTTGAGATACCTGCCTACATGGTGATGGGTGTAATTGGTGAGAATAGTCCTGATCAATGACATGTGGCACACAAATTATGATAACTAATATTTCATTTTGTGGTGTTTGTTAATGATTAGCATGAATGGTTTTGCAGGTGGTTTGCTTGGTGCCCTATTTAATCATATCAACTACAAACTTTCTATATTCAGAAAAAGGTTTGATTATTATAAGTCTTTCCAAAAAATTATTTAAGTATACTTATATTATTATGATTTAAGCTCTTCATAAACACACTATTGAAATTATAGGTATATATTTCGACCATGGACCCAAGTTACGGAGGCTATGCTGGTTGTTATGTCAACAACTGTGGTTGCATTTTTGTTGACATACACTATGAATGACTGTCAGTTTTATGGAGAAGATGTGACTCACTTCCCCGTACAGGTATATGCCCCTGTTAACATATTTGAACTGGTATGGTAAATATGTACTGAGATGTTTTTTTGTGTGAATACAAATTCATACAAGTGATGGATACAGTCCGCAAACGTATTAAATTATACTTGATATGTTCAAGGCATCATGCCATGATGGAGAGTCCAGCGCCATGGCAACACTCTGGTTCCAGTCTCCAGAGGCCAGTGTCCGCAGCCTCTTCCATGACCCACCAGGTAAATACACCTCTTACCTGTCATCAACCTACTCTCACTACTATTTACTCGTTAAAGTGAAAAGATGCTGACAATAAAGATTCCTACATGATATTCATATTGACTTCATACATTATGGCAGCCTGTATTAAGTTAATGGAGTCATACAACCCTTCTGTGTTACTTCAGGATCCTACAGCCCACTGACAATTTCTATCTTCGGCCTGGTCTACTTCTTCCTGGCATGTTGGACATATGGTTTGAGTGTCCCCAGTGGCCTGTTCATTCCCTCGTTGCTGACAGGGGCTGCATGGGGCCGGCTGTGTGGTGTGCTTCTACAGTTGTTACTGCCTAACAGCGTGAGTCGAGCATGCAACCTGCCCCAACCGCAATCACATCATATATAGGCCTGTTAATGTCATAATAGTCTAAACCCCAGTATAAGCCAAGTAATTGATTGATGTTCCAACAGATACAGTGTTTGATTAAAAGTCTGAGATGAGTGGAGTAAGACAGGAACAATGTGATATGTATAGAGCATGTGATGGCAAACGTGTGACGAGAATAATGCTTGAATGGATCAGTATTGTATTGGTGGAGTAGCATTTACTGAAGAAGTTGGCTATGTTACAGGATTGGGTGAACATTGCTAAGTTTTCTCTGATTGGGGCAGCTGCACAGCTAGGTGAGTGGTAAATTTGTAGATTCAGTTGAAAGCTACATATATGCTGCGTTTACAAACATTGCAGTAGAACAAGTTGCACACAATGCTATGTGTGTGGCGGATTGCATGTGATACACTTTACCTCTATCAGCTGGGCTGCTTAAGCAAGCTGGCTGCGCCAAGTCACACTCAAACACCTCTTATGTCAATATCTCCATTCAAAAGCTAAAACTCGCTCTGTCTTGTCCTAGAGTTATTGTTAGAAGAATGGATGATACTTTCTCAATATTATTCCAGTGGGGGATTAAAATTGCTTCTCACCTATTATTTCTTTTATGCCAAAGATGTTTGGTGTGATCTTCGTTAAAGTAGAATACAGTAGCCTTCATTTCAAGATTGCACCCACAAAATACATGTCTCATTTCGCTATTTTCAGTTGGCACGTTTTGTTGACATGGCTTGTAGAATGTTATAAATCCGTCTTCAAACACCTTTTTTCATTTGGTTCAATAGCAAGGCCAATATGGATTAAACATTATGATTGTATCACATCATAGCCTTTGCTGTGTCATTCATTATGATTTAGTTTTGTCATAACGTTTCATTTTTCTCAACACTGAATTGTTGGGCCTGGTGAGTGAACAATGCATGTTAAGCTGAATTCACCTCATAGAAACTTCCCGCTGACCCCCATCTTGCTTTCAGTTAACCATTAAATTTGTAAACAGCTGTAAAGATACAAGGGCTATTGTTTTCCTTTGGGTAATACATCTTTTTTCGCTGCAGGAGGCATTGTTCGTATGACACTGAGCTTGGCTGTAATTGTTCTGGAGGCCACAGGTAACATTACATTTGGTCTGCCTCTCATGTTTGTCCTCATCATAGCCAAGTGGATCGGAGACATCTTCAATGAGGTAAATATGTAGTTACTCATTGATTTAAATGCTCTCATTGAAATCTCAGGATAAATGTAATAGGAGCTTTTTAGCAATGACAGCATCAATTGTAAATTTGTGACATGGTATGCATTTCCTTATACTGTGTTCGTCTTATTAGACATGCATTATGGGAGTGCATAGAAAAAGGGTGTCTATTATGGATAGATTTTTCCGGTGCCAGAAGCGTCCACACAATAAAATGCGAGAAAGATATCAGGTCCAAGAACTTTGCTGTGCAGTGAGTTCCTTAGGATAATAAAACGTAGTGTGTTCACAAAGCTAGTCAGATGGGCTTTGTTGAATTTGTCAATTGTGAACACAAACACGGAAGTTGGCTTAATTAGCGGCATGCACAGTGAGTCACTGTCTGAGCTCCTGGAAAAAGCGCAGACAGCGCTACGTGCGTCGTATGACAGGAGGCAGGCTTAGAAAGGGGGGTGCGTGTCTATTAGGGATAGATACGCACCTGATAGAATGAACGCGGTTTATCAGCTGGGACACTACTTAATTTCGTTCATTTATATATATAAAAAGTGTAATGCAAAATATAACAATTTTAGCATGTGTTTAGAATATTGATTATGTTGTATGTCACATGCAGGGTTTGTATGACATACACATTAAGCTGCAGTCCGTGCCCATGCTGGGATGGGAGCCCCCTCCCATGACACACAATATCCAAGCCAGGTCAAGTCCTTCATATCTATCCTGTGTCTGTGATTGGGAAAGTTAGGCCTGAATGTTGTACTTCAAATCATATAATACTATAAATCATATAATACTATACTATACTGATTTATAAACTTTCTCTGTAAAAGTGTTTATTTACCCTGCTGTTTTGGCAACATTGACCTTTACATGTCAAAAAAGAAAGCAGAGCATTGTAATGGTTTCGTGAATGTACAGGGAAGTGATGAGTCACCCGGTGGTGACTGTCTGTACTCACGAGAAAGTGGGTGTCATCGTGGATCTGCTCAAGTCGCAGTCACACGAAGGCTTTCCCGTCGTCCAGTACAAAGAGGTGATTCTTCTTGTCTTAACTAGCTCCGCAGTTCATGAACCAATAGGGGCAGCTGTCGATGACGAGTGTTTGTGATGACAGGGGGATAATAGACAGAACCAGACACATGGCGTAGCTAGTGGTCATCTCTTGGGACTTGTTACGCGCTCACAGCTACTTGTTCTTCTTACATACAAGGTAGGAGGCCTCACCGTCTCAACGTCAATGGTCTTATATTGATGTGAAATGTTCAGTGTGGTTAGTTTTCATTACATTACTTTAATTCTTAAAAGTTTTGGTTCACTACCAACTGCCAAAGAACACTGTGTATTATTTCACTTTTACATGACTTTTATATGTTCTAGGCATATTCCCTCCCGGATGGCAGTGGTCCAAGTGTCACCTTAAAGCTCAAACATTTCCGCGATCTGTATCCCAGATTCCCCTCGATAGAAGTAGGCATTTAAGTCTCTAACATTGCTCGCACAGTTTTGGTATAACTCATTTTAAGTAATTGATATCATGTATTACTGTTTGTTTTCATATTTGTAATACATATGTCTCTGTGTATTGCTAGAACCTCCATCTATCTGTACATGAGCGGGAATGTACTATGGATCTTTCTCCCTTCATGAATCCCGCCCCATATGTGGTGTATGATGTAAGTCAACAAACTTGATTCAGTGTAGTTATCTGTTAAGTCTGATGTAATATTACTGGTCAGATCATTGTCATTTATTGTGTATTATATGCTTATATAATTTTATAAAAAATCTGTGAATATGAGCTTATCCAAATATCTTTTGATTGTGACAGAACACCTCTCTGCCCAGGATATTTAAATTATTCAGAGGGTTAGGGTTAAGGCATCTGATGGTGGTTGACCGAAACAACGAGGTAAGGGATCATTTCTTGACATACATAACAAAAACTAAATACACTGAACATGCAAATGGTTTTATAAAGTTGGGAAATATATATATAATAAAAAGAATATTCTTACTTTACAATGTGATGCTCAAGTAATAAATGTGTGAACACGGTACATTTCACCCATTTATGTGAACCCTCTTGTCAGGTGATTGGGATTGTGACGAGGAAGGACGTAGCAAGGTACAGATACGAATGTCACCAGGGACAAAGGCGTCTCCTAGAACTTCCTATGTCGAACAACTAAGTGTTGGTTGTAATAGCATCCTTGGTTATATAAGCTCTATTGCTTCACCCATTCCATTTGTTATATATGTTTAATTTGGTAATTAACTTGGTCTTATGTTTTGTGTGATGCTCAAGACAGCCATCACTACTGGTGCAATATAAATGTTTCTTGGTGATTTTATATATTCTTAATAGAAGATTGGTTTTTTTTATTCAATTGAGCATACTTGTATAGTGTGACTCAATTCTATGTCAGTGAGAACGTGAAACAGTTAGGAATATGAGCCTATCAGCTGCATACAGAAATATGTATCATTGGCCAATTATTTTAGAGGTTCTGTTATAATGGTCGCACTAGTCTGCCTGTTGTGTCAGTTTGTCTGTTGAACTATGTTATTGTATTGTTTCATTCCCGTACTTAGGGCAGTGATGATAGTAATGGATTACTATGCTTACTTGTACCTGTGACAACTCAAAATTAATGTATGCTATTTGTCTGTTTATGACACATTCCAAGTTGAAATTGTCAAGAGTTCTCTTCACTTTGCTAAGTCATAGTTTTGAAGATGGTTTCAATAATCTGTGATATGTGAAGCTTGCTGGTATTATCTATGAATGTTCACTGTATCGGTGCTAGGTTTGAATACGCAATATGGCTCAAACCTCGACAATTTCAATGTCAAAAATATGATATGATATGAGAGAGAGATAGAGATATATATAGATAGATATATATATATATATATATATAGATATAGATATATAGATATAGACATAGACATAGAGAGATATAGATATAGAGATAGATATAGATATATATATATATAGAGATATATAGATATATATATAGAGATATCTGATATATATATATATATAGAGAGATATATATATATATATATATCTATATATATATATATATATATATATATATATATACATACTATATATATATATATATATATATATATATATATATATATATATATATATATATATATATATATATATATATCTATATATATATATATATATATACACATACACATAATATATATAATTTACCGAGTGTGCAGGTTATTTCTTCTCATGAGAATGTTTAAATACAATTATAATGTTTTATTTCCTTTTATGTGCAATCCTAGTCACTTTTTGGAAACGGGGAAAGAACATCAAGGGTTGTTTTTTTTCCAGTCATTTGGTATATTTCATATATCATATAAGATCCTTGGATCCAACCACCACAAAATGTACTACCCCCCAGTCAACAAATAATCACTCAAGAATAACATTGTACCTTTATTGCCAGCCGTCTCATCTTAATTTACATAATCTCCCCCAGTCTTACCTAAAAGTGATGCTGTAATGAACTCCAAACTGATTGTATTGTTGATCCTCGTCCTATATATATATATATATATATATATATATATATATATATATATATATATATATATATATATATATATATAGATATATATATATATATATATATATATATATATATATATATATATATATAGATATATATATATATATATATATATATATATATATATATATATATATATACATATACATATATATATATATATATATATATATATATATATATATATATATATATATATATATACACACACACATTTGTAATATGTCAATTTACTGAGTGTGCAGGTTGGTTTTCTTCTCATGAGAATGTTTAAATACAATTATAATGTTTTATTTCCTTTTATGTGCAATCCTAGTCACTTTTTGGAAACGGGGAAAGAACATCAAGGTTGTTTTTTTTCCAGTCATTTGGTATATTTCATATATCATATAAGATCCTTGGATCCAACCACCACAAAATGTACTACCCCCCAGTCAACAAATAATCACTCAAGAATAACATTGTACCTTTATTGCCAGCCGTCTCATCTTAATTTACATAATCTCCCCCAGTCTTACCTAAAAGTGATGCTGTAATGAACTCCAAACTGATTGTATTGTTGATCCTCGTCCTCCTGTCAAAATCTTTAAATGTTCACAACTGGCGCTGAAAGAGTAATGGTATGCTTATAATTGCTGGATTCCTCCACAGTTTATATGACTCCAGCTGGTAGACTTCAATATATCCATAGGGGTCACAATGCAATATCAGTCCATTTCGAATGCCTCATCCAACATTGCACGATTCCAGTCATCCGCTCTCAAAGAGTGATATTTCTGATGCCTTTGGGCTAGTCGAGCTTATCTCAATTCCATCTTACAATGTTGCTATAGTGATAAGTGTCTTGATTATTTCCAATCCACAGCATGATTTGAAAGTAACAAAAAAAAAACAACTGTGGTGCAAGGGTAGTCTCTTTAATTGTGTGTTCAGCCTTGCACCCTCTCATTACCACATGCCTACCAAATTACATCACTCTGGAAGTCGTTTAGAAAGAATACAAATCTATGGTAGGAAAGATACCGCACAAAGTATCCGGCCGATTGCTCCGAGGTCTGCGTGTCACCTCCGCGTGGCTATATAAGAACTAAACCATCTTGTGTGGCACCGATGACCCTCCAGTTGGAATTGTGGCATATGTTCCCTATTCTTTGCCGACTCCCCCACTCTTCATTTCTATTCTGGGTCACATTGTATACAATTAACCCGACTTGACGGTAATATAATTGAATCCTAGCTCACCAATCTAGGCATCACATACAACCTTCTTCACATTGCTCTGGTTTATATCATCATGAAACAAACTTCAAAATATCAGCATATCATGCAAATAAACCAGAGTTTGTGCTGACAACGTGAAGTTGTAACATATTTACGGCTGAATATCAATAAGGCTACAAAAAATGTCTGATGTGATATTTTGTCACATCAGTGGGTCACGTCATAAGCAAGTATAAACAAAGCAAGCTCTTTATTGTGCTGCAATATTGTATTTTACAATTAGCTGGCATTTCTATAGTGGCTTGTTATGCCACTGATGGACATACCAAACAGCAAATCGAAATAACCTGTATGATCAAATATACTTGTAACAAATTAAGCATTAAAGAAATCTGCTACCTAAATTGTTTAACATGGCCATTTAAGATCAAAATATTAAACGAAATTGAACTCTTAAAAAGCAAGAAGCATTAAAGAAGCACCATTGAATAATAAACATTGCAAGTTACTATTAGCACAGACATTACATATGACATTGCATCTTCAAGTAGTTTTTTTTTTCAAGAACATTCTTTTGATCAATCAAGATTGATAATTGGGCTTCAAATGCAGAAAAAAATAAATCTATGGAAAGGTAATCAATTGTTCAAGTTAACATTTTCAGACTAATTTGATAGCTGCAATTCAATAAGGACAGAAAGAAAAAATAGGGATTTGTATACCTATTGAGTCAATCATTATTCTAGCATATTCGACACATGCTTGAGAACACATTATGCACCATGAAGTGCTAGTTGAGGCGCTGCCCTGTCATGTACCTCTCCTCGTAGCCATCCGGCTCGCCAGTGTGCAGCACCGACGGCGGGTTAGAATGGACGTTGCCTAGGTGAATTTCTCCTTGATATAAGCCGTCCGGGTACTCGTCCCCGACCCATGAGGGTGACATGCTATGCTCTGTGGGGTGATCATCGGGAATGGAGGCACTGTATGAGCGGTACTGGGGCACAGGTGGAGCGCGGTAATAGTTGGGACTCAGCAGATTGGTGGTTTGTAGACCTGAATTTATTCGCGTATTGTCCATGTCGACGTCATATTGGTCCACGTGGCCCTGTCCGTAACCAAAGTCCAAATCGAACGGTTGTGCCTGGCTTCCTAATGTGGAGAAACCGTGGTAACTCCGAGCATAGGTGGGAGTGGTAGGTCTGCTCAGCATCGCCCCGACACGGTTGGGGCGCAAGCTGTTGGATTCAGGAGCTGAGTACCCAGTATATTCGGCCTCATACGCCCCTCCCTGCGTTCGCTCGTACTGAACCCCACCATCAGTCATCGTAGATGAGGACATCACACGCGGTTTATCAATCGAGCCACCAACCCTGATGATTGGTACAGGTAAAGTTGAAGCGGTGAAATGAGCCCCGGCCCCGAAGTCTGTCGCATCCGTCTTCTCGGTAGGCATTTGGGCAGACCGCTCCAATGTAGTTTCTATGCGAGGTGTCTCTTTGGGACTTACAGCGTTTCCGTTCACCGCCACAACATCAGCCTGAATAAAGCAGATAACATTTGAAAAATTTCTTCCATATAATAAGTTTCATTTCACACAACAGCGTACAATTTGATATTCGAGGTGTGAAGAAAACACCGATTAAAATATTGAACCCACTTCGTCACTGTTTTTCACATTCACCATCTCAAACGTCTCCTGTCTGGTTGTTTTGGACACAGTTGTCACGGGGATAGCCATTTTAGCCGTGCCATCACTCGCTACGTCACCCTTGATGGTCCCGTTCGTTGTCAATGATACATATCCTTGGTTGTCGTAGGTACCATGCATTGTGACCAACGAATCTTCAGCCAAATCCGGATCCAGAACAGCCATACATAACTCCTGGTCTTCGTACAGCTTCTTCTTCCAAATAGGATTGACTCTGCTCAGAGCAACGTAACAATAGGTCTGAGGATTATGTGGAATCGATCTGAACGACCTCTGAGATTTAGTTATTACATTGCTATATATATTATTTTAATGTGGAAGTAAATGATATATGATTGATTCTTTGATGCAATATACACTGGGATTTTGCACTGCTTTAAACAACAAGGTGATTTAGAGACAGCGATGGATGAGGATGATTATTGAGCTTGGACAATGTCCCTTAAGTGCGATTGCCAACTTGGCCCAAGACTGTAGCCCCAACCGAGTTGGGGACCCGCCACCGACACCCAAATCGAATGCGATACATTTGGGCCAATCGCTTGATGCCATCGAGTGCTTTATAATGACATAATTTTCACTTACAATTCAGGAACAATATATTCTCTATGCTCTTCATCATCTGCACAACTGTGGGCAAAAAAAATCAATTTAATTGTGAAAGATATAGCAAACACCTCTGTTTGTGAAAATCAGTCGCTTTATCTTAAGAGGTTTTCCTAATGTACGAACCACAAAGCGCACAAGCACCAGAGGCAACAGAGGAGGAGTAAGGAGAGCAAGAGGAGCAGAATGATGGCAATCACAGCTCCCAATACAGGGTCGATATTAAATCCATCCCAGAAGCTGTACGACTCCTTCATAATGCACACACAGTTTCATTGGGGTCATGATCGAAACTTGTTAGACATCAGTCCACAGGCCTCCTAGTGCCGAGCATCTACATCTGTATATTACAATATATTGATATAGAACAATGATGCCTTCATGGAATCTTACCTTGATGGACACGAATCCATATCCCTTTAAGAAACCAGTGTTAAATATTTGCAGAAGTACCCCTGGTTCGTAGACCAGATTTGTTTCGCCATTTACTACGTGCAAGAGAATGTCCGTCCTACCACAGAAAAAACATGCAGTTTATTTACAAGTCGACAACATGCAATGTTTATTTTGACGGGAATGGAAATGGAAACACGACGGGTTAGCATCAGTAGAATCAATGCAGCATTGCTTGTCTAGAAAAAAATGCTTGACATCTCAAGCACATTATAGCACATTGATGTAGCACAATGAAGAGAAGAGAAGAGAGAGGAAGATGAGAAACAACACCGTCTGGGATTGACGATTCCTCCATCTGTGATATGGTATCTTATGCCAGTCACGCACACCACTCCCCAGTTCGTCACCGCCATGATCGCTCTGATGACAACACAACAAACAGCTACATTAATTTGATGGCTTGTTAAAGTCTGCCTGATTTATCTTTAGGCTAAATTAATTCAATTCAACAAACTGATGAAAAATATTAACTTGGTGGTATGCAGCCCACGTTTGTACCTGGAGCGTTTATTACGATGAAATGTTGTTTCAACAAAAGAGGTAAAATAACAAATGATGATGATCATTGATATTGTTGTAAAGGATGGTACTCCTGGAATGATATTGATCTTAATGATGATGATTATGATGATGATTGCTGAGATCTATATTGATATATAGGTGGGTACAACTGGAATGATAATGATTATGATAGTGATGATTGCCCTTGACATTGTTATAAAGTTGGGTTCCACTGAAATTATGATGATGGTGAATAAGATGATGATGATGATGATGATGATGATGATTGCGCTTGATGGTGATACTACTGGTATGAATGATCAGCTCAGGTGTATTCATAATGAAATGACGGGAAGCATTAACTGTTTAATTTTCTCGATTTCTTTTTCAACCTCCTCAATATTTCCGTCCACAGTAAGCGTCACCTCTGAATCAGCTGCTATCACCCATACCTGTATAACATTACCAAGATCCATTCAGGGTTTAGGATGTCAAGTGGGAATGTCATCATGTTGACTCATAATGCCAATAAAAGATGTCTGTTAATTCACCCAGAACGGAGCTTTTGCAGTGAAGATGGAGTCATAGGCTTCAATGTACATGGAAAAACGTTGGTTTTCGTAGTTGGTCATTAAATGGTTATTATAGATCCCACCATCTTTGTTGATGTAGAAAGTCTGGCTGTCATGATTAGGGAATATTGGCCCGTCGCGATCATATGATGTAAGGTTGGTGATGCGGTACTCCAGACTGGCATTGATGCCCGTGTCTTTGTCTTCCGCCTGTACCTGATGAATCCAAGTGTCCACCTCGGCGTCCAGCGCAATACCTGAAATAAGGTATCATGCAATTACCTATCAGCAACGAAAATGAACAGAAATACTATACACGGCTCTTTGTTAAGCAACTGTACCTAATGTATTTCTAGTTAACCATACTGATGCAACTACCCAGCCCTCCCACACACATACACACACTCTCTCTCTCTCTGTAACACACACACACACACACGCACACATACAAAGATTGCATCTAGGTCTTAAGAAAGTGCTCTTAATTTAGATGGCTATCCTATCAACCCCATATACTCACATGCATTGAACTTAGTCTGTGGGAACGTAGGTGGTGAGTTATTGCTATCGTTGACGTGTATGTAGACGAAGATGGAAGATTTATTTTTACAAAGGCATTCTGATGAAAGATCTGTGATATCGCTAGGGTTGCTGGCTTTAATCTTGAGTTTATAGTCCTTGGTGACACTGTAATCGAGCGTGCCGATAAGGGTCACATTCCCAGAGGAATCAATCGCAAACATACCAGTATCCCCTTCTGAAAAGAGGAACATATGGAAAATCAGAATGCATAAGTACTGCTGTCTTAGGTCATGAGTAAAGGAGTGTTTCACAAAAACGGCCAATGTTTTAAAACTGAAACATAAGCATAATGTTATTACCAGAACTAAAACAAAGCAATTACCAGAAAAATGCAATATATTCTATTTATAAATCATGACGCCGTTATTCAGCTATACAAAATAACTTAAATTCTTATAAATATGGCATAATGTTAATTTATTTTCATTCGTTATCTTGATCTTACCGGTAATATTGTATATGATTGTGGCATTATCACCCACATCAGGATCCCAGGCTTTAGCCTGACCGATATAGGTGTTGGGTACACTATTTTCACTTATTGTCATGTAAGCGGGAATGGGACAACAGTTCTGTAAGCAGAATTGTAAGGTTGTAAACCGGGCAATATTATAACAAATGGATATCTCATTCATGAGGATACCAGATTAAGACACATAACACAATGTAGAAATACTGCAACTTACATCTGTTGTCGGAAACTCTGGCTCATTATCATTGACATCGCCTATATTGTAAGTCACTAATCGGTAGGAAGTCATTTGAGGGTTGCCAAAATCTCGCGCGGCCAACATGACCTAATTATAACACAGCACGCTCATTAATTATCAAAATTAACAAGATGCCAATGGGCATTGAAGCACTGCTACTTTTGATATGATTTTCAATAACCAGTTATGACAAGATAATAATGATGCTTCATTGGATTTAAATGTTGCATGAGATTTCCAATAATAACTCAGTAGTCAAAGGTCATGCAGAGCTGAATATTGGTATGCAAGGACCCATTTTCATCTGAGGTCAAATTTGGGATAACTAGCTTGCTGAATAAGAAAACACTTAAAACAAAGTTTATGGATGAAACAGCAACCCGATGAAATTGACGTTAAGAAAGACGCAGGAGAAAAAGTATATGAAATAAGCTTTGCAGAGCAGAGTTAAAATTCTTCTCTGTTGGCTTAACATTGTGTTTCTCTATTAATTAAGGGGTCAGTAGTCAGAGGAGGGAACCATGTGCAATTTGGAGCAGGTAGCTTGCTTTACAAGGAAACATGCCGTAACAACACAGGGGTCAAAGATCATATGGGGCTGCGTTTGGGTTTGCAAGGAGCCATCAACATGGGGGGATGCATGTATTATTAGGACCATATAGTTTGCTTTAAATGGAAACATGTCATCAAAATTATAATACATTGGCATTACATAGTACAAGACATTCTTTTCAAATAACTCAGATGTAAAAGGCTATTTGTGACTGGTTTTATGTGTGTACAGAGCCATCAAAATAAGAGGGGTCCATGTGTAATTTTGGGCAGCTGGCTTGCGGTAAATGATAACATAATTGTTTATAAGTCTTTCTCTAAAAACTCAAAGGTCATGTGGGGGTGATTTGTTATGTGCAATGAGCCATCAGCATAAGAGGGGTCAGTGTGAAATTTGGGCGCAGTAGTTTGCGTGATGTAAAAACGTGACACAAAAAGTTTATGAATGAACAGCGGAGCAAAGGTATATGATAAGCTCTGCACAAGCGCAGAGAAAAGAACACAGTTTTAAGAAAAATGGTGCTGTTGAATGGACGCTGGGATGACATCACAATGAGAACTTCATCATAGCAATGACAAGATGGTAAACTTACTTGATAGACGGCGCGAGTTTCCCGGTCGAATGCACGCCTGGTGGTGACCTGCCCAGTGATATTGTTGATGGTGAAATCTGGGGTGTTCTGTACGAAATCGTTGTTGAAATAGAAGCCGTATGTGACGGCACTGTCGTTATCATAAGCCACGTATTTATCGACTTCCCTGCCAACATATTGATTCTGAAAACAGAGAGACGTAAACAGCAGATTCTTTGTAGAAAATAACAAATACAGTAAAACAACTATGAATGAACAACTTATCGACTGATAGAAAGTCTGTAAGCACTGCAAACTATCATATATTCACGAAAACGAAAAACAACTGAATACTATATACTATATGATGACCAGAAGAATCAAGTAGTTGTGATTGTACCTCGATAATTAGATGGGTACTGCTTATGGGAGGATACACCCAAACGGGAGGTCCGTTGTTACCGGAGACCACGGAAATGACGACATAGGCCCTGGAGGTGCTATCCCGTTACTGCCTGTGTCTGACGCTGTTACTGTCAGATTGTACACTCCACGTCGATCACTCAAGCTGCTGGCAGTCTGTATCTGGCCTGAACGCCCATCGATCTTGAACAAACCTACAGAAAAGGGGATTATCATCAAGTAACTCTAACGAGTAACAGTGATCACAAGTCGATACAGGTAGGATCCAAGATATATGGCAGGTTGAAGTTTGTACCAGTGTCATTGACGATTGTGTAGGTCACGTTGTTACCACTTCCCACGTCGGGGTCAACGGCAATGACTTTGATGACGTCAGTGTCAACAGGATACGTCTCATACGCGACGGCATAGTAAGTGGTCTGGATGAAGACTGGGGGGGCCTTCATTGACATCCTCCAGCGTGATTGTCACCTATAAATAGGTAGGCAATCTCAAGTGAATATGAATATGGTGGGAATGATGGCAGATGCAGTGTTAACAATGGATGAACATAGTTCACTCACCAGCACCGAGTCTGACCTACTGAGGCTAGTGTTCAGGGGACTATCGTAGGCTCGAACGCTCACAGTCAACTGCGGGTTAGTTTCTCGGTCTAGTACAGCACCAGGCTTTACTCGGATCACACCCTGCATGGCCAGCATTTATATACAGCTTGTATTATTAAAAAATCACTCCATAGTATGCAGTCGTCCATGCTGGTAATCTATGCGTAGGTCAAGTTTCAGGGCAAAGAATGGCCTCAGAACTTATATAAAGAGTTCATTGACCGCACGTCAAAGGTGACTCACAGTGAAGATGTCGATTTCAAACTTATCGAGCAGGTCAACGAGAGCATATCTGACGTTGCCAAAGTCACCCAGGTCAAGGTCAGTGGCGTTGACGCGTGTTACATACGTTCCGCCGATACTATTCTCCAGAATAGTGGCCACGTAAAAGGGCTACAGAAGGACCCAGGTCATATAGGAGTTCAGTTGTCAGCGATACATCAACCGATAAAACGGATGCTTTAGATGTTGAACAGAAACTTAACTGTTATTTTGATTGACTCGAAATTCATGGAGACGAAATAGATAGAAGTGATTTCGGTGAAGTGATATGAAAGTGAAGTAATGAAAGAGGCAAGTTTAACAAAGTTAATGATAATAGTGCTGGTATTGATGAAGGTGGTTTTGGCGAAGTTAATGTTGGTATTGATGGAGGTGCTTTTAGTGAATTGATGTTGGTATTGATGGAGATGTTTTAAGTAAAGTTAACGTTGGTATTGATGTAGTCGCATTTAGTGAATTGATGTTGGTATTGGTGGAGACATTTTAAGCGAAGTTAATGTTTGTATTGATGGGGGTGCTTTTAGTGAATTGATGTTGGTATTGATGGAGGCCACTTTTAGATTCATATGAAGGAGGAGACGCTTAGACATGTGGTTATCACCTGTGTAAAGACGGGGGTGTTGTCATTAATGTTGATCAATGTTATTTCTACAGTTGCAGTGGATGTCAATTGAGGGTCTCCTGAATCCATGGCTACGACAACAGCACGAATCATCTGGTCTGTTTCATAGTCTATGGGTCGGGCAATGGTCAGCTCCCCTGCAAAGTTGTGTGGTCATTAATTATTACAGCAATGTTTATTTCCAGAAAAATTTTAGTTCAAGATGGTTTAATGTGAAGGCGTTGTACCTGATTGCTCGTTTATGGCCAGGTAGCTTCCCGGGTTGGACACCAGACCGTATCCGGTGATGCGACCGTCGGGATCCGTGGCTTGAGCGAATACAACTGAGGTCCCTTTGGGTTGTTCTTCAGCCATGCTGGTCCTGATGTAGGGATCGGTCGGACTCCAAGGTGAATCAAACACCGGAGGAAGGACATTGCGTCCCAGAATAGTGATGGTTAGAGATCCTGCAACACATCAACGTCACCACACAGTGCATAGGCTGTCACCACTAATGCCATACAGCTGGTCAATAATATCATCATCGTCGCTTAGTCATGAAGATTTTCAGTGAGGACGAGGAGTGGGGAGGTTAAGGTATTTTACCATAGCCAACTTGTTCGCTGACGCCGTTTATATCGTTCACCTGAACGCGAGCTTGTATGGTGGCCGCCTTTTCGCGATCCAGTGACCCGTTCACACGGACCATTCCACTTGTCAGTTCGATGATGAACCAAGTCTGATCAAGAACAACAGCATTCATCGTCATGGCGGTAAACAAAGAAATTTATGCAAGGAATTTGCATTATGTGACATTGTTAAAAAGGTGCGTGTTGTAATATTTACTCGAAAATCCACTTCGTTTGGATTGACGGGAAGATTATTTAGATCAGTAGCCGTTATGTTGAGTAGCCTGTACTGAAGATCAGCATTCACATCCTGGTCCTTGGCCACCATGGCAATTACTGGTGAAGGTGGAACCGCATCTGGAGCACGAAAACAATGTTTCAATGGAGGCCAAGTAACCTTGATTAGTCCTGTTTGTGGGTTTGTTAGTTTGTTAACTTTTTGGGGAAGGCGATTCAGGATTACCTCGTACTAAGGTCAAGGTCATTGCAAAATTGTTGCGGAGTAAAGTCTATGGTTTTCTCAAGCTCCTATGGTCGAAAAATCGTACATCAGTTAAAATTTTAAGTAAATTAATCCAACAAATTCAATCGCCTATGAAACAATTGATAACCGTCCGATGGCAACAAAATAATTGTCGAAGGTTGTCAGTGACATGGTTAGTTGCATCATTTAATTTCATGGTTGTTGATGACGTCATTTCTGGTTCCGAATGCATCAGTTATTTATCAAAAATACCTCCGATATTGCTGTGTTTAATGCTTCGATTTTTAAAATGATTACTTATTCTGGAAAATGTATTCAATTGCAAACTTTTATGAAATATATGTTATTGTAAATAATGCAGTTTAATAAATTCTGAAAGCTAAAGACACTAACAAACTTTTATAATTGGACAAGTTCTATCAAAAGACAAAATATTCGTCGAAATCGAGGGTAGCCTATTCTATTCTGAACAAATAACAAATACATATATTTGTAAATTCGCGATCGTTTTTGTAATAATCTATGTTCAAAGTGTGGAGAAGGCACAAAAATCAACATTAGCTGATTTTGGACAAATTTTAGAATTATGATTTTTTCAGTTCTCAAAGACTATTCTGTCTTCATAATGACTCTTTTTCTTCCACTGGACAGGTATGGAAAGCGGAAGTAAAATTTAACCGTTATTCGGGTGATCACTATGACTTCCAAGGATTGAACAGTTTAAGCGTCATACAGAGGGTTGTTTTTTATGAAAATGGTCAGCATTGCATAACTGTAATGCGAACAGTATTTTTCTTCAATACAACATTTAACAAATTTCGCCAAGTTCATCAATTGGTCTATTATGTTTATAAGCTGAATGGCATGTTATGTTAAAGATGCTTCACGGGAATCTGATAAAGACCATACAACGGAATAGCTTAGAAAGCATAGAAGTAACCATCGATAAATTTCCTGCTTAAATAGCATTGCTAGATAGATAGATATCCATGTAGTTCCGTAATTGTAATATCCCACACACCTTCATACACATCGACCCTAACTGCGGATGGCTGGAAGTAAGGACTGCGGTTATTGACATCTTGGATGGTGACCACGAGGGTGGCGGTTGCGCTCCTGGGGGGCTGCCCATTATCAGACGCAATCACCTGCATAGCACACCATGCACCCAATGACCACATCAAGCAATCATATACTTTATACTATATTAAGATTCTATTCCTGAACAGTTTCCAACAAGATGGAATGAATCAAGTGAAATGCCCTACGTACCGAGAGAGTGTATATCGGTTGAGCCTCGACATCAAACGTGGCCCCGGGCGCTACGGTGATCAGTCCTGACGTGTCGTCAATGATGAATTTGTCCTGCGCCCCCGTGTTGATCCGATACTCGACTTCGCCGTTAGGTCCTGGGGAGGGGTCATCGTCGATCGCCTCTACCGTATACACAGTGGTTCCGGGAGGGGAGTTTTCTGGGATGGTTTGTTCGTAACGTCCGCCAAATGTGAAGACAGGCGTGCGATCGTTAACATCCTGAATGCAGGAACCATGATCGTTTAAAAGGATAAACGAGTTTATCTCTAATTCTGTATCCGACGTATCCATTTAATTCTTCACCACGGACATGAATGTTAAATTTGTCCGAGCACGAATGTGCCTCATTCTCAAGGCTTACTTTGAAAATTGGGGAATCTCACTACCTGGACAAAGATGGTCACATTGGCGGTGTCGTAAAAGTTAGGATCACTTGCTCGGACCTTAAAACGGTAGCTGTGACACGAACAATTACAGCATCACATCATAGAAATTACCATGATTGTTCTTATGCTAGCCCCAGTCGGACTATGATATGTGTTAGTTATATATCGTCTTGCAAAGATGCTATCCAGCGCAGAGGCAGCTCATATTTCGAGCACTTTATAGCAATATTGTGCCTAAGTATCTAAAAGGAGCGTGGCTCGGGAGGAATATCTCACGCCCCGCACTATTTTTGGATACTTGCTTTTTACAAATAACAATGCCTGAATTCATACACAGGCACTTGGGCAAAACCATTATGTTTCTACCAGCGATCTTGCATGTACTACTGTTACAAAGAAGACTTCAACATAATACGACTGTTTGTGACCCTAATGGCATCCCAAGCGCCTGTGTATCCGTATTTCAACCATTTGTTCATCAACTATTGAATGAGTTTGACCAGGCGACTCACTATCCTTCAGGTTTGGGGTAGGGTACGGGAGCAGAAGCCGAGATTTGACCTGTACGTGAGTTCACACGCCAGAGGTAATGAGATGGAACGATGCTGTAGTAGAAGTGGTTGTTGTAATTGGTCGGGCTATCCGCATCAAATGCCTGCAGCATTATGACATGCCAATACATCGACCTACAGAGCTCAGCTGACAATTACTAGTTGAAAGATAAACGCCCCCATAAACAGATTACAATAAATAACAAATAACAACAAAACTGCACCATCCCAAGATTCACACAAATAAAATAGATTTCAACATGATTTTCAACAGGAGATCAATACTGACCTGTACTCTGATCGAAGGAGAAGGTTCAAGTGTTCTTTCTTCGATGTATCCGATCACGTCTTTGACGAAGAACTGGGGGCGGTTGTCATTGTCGCCCAGGATGGTAATGGTCAGCGGAACACGGGCAGGATTGCCCTCACCGAAACTGTCCCACGCCTCAATGGTTAAATCGTACACCTTCTTATCTTCGTAATCGAGACAGTTGCCGCTGCCTGGGGTTGGACAGGAAGCTACAGAGATCGCACCTGTCAGGATGTTAACGTGAAACCTGGAGAGCCATACACAGAGCTGCGATGAGCGGTGGTAATGGTGATGATGATGATGAGGAGGATCATTTTTACTATAATATAATGACAATTATCATGATAATGTGAGAATAATGACGACGAAGACGGTGTCATCAGCTAGACAAACCTGTTAGCTCCGTTGCCCAGGATCCTATAGCGTATGCTTTCAGTGCCGTAGATACCGGAGTCCTTGTCGGTTGCCTAAAACACACCAACAGACATTGCTCGGTTCCTGTCAAACTTCCCGAGTCAAGCGGTTTGACTTACGCAATACACAATAATTAGGGGCCATGGCGGGGATTAGGGTGGGGCCACTGCGGGGGTATCGTAATTTAGTAACCCTCGACGAATATGCCTACTTTAAATATATTTGTCGAAAATTTAAATCTACGGACAGTTACGATTGAGTATATGTCGAAGTCTTGCCTCGGGAAGTGGGCGTTTGCTATTCACAGGCATTTTGCGCAGGCTTACCATAACGCGTAGAATGGACGAGCCATCGCCGGACGCAGTCTCACGAACAGACGCAGAGTAACTGGTCTGTGTAAACACGGGGGCGTTATCATTCTCATCCAAGATGGTGATGATCACCGTAGCTCGTCCAGTTCTCATCTCGGTGGTGTTTCGTTCTCTTGCTACCACCTACACGAACAGAAAGCCAACAAACCGCATTCACCTCAGTCAAAATGGTTGATTGCCAAGTGGAACGCTTTCGAATCAAGCCCTCTACGCCTCTGCTGTTCGCCCGATATTTGTTAATGAATAATACTTTAACAACATATACATGATTTACCGACCGTTAGGTTGTATGAGGTCCGCCCTCCGTCGAAGTCGATTAGGTCAGGATTCTTCACCAGGATACTAATAGGAGCAGATCCGACCGCTTGAACCGGGTGGACTTCAAAAATGTCGCCATAATTCTCAAGATAAATAGAGAAGTCTGCGTTGTTCAACTGAAAACGCCATGCAATTAAAATACCTGAGACCATGTAACCATTATGGCAATTACGTGCTTTATGATTCGTCCTCTAGTGTATCAACGGCATACCTGGTCCATGTCTGTTACAGACATGGACAGTCCCTGGAAGTTGCGTCATCGGTGGCAAATTCTCGTTGATACTGACGGTGTAGTGGTCAGGTTGGAACACGGGCGTGTTGTCGTTGGTATCGGCGATGATTATGGTCACTGTGGCTACGGTCATCGTGTTCGATGTGTTCCCGTAGATTCCATTACCGAGCACCTCTGAGGCCTTCGATCAAAGAATCCCAATTTATTGAAAACACAAATGGTGAATATTCGAGGTAAGCTGCATATATACGTTTATTTTAAAAAACCCAAAGACGAATGGACGACTAGTTTATGAAAGAATAGCAACAATGATCAGATTAAGGAATGTGCCATAGGGACGCACCGCCACTTGGAATGTGATGAATCCCTGACTCAGTAAAGGGTTAGTGCGTGACAAGGGTTGAGTGGTGAATATGCTACCGTTCTGACCGTTAATACCGAACAAGCCGCCAGGATCTGTGATAGGAAATCGGAAAGAGGCCGCAAACTTTACATAAAATCAACTGTATAGTTATGTACAATTAAACATATGCAATCACACGCATACGAACATACAGCTCCACCCCGATAATTCGCGCTAATCCGGATCCAAAAATCGGAGCCGCCTGTTAAATGAAAGCGCGATTTAGCGGCAGGATTTAGCGAATTTGGATCGAAAGTAGTGCCCCTAGCGAACAGAGGGAAAAGTAGTTTGGCGCGTCATCCGCCTTTTTTGCGGGTTAAACTTGTCAGCAGGATTGCTATACGGATAAGGAATGAAAATCAATATTATGATATTGATAATTTTTGCGATGATGTTCGATGGGAAATGCCAAATGAGCTGATTTCATTTAGTTGTGGGCTGGTTTATATTCCCCCTGAGCGCCAAACGTTTTCCCACCTCCTTCTCACCTTATTTCCGTGGCGTCAACACCTCACCCAGGGAAGCTTGTTATCGGAGCAGAGCTATATATATATATATATATATATATATATATATATTTATATATATATAAATATATATATTTATTTACATATATATAAAAAATAATAAATATATATATATATATATATATATATATATATATATATATATATATATATATATATATCTATATATATATATATATATATATATATATATATATATATATATATATATATATATATATATATATATATATATATCGCTTTACATACAACATTGTATGGAAAGTTACAGATTCCAGAAAAAAACACACGATAATATGCATATATCTTACTGGTGCGCAGGGAGTAATGAATTTCTCTGCCTGCTTCATCGGGGTCCTCTGCTGTCACCTGAAGTATCACGGTAGCCTGGAGGGACCGGACAAAATACGGTACAAATAATATATAATATTATATATATATATATATATATATATATATATATATATATATATATATATATATATATATAGATAGATATATATAGATATATATATATATATCTATATATCTATCTATATATATCTATATATATATATATATATATATATATATATATCTATCTATATATATCTATATATATATCTCTATATCTCTCTATATATCTATCTCTCTATATATATATATATATATATCTCTCTCTCTCTATACTCTATATCTCTATCTCTCTATATCTACTCACGCACACATGAATATATATACCCCAAGCACGCTCGCCCCGGATACTTGTGTTACACAAGGCTGATTTGTTGTTTACATGCATGTTTGCTGTATGATCATCACCTGTGGGATGTTTTCTGAGACGGAAGTTGTCATTGCGCTGGTGAAGGCGGGAGGCGAGTCGTCGGCGTCCTCAATACACACGTCAATCGTCCGACTGCTTTTGAGATTCCCGTCCTGAAAAAGCACTCATTCAATTAGAGTCGTAATTCATGGATGGTAATAAACGAATTGATACCTATCAGGTTAACGTGAATCAGTCTGACGAAATAAGCTTGTACGTACATATGCTTCTAGTGTGAATGTATAGCATGGGTTGAGGGGGTTGTAAACGGGGTACTCGTTCAAGACGATGCTCCCATTCCAGAACTGGTCTCCGCTTTCCAATGCGTTAATTCTAAACGGGCGGCATAAGACCGAAGCCTGTAATACAGAAGTGTGTCGTCGCTATTCATCTGGAGGCGTACATAGTTCAATGGTTTGAATGAAATCAAAAACGATATTCGGCTGTGTGTTTGATAGATACCGTTTCCGAGGGCGGTATCTTGCAATTGACCTGTAACCTCCAATTCACACCATCAGGGTCATTGACTTCCACGACAGGGAACACCAGACTTCCTGGTGGCAAATCCTGCAAACACACACATCCCGTATCATACGGAACCGCTAAAACCAATAGCAGAATTCAAGTCCCAACTTGGGTTAAACAATTCTAGATGCAATTTTCGTGAAAAGGTGGGAAAGTTTTGACATTATTGTGTTAATATTGCGTGGATCGATTCACCTCTTGTATGGTGACGTTATACACTCCGTCTGGAGTGGATATAATCGGGTATTCGTCGTTGTCATCCGCTACATTCACTGTCACCTGTCGCTCGGTCTGATTGCCATACGAATCCATAAATCGTTGTTAAATCTCTCAGCAATATGCGTTTGCTATGTGTATGAATAGTTTCTTTGATCATAATTAATTCATAAATCGGTACCTGTAGGTTGCCAAGAGTGGCTTCCACAATGAAGGTGTACTGGCTTTGGGTCTGTAATCACAGAAAAATAACGTAATAATAGGTCAACTTTCAACACCGCTGTAAAGCTATTAAAAATACTCTGAAAAATGGCAAAGAAATTGATCACCCTAGCACGCCCCAGAGACATCATTTACCTCGTAGTCGAGTTGTGTAGCGAGGTGAACGCCACCAGATGTCGTGTTGACACGGAACGGTCCCCCTCGAATACCATACCGAATGACATCCTCCGACTCCGATCCCTCGAGGAATGCCCGTAATGTGTACACTTGCTCATCTAGTCGTGGCATATTAGTACATAAGTCATAGTGATATCGCAAAATTTTCCATCAAATTGTTTTAAACCAAATTATTTGAGCTTTATCAGTTCTCGTGATTCACCGAGAGATAAAACTCGGATACTCACTAAGAGCCTGTGTTTCTTGGACGAAGAATCGGTCCATATCAGCCTCCCATACCAGCCGCTGGCACATACCACCTTATAACAGACGACAGGGCAGTCATTACAATAAAAATATTAAGCATTATGAATTCATTCAACATCCCCACTCTGTAAGGTGCTTGAGTAGACATACAATAAGACTCTTCAGGGTCTTTCCAGGGTCGTACCAGGGCCTTCCTGCATGGGGGCGTCTTTGGTCGTCACGTGGTCATACATTTTGGTACCGTGAGGGATAGATAATAAACTGGCCATTGCGCATGAGCCATGTGGCAGTTTATTTAGTGCTCTCCTGTCATATGCCAACCATCGCATGTAGAGGTTTTATATACCTGACCTGAACTTAATGCAATCTGCAGGTCGGTTATTTACCATGAAAGACATTAACTGAAGCAGAACGCGTCACTTGAACATCATACATAACCCGGGACATAACCCTAGTCTCCGGTGACGACAGCTCATCACTATTCACGCATGAATGCGCTCAGGTCGATAAAGTTAGTATACAAACTTGTAAGAGGAAATAACGGCGTTCATCGGATGGGGGCGCTCCGGCCTCACCTACGGCACCCAAGCGTGGAGCGTGAAAAATACAATATTGTCAACCGCTTGAGGTGAAGGCCGGCGTGATGTATGGGCGCTATCAAACGTGGGTGTATTGTGATTACTTTAAGATCTTGCGTGACGAAATTGGAAGGCACAAGTCATTAATTATGTTAATATATGAATATAAGGTTACAGGGTTGCTTAACACCTGTCGTCATCGAATATGGACTGAAGCAGGATATTTAAGAGAGACAGGGATGGGTAGGTCATGGGTATATCAAGCAACGCTCTGCAATCAACAATAATAGTAAATAATATGAAAGCAGCAAAGATTGATTCCAGTCGAATCAGAAAGTGGTGTGTATGCTTTGACCGGAACGAGGCTTGCTTCAGGTCAATGAAGAAGTCTACTGTGTTGACATTCCCTCGGATCATTTATAGGAAATGCCCAGACGGGGGGCAATGCATGTACAATGACAATGTACGTATCAAGTATCATTCCAGATACACTGTTTCGTCGTGACATCATCATGAGATATATATATATATATATATATATATATATATATATATATATATATATATATATATATATATATATATATATATATATATATATATATATATATATATATATATATATATATATATATATATATATATATTTATATATATATATATATATATTCTCAAGACGCCATTATCGATAAACCATGGAGTTGGTGTTTCCAATGCCAATAAAGGACAAAAAAGAAAACAGCCTAAGAATCATTATTCAGTGCAGAGGATACGCAAGTACCTCTGCCTCAGTGCGATGGGGTTATTTTTGCCCCAAGATAATAATACGCTTTTTGCCGTTTAATTAATTGTTTTTGAAATCTGTATTTAACATGGGTAATTATAGTTTCACAAATGACTTTTTAACACAATCACACCATCTATAGCACTAGTAATATAGATTTATTTTCAGAACTATTTCGCATCAGCGCCAGTGCCATTGTCTTCACGAGCGCTGCGGTTCAGTGAACAGCAATGGCATCGTCGAAGCCTTCGTGAAATTGTCATTTGTCACTTTTAAGCGTTTAATGACAACTTGGGGATGGATCCGAGCATAGACCGCAACAAAACTTAACTTCTTTACACGGAGTGCATTGCTGGGACATTGTGTGCCCAGGGGCTGACGCTGTCCATGTTTACATCGAAACCAACACTGGGCCCTTTCGGAAAGCGCGCAACTGGGAGGTCAAGCACAGGTCAAATCCTTAGTGCTTCGTTGCCTGGGGCAGAGGTTGATTGCCTGGGCACGAGCAGCATCCTCTGCTTAGTAAAATGACTAAGAATTACATTAAATTTGCCGATCAAAGCATATTTATGTGTAATGCGAAAGCGGTTCTGTCGTTAAACTACTTTCTCATTAAACTCCGACATCAACAAGATTCATTATTCACCCTTCCCCCTACTACAACACTCCCGTCGCTTCTCCCATATAAACATGATTCCCGCCGAATGATAACCCTATTCTGTTATGCACATGTTCATGAAATCATTGCTGATTTCAACAAGAGGCGCGCTTAACATGCTTAATGCCACCTACCATGAAACGCGAGAAGTCCCAGCAGGAGGACTGACTGGATGCAATACATGGCGGAACTTCACACTCAACTTGATTCTGAAACAGAGAATAAGCAGAGTTGTCGGGGTTGTGTGTCCCATGCATGAAAACATATTTCGTGGTGACACTATTCACTTTGTGGTACATTTTCAGTGGCATGTTACGATATTAATGTGTCCAATCTCCTCTCGGCTAACTTACTTTTAGGCGTTTGCCTACGCAGACTAGTGGTGGCCACTATCGGAATAAATATCATAAACTCAAGTACAATTTCACACAGCGAAGGTCACGGGCTATAATAAACAATGTGTGGTACAATGGGAACGGCCTGTCCCGCTTCTCATAGTCTGACTCTGCCAAGAAGAAGAACCAAATAATTCCCTAAACCCCAACCATTCCCCTCCACCATAGGTACTGGAAGGATGGATCTCACCGTATGTACGCCTATCATGTACTGACATCGCCTGAGGGACCCTGCACCTCAATGCTCTATTGATTACTCGGGATGTGCGTTATGGTCGTGAGAAAACAGCAACATGTATGTATGTAAATGATGTCCATCTTATTATGAATACAGAACGACTATAGGTGAGAAATATACATCCTAAGGGGCTACAGAGGGGCGGTCAAAATGCAGACGACGCGATACAGCATCAAAGCCTGAAGATATTGTTGTATGTTATAATGCAAATGTCGCTGTTTTTCTTTGAAAAAAAATTGCATTTTACACCCACTGAACCGAGACTGGTGCAAGTTAAGTGCCACACAAAAGCTCGAGGCACTTCCCGTTCAGTGCCTGTGGTCATTGCAGGCAATCGATTACCAATCAATAATAATTAGATGTGATCGCCTGGCTTATCGATCTGACGCATACATCAATTTAGTATGTGATTTGATTGATGTTTGCTCTTCATTGTTCACCAACAGCATGTATACGTTAATATATTCTTTGATACATCAGTTGTTCTAATTACTGGCAGACCGTTGTATATACTATATTTAAGTGGTATAGGATTGACCGCAATATAACTAACTTCGATTCGCATCCCGGAGTACTTAGCGAAACATATACTTACAGTGAGATCTTTCGTCCCTTCTGTTTACATAGCCTATCCAACTACCAGACAGCACATGGGGTTACTGACGCTGATGTTACAAATATTTTGTAGTTTATAAATCCTCTTGAATTCACTTCGCCTCAGCACTCAGATAACAAGATAACGAAATAAGGCCTTAAAGAGTCGGCGCCTTCGTGACCGACCGTGAACGAACAACACACACCCGATTTCCGTTCGCCGTTTCACCAGAGGGAAAAAAAGGTCTGTTAGCTGCGGAATGCGTCAACATCACGTTTGTGAGTAATAACAGTAAGGTCACGGCTGGCTGCCTCACGAGCCCGAAGGCGTATTCGTGACCCTCATGAGGTTACTGAATGTCGGACGGAGGGTTCCACATGAATTAGCGTCTATTGGTCTGGGGAGCGGCTTGTTGTTGAAGAGATCGCCACCAGGAAATTTAGTGTGATATACTTTCCATTCTCATAACATTTCTGTATGGTTCCACTTATATATTTTCTTTCATCGTGTTTTATTCAGATACATTATCTCACAATGGGTTCATTCAGTTCTATTCTCTCATCATGGTTTTATTCAGTTTTATTCTCTCACCATAGTTTCATTCAATTTCATTCTCTCGCCATGGTTTTATTCAGTTTTATTCTCTCACAATGGCTTCATTCAGTTCTATTTCCTCACCATGGTTTTATTCAGTTTATTCTCTCACCATTGTTTCATTCACTTTTATTCTTTCACCATGGTTTCATTCAGTTAAATTCTCTCACCACGGTTCCACTTGTGGTTACCAGCATCGACTGTTTCATCAGTTATGTTGTAAGTGTCATTTTTTTATTTAAACTATTAACGATGGAAGCATAGTCTTCTATGTTGATGCAACTTGACTCAATCGACAAAAATTACATAAAATAGTTAAAGTACTGTGTTGTCATGTAGGATGAAGAAAAATAACCAAAAGCTGTGATATCTTGGAGGTTTATTGTAAATCGTTGGTACGTCTTAGTCTCGATATTGCTGCCGTTCATACATGTCTACGCCATGGTGACCACGGATCCATCATTGGCACGATGCATCATCTGAACTACCTATACTCAGAGAAGTCCTTCAGTCATACCAAATACGGTATGATCCCCTTAATTGAGAGGAGTCGTCTGCTATAAGCTGAGAGAACTCCAGCTATTTCCTTCTCTTAAAGACTCAACCGGTTCCTCTGACTTTAAGAGAGAAGCAAACATCGGCCCTTAACAAGACCTCATCACTGGGTTTATATTTTTTTGCTTGCCGTTCTTGAGGCATGAAGGTGTATGGTGATGATACGACAGGTCAGGCTGGTATGACGCACGACGGACTGTGTGCTTTTACACTGAGAATCTTAAGCTTGGTTGAATACTCACCCGAAGCCGCGCTTGTAAATGCGTGTGTATACAACAGTAATTTATAACCTATTTTGGATTTGTGAAGGTTGACCAAGACAGCTGATATAGTTTAGTTGCTGTTGGTGTTCACAAAAGAAGTTGACGTTCAACGTCATGACGCTTCTTTGAATTCTCGGATAAAGTGTGCATTTTTCTATCGACCTTGACCATCGCTCTGTTACCGATAACTGACAGTTGAAGAGGAGGACACAGAAGGTTTGGTATACTTCTTCAAAAAAGAACGATGTTTGTGTTGATAAATAGTTCCCCACAAGAGTTTGGGTTGTTAAAATAGAACTCATGCTTACGAAATTATCTTAACTTTTGACTGTTGCATCGACTATCACAGTAATGATATATACTGTATGTTCTAGTAGCTAGGTGAGCTTTTCCCCAATACACCATAGTCAACTAATGTTTTTTATCATCCATTCTACACCCAGTTAATGTAGAGAGAGCCATTGTGTTTGAGAAGCCAGCCATTATAAGGTGCCTCGTCATTCACCGTGACCATCACGCGATATGACCTTAAATTTTCATCCTCTTCTCACCTGCCCTAACCAGTTACACTTGCCTGGTATTCCCCGCGGGACCGTTTATGAGAACACGATCAGCCCAGACCCTGTTCGTATCTGTGTTGATGACACAAGCATCTTCTGACAACATCGTGTGCTTGATCATATGTTTACCTTAAAAGGTTACCTAATTGCACACGGGGCTGACCACACACTGTCTGCTTCCCATGATGCTGTCTTTATACACGGACATCACAGAACATACTGGTTCTGTTTGTTTATTACTGATACAGCTACTTGCATAACAGTGCTCTCCGACCCTCCAAGCACGCCCGTCGTTAGCTTCTGTTATTTCAATCAACTTATTGAATTCCAACGAATATGGATGACTCAGACGCGTTTTAAAACCAACACGGTGAAAATGATATCCTCCTTGTCAGTGGATGTGAGAGGGTGTTGGAGGATTCTTTCTTTACGAGAGTTCTTTCCTGATGCACTCGGCTGCCATATAACTGCATTACACACGTTGTTTCCTCTCACCAAAGTCGGGTCTTAGTTGTAACGAGTGTACCTGTTGATTACAGGTGGGCCTCGCTCAGGTAACCATGCCAGTGTCCAGATACATCATCGTCCTGCTCCATTTCTTGGCAGGTAAGGCAGTGCACCATCAGAAATTAGCATGTCAGATGCAATTCTCGCACAGCGATAGCTAGTACACATGATCAGCCTTTGTTTAGTCTAACAGTGGACATCCTGTTAACTGGTTTCATTTTTTGTTTCAGTGTGCGATGTTTGCTTGTCCCAAACAGGTAAGATATTATGTATTCAAACTATATTAAATTAAATAAACTGCGTTATTTAGTTTAACTATCGTGATAATCTAATATTTGTATGAGTGCTCGTGTTATGGTCTGCCCGTACTACACAGAGCGACGAGATCGGCAAATACTCGTTACAACCCTGCTTTTATATGGGAGCTGTCAGTTTATGGTTTACTCAGACTACAACGAGAGAACGCGGAGAAAAGGTGGGGGTGGGCGGGCGATGTTGGGGGGGGGCGACATTGTTATGATATGTCGCTGTTTTATTTACCTTTTTCTCCTATGCGGCACTTAGTGTAAAGCATAAACAAGACACATATGTCTGTTTGACAATAGACCATTAAAGAGCTCATAGCACAGCATGATGATCGGTCGTTTTGGCCAGACTGACTCCACTCATTCAAGCATTGATTTGGTCGAATTTATTTGTTTGCTTATTGACCAAACTATTACTGAGTATTAATTTATTTTGGAACCTCCGTCTAAAATATGACGAAATCTGATGTTTATATCTATAATCAATGTTTCTTCTCGTCGTATTCATGGTCATATTCAAAATAGTGTCATTAGACTGTGTTAAGAAACGATAAATATTATTGGAAATTCTGTCATGGTTTACATATAGAATAGTAAAAGCAAAACAAATGATACCAAACTATCATGGAAGTAATAAAATACACCAACTAACTTCAAATGTTGGGTTTGGGTTGAGTTGGCGTTGTGATAAGCACCAACTAGTGCTTCCGCTTGTCGAATGTGTTATCGCTACGGTTATTATTCCCCATTTATATTTACTTTTTGAAGTTTTCTCAACGGCTCTTGCTCCTTAAACAACGCACATAATTCAACCTTGCCTTCTCTTGACGACAGAATCCAGGGAAAGTCGCCACTGATAATTCTGATCTTTAAAACACCATAATCTAATGCAGACACTAAGCGTGAGATTATTCAAAGCTCGCTCTTTTAGCTTCAAGCCAACGACTGTTTACTTGCACACCTTAATCCACTTAATATACATTTTTAAAATTCAAATGTGCCACTCTATTTGAGGCGACAATCTGCTTTGCAAATTGCTGACATCCGTTTATACCACATTCACGCGGACTAAACCCCCAGCCCGAACCGCAATGTGATCATACCAGTCAAGTTGACACCCACGAATATGCAGTCCTTACTTCCAAACACTGTCCGAAACCCACATGTGCCATTGACCAAAACGAGCTGACCAAGTCTGATCAAATTCTTACCCATTTGGCCTTGTAGACACCGCAAAATACACACCCACACAAAGGAGCCTCTTCACGCAGACATCAGTTGGACAACATATATTGGCGACTGATCGTTTACTGCTTCATTTGAAGTTGTAATATGAAGGAAAGTTGAAAACTCACCCTGGCCTTCAGTGTCCAATAGTTCCATCCATGATGTTTTCCTTCCTTGAATTGCATTACAATTGTTCTTTTGTTGTCAGAGCCGTGTTTCACTTCAAAGGCTTATCTAATATGTTAACCGATGGTTGAAGTGTTAAGCAAGATTTTATAACTCTAACACTGCCAGAGATAAACGAGAATCATTCAATAAAGAAGTCGATAAAATGAGGAATTCCGGCATCTTAGGTTCGAAGTTTATGGAACTGTGGCGTCCAATCGTTTGCACTTAATCACCGAGAATTGCACCTTTAAAGTTCAAGGCGCACATTCAAATCATTGGTTACTAACATGTATGTGTGGCAGCAGCTGTGAACCGACATCCCCGATGGACTAATGAATTCATCGTGTTGGAGACACCAGGGCTGAGAGAGGACAGAGCTATAGGTATGAGGGGTATATTTGTGTCATAAGAGGAGCGCAAACCGTTCATTACCGCTCACGGTTTTGCGGAGTAATAACACATTGTTCGGCTGTCTGCTACAGGAGACGTGATAGGGACGCTGGAAGCAAGCGACCCCGATGGCGACAGTCTGCGATACTGGACGAATCGTACTGATATATTCAACGTGAATAGCAGTTCTGGTCGAGTGACTTTGCGTTCGCGTTTAGATAGAGAGGTAGGAATCAAGCGATAGATAAAAACATTTGAGGTATACGGTTGACTTTCGCCTGAATCAGCTGTCAATCATTGCAACCACGGGACGGTATACCGTTACCATCTGTATCATCACTATCACCGACAATAACACAATCAATATCATTATCAATAACACCATTAATATCATTATCAATAGCACCATCAATATCATTATCAATAACACCATCAATATCATTATCAATAACATCATCATTATCATTATCAATAACACCATCATTATCATTATCAATAACACCATCATATCATTATGTATTTTGTGCGAACACCAACGACATCAATCATTGATCTAATCAATAACACCATCATATCATTATCTAATGACAATGGCATCATCACCATTGTATTTTGTGCGAATGACAACGACATCTCGTAGTTTTGTATTGAGCTAATGGCAATAATATCTGGCAGATATGTATTGAGCTAATGGCAATGGCACTGGTAATTGTGTATTGTGGTTACTGCAATGACGTCTCGTAATTGTGTATTGTGCTTATGACAATGAAATCTCTCATATGTGTATTGTGATGATGGCAATGACACATGGTTGATGTGTATTGTGCTAATTCCAATGACATCTGGTTGATGTGTATTGTGCTAATTGCAATGACATCTGGTAGATGTGTATTGTGCTAATGACAATGACATCTGGTAGTTGTGTATTGTGCTAATGGCAATGACATATGGTTGTGTGTTGTGCTAATGACAATGACATCTGGTATTTGTGTATTGTGCTAATGGCAATGACATCTGGTAGATGCGTATTGTGCTAATGGCAATGACATCTGGTAGATGCGTATTGTGCTAATGGCAATGACATCTGGTCTGTGTATTGTGCTTATGGTAATGGTATAATGTAGCTGTGAGCTATACTTATGGTATCTCGTAGTTGTGTATTGTGCTTATGGAAGGACATTCATCTCTGCATGTTTTGTTGTTGTCGCTAGGTGACGGCCCAGTTTGAAGCACAGTTCTGCGTGGCAGACATCCGTGACAATACGGTGAGTTTTTCATCTGACAGACGCGATATAAGCCCACCTTTCTGTTCAAGTTTGTTAACCATCTTAAAGATACTATTGAAAGAAATTCAAATGGTTGAGTGAACGCAGTGAGTCACTCTCTTAGAGCGAACATGTGTTGCTGAATATTTATTAAGTTTTGGAGTCTAAACTGTTTGTGCTCGTTCCTCGGGTGGCGAGAGTTTTATCTATCAGAAACAGGGTATCTTGCATTAAAAGCGTTGAGGCTTTTGGCAAAACAAAAATTAAGTTCTGCCTGAGTAGGTTCGAGACAGACTTGTTGTGGTGCATGAACACCGTTTGGCGGAAATGCCTGCCATATGATAGGATCGTTTTCGCTATGCGGCAACACAAGCGGATGTATGCTCTCGACTGTATACGCAATATGACAACCCTCAACATACCTGGGGCCGGAAAGTAGACCAGCTCTGATAGCATGTCTTAGAGCTCGCTTTTCCGCAACACTGCACAGATATTTCCAACTTTGATGAAACATAATGTGATGCAGTGAATGTTGATGACATCTCATGAGTGAATTATGATGAACCGTATACACCTGACAATAGTCAATACCTGTCGTCTTAATCAGCCTCTCATTTGTCATGTGTGAAACAGCTGTGTAGGACGTATGACGTCAACGTCATCGATGTCAACGACAACGTCCCCACTTTCTCGCAGTCGTCCTACGCATTCACCGTCGGCGAGGTACTTACCTGCACTTGTGAATCTGTTGATAACCTAACATGGCCATTCTTTCCATGATGAAAGAAACCACATACTCGCGCTGCATATTATCAATGTATAGCATACAATAAGGACGGAATGTAACCTTGTTGTAACTGCATGTAGGTCTTCCAAGATAAAACACAATTTAAAAGGAAGTTTATATTTGTAAAAATCATAACTCACTGTGTATTATGTGTTCATTGCGCAGGACTTCGAGCCGACTAGCGGTAACATCTTGTACACGAACATTAACGTGTCCGACCTGGACGCTGGTGTTAACGCAAGGGTCAATGTCACGTGTGACGACCGCGCACAGGTGAGTGGGTGCCCTGACGCATGCGTGACAACGTTATGTTGCTGGCGCTCGAATCTCTAAGCCAAGTTCCCGAGTTCCCACCGCGTGGATTGACCTCTGTTATTATTTTGATCCAATCGATCTATGCTCGGAAGCCCGATGTCGAGATCCGAATAACTTCCTTCGCAATATTGTTCCAAAAGTGACCTACTGCAATAATGTATTTGCTTTGTATACCCAGATAAGATTCTGATGTGGTCATTTAGAACCAAAACAGCGATGCTCCAGTGATCGACTGACTTACGGATATATTTGTATTTCCATTTCAGGCTGAGCGAGTTTGTGATAAATTTGGAATACAACAAGTACATGTTTCTGAAGGAGTTTACAATATTTCTATTTCTCTGATAGAAATCTTAGACTATGAATATGAGAAGAACTACAATTTCTCACTTCTGGCGTCAGTGAGTTCTTGCATCCCATTTGACCAACCCTCAAGACTTAAAAGTAAAAAAAAAATAAGTATCTTATTATTATTATTACATTTAAGTTGAAATCAGCATATGATGACGTGTGGTTGTCAGAATGACGCTGCTAACCCCGTCCTCTCGTCGTCCGTCGACGTCAGCGTTACGTTTGTAGACGTGCAGGAAGTTGGCCCAAAGTTACTCAACACACCCATGTTTCTCATTGTGAACGAAACACACACCCAGCGTACGTATCGTTTCGGCCAACCTGCTCTAGTATTCATATTACAGTATGTATTTTTATGATTATTGTCTAGCTTGAGTTATATAGTCTGTCTTTATTCTTGACACCCGACGCGGTACTTGTGTTACTGAAGGGGGTTGTGGTGGAGACGCTGAGAGCAATTGACACAGACGTCTCCAATGGTCACCCAGTTCGCATATCCATTTATCAAGGTGCTGCTGTCATGTGAAGCTTTTGTTTAAGTTGAATATTAATGTATCTCAACGTGTATTAAAATACATGCTGCAATATACGGTCCTACAAAACTGTCAAAAGTATATGATATTTAGGAGCTATTTTATATCATGTATTACTATACGTTGTTGCTATTTGCGTTTCGATTGAATTAAAATATTTTTAACGATATTTAAACAAAGATCTCTACTTCATTACCTGAATCGTGTATAGCTACGCACAACTACTTCACTATCGGCGAGACGGCGTACATGGGCGAGGGTGTGTACGCGGCAGATATCATTTCGACAGGAGCTCTCGACCGCGAGGTTACTGCTGGCGAGTACTCCTTCTCAGTGCAGGTATGTCACTTGTGGTGGTCATTATGATGATGATTTTATTGATGCTTATGATTATGGTGGATATCGCTTGATGATGATGATGATGATGATGATGATGATGATGATGATGATGATGTCGTTGTCGTTGTTGTTGATGATGATGATAGTTACGTCGAGCTTGATAATCAAGTAAACGAATATGATCATGTAAATTGTGGTGTAAATAATTGTGATATTGATGATGTTGGCGTTATTTACAACAAAGTTGATAATGTTGGATTTGTAAACGATAATGTTGATGATGTTAACGTCGATAACGACAGTACTGAGAATGTTGGGTTGATAATGACTGTGCTGATGATTTCAGGCGGCTGAGGTGGTGAATGGGGTACCATCAACCGAGCTGCGCTCAATAGGTTCTGTAAGCGTCACTGTCCTAGACGTCAACGACAACTCGCCTACATTCAGCAGGAGTCAGTATTATGTTGAAGTGTTGGAGGGTTTAACAACAATCTCCTTCAATCCTTCTCTGGATGTCATTGACAGAGATCAGGTAGGCGTCTGTATACATCGTGTATATCCTAATGAGACAATGTTTTAGTTGTAACGTTAATAGAATCTGTTTGATCTCGTCACTCAATTGGTGTTCCGTTCTAGGGTGATAATTCACAATTCCAACTTTCATTCGTGGATCCACAATATAACAACTACCTGCGTATTGTACCAAGTACGGGCAGGGGGTCCTTGACTGCTGTCATCCAAGTAACTGACCAATCTAAGATGAATTACGACTCTCCTGACGACAGAAGACAGATCATCGAGGTACTACAGCGTCTATGTTTTCTTTCTGACATAACTAGAGTGAAAATGAGAGCAAACATATTTCAGTTACTTATGTTGGTATGTCATTGTTGTGTTCGTCAGATAATGGCACGGGAATCCCTGACGGCTGAGGGGTTGTCAAGCACAGCAACAGTAACGATTGTTCTCGAAGACGACCAATAATATCGATGTATTTTGAATCGCTGTGTTTATTGAAACCATTTCGTAGCTCGTTGTAATTTTCCCTTCTCACATTCGCGCTCCAGATTCCTTGTTGAACTCGACCACTGGTCAAATCTATTTGGCCGCTGTGCTGGACTTCGAGACACAGCGGCAGTTGGAAGCTGTCTACGTTGCTACTGATGGTGGCAATGTGTCTTCCACTTTGCCTTTCCTCATCACGGTGACAAACTCGAACGACCAGGGCCCTGTGTTCGTTAATGAACAATACGAGACGACCGTTCGAGAAACAACAACCGTCTTAAGGCCTGAAATCACGGTTTTGGTATGTATTTACGCTACGTTAGAGAGGACATGTATATTTGTAAAAAAAAAATCTCAAACACTGACATCGCCTGAATACAAGGAGCTGTAATTCCTCAGCCATAGAACCTGCTCCCTGGCATGTGTGTGTATTCCATGACAGGCCTACGACAGAGAGTCCGATAACGATGTTTCATACAGGATAGTTAGTGGTAACATCGGCAACGCCTTCGAGCTGGATCCACTCACTGGCAAGCTGACCATGACCAAACCAGTGTCATATGAACAGACCAATGGACAGGGCTAGTCAGTCTCTCTGGACCTACTTTGTTTTTGGCTACAGTTAATTAGCTTTACTCCATCTAAACTACCCTATATAAAGAGCATCATCTTACTATACATACATTGATATATAACCACCATGGGAACCCTATATAGTAGCATTAAATACGTATAACCATTCTGCGAGTACATGCAACAATAAGCTATCACACAAAAGGTTAAAAGCATAACATCGAATGACTAACTTTGGATGTAACCTGTGTATTTACCCGTCATCTGGTATATTTGTGCAGCATTCGGTTAACCGTGGAAGCCACGGACAGTGACACACCACCTCTGACATCCGACGCAACAATCATTGTCACGATTGTGGTGAGTTCTGTGCAACAATATCACGTTTTCTCGCTGGGGCTGGATTGGGGATGGGGGTGGTTAGGTGTTGCCGTACAAAACCGAGATTGCTAAGAGGTTAGCTGGATATGAAGTACAGTTCGGCGCGTTGCGTTGCTCCGCAATATCACTTTAACAAAGACGATCAACAAGCGACGTCAAGTGAATTGATGGGTTTCTGAATCAGCTTTTCTACGATTTAAAAATCTCTTTCCTCGACCAGAGGTTTGACCTGTCATGTTTTAACCAGTATGTCGGCGGTTTCTGATTTATTTATGGAAACCGAGTTTGTCGCGTGTCATGCTTTCAGGACGAGAATACCCACGACCCGTGTTCAGCAATACGATATACGAAGGAACCGTAACGGAGACTTCCCCCACGGGTACGCAATGTAATACGTTGGATGACTTGCTGCATAACTGGTCCGTGCAATTCAGTTAACGCACTTCACATTTCGTCTTATAGAACAGTACACATATTTGTTTGCCCCCCGATGTAGGTACGAGTGCTGTACATGTGAATGCTAATGATGACGACCAGGGGGATAATGGTCGGATAACTTACCAGATACACAGCGGAAGTAAAGATAACTTCGTGATCCAGCCGTCAACGGGCCTCATCACTGTGGCCCCTAATGCCGACCTTGACATTGACACAAACGGCGACAAATACGACATGATTGTGAGCTCCTGTGCAGAGATACATCACTCGGTGTCTTAACGGACCCTATGATGCCCAAAGATGTACGACGCCGACCAAAGCATTAATATACATTTTTGCGGTCTGTACAGGTATATGCTGTGGACACCGGAAGTCCTCGCAGAACGGCCTCTACTCAAGCGATCGTTAATGTCGTGGACGCCAACAACAAGCTGCCCAGCTTCCGGCAGGATTACTTCCTCTTCTACGTTCAGGACAGTAGGTGTCTTTTGTCAGCACTTTAAACGTTGTTTGATGTCGCCAATACTTGTACAAATTCTCATTATACACCATTCACTATGTATCCACAGGCGTAGATCTTGGGCATCTCGTAGGGACGGTCAATGCGACAGATCCAGATAGCAGTTCCGATCTGATGTACACCATTGTACGGAACTCTTTTAGTGCAAAAGACCGCTATGGAACAGCGATCCCGGACAACGAGAATCCAGGAGATTATAAGGTAAGGCCTATAAGTATCGGCCTATTTTGCTGAGTTACTGCTATTTATCGGAAGTTGCTCGGAAAATGCAAGATTATCAATGTTTCAGAACGCGTTTGTGGTGAATTCCACCAGCGGGGGTATTACTACAAACAGGCGGTTGGATCGCGATCTGGTGGGAGAGGTGAACTTCATGGTGCAAGTCAGGGATGTGTTTGGAGAGGTACCCAGACCACAGACAGACTCCGGTCAGTTGGATTTGTAAGATTTCTCACACAACACACTTTTGCTGGTCTCGTATATATCAGTCATTCTGGCTGTTGGAAAATCTAAGCCAGTTTAAAAATAGCGAATGAAGTTGTCCATTTGTTTTATTCATCCGAATTTGCATCCAGCAACCGTGGCCGTCGTGCTCAGGTCAGAAACAGAAGGCACTTTGAGTTTCCAGCTGCCGTGGACTCCGGGCAATCCTTCAATATCCGTGAGTGTGAATGAGAGTGAAGTCCCTGACCGCCAGCTCATTGTGCTGGTTGCAACGGGCAATGAGGGACAGACCATTGTCACCGATTACCGAGAGGTTCCGGGTTCGGATCCCAACAACAACTTCCGCGTGGAACGCACATCAGGTGAATAACGCAACTGTTGTTTCCCCTGTAATGGTGCCATCGTTACATTGTCGCGCTATCTGTATATGTGGCTGTTACATAAAGGCAGCGTTTATGTCAATGCAATGTTGTGTCCTTGTGCTTTGTGAGGTGTATAGTACATGACACATTCGATTTCCTTCATATGTTGAATATTTTGTGAATGCATTTCCTCTCTTGTATTCATTTTTCCACTCGCTGATGGTGATATGCATGCCATTGTTTGATGTAGGTGCCGTTTACCTGAATCGACGACTAGACTACGAAAGTTTACCCTCTAAACTGTTAACTTTCCAAGTTGAGGCTTTCACGTCCGAGGCCACCCCACGCAGCGCCATGACTACTGTTAACGTCGAGGTCGTCAATGTCAATGACAACTCACCGAATTTCCTCCAAAATGTAAATCCCATAATAAGTAAAAGTTTCTCATGTGAAATAGTTCAGATCCATTGCAACGCACGGTTTGAATGGTAATAAATAATACCCCTACCCCTGACCTGTGTGTGCGTCAGTCCTACCGGTTTGAAGTGAGCGAGAACGTGAAATATCCCTATCAGATCGGCAGCATGATAGCGACTGATTCTGATGTGGGACCTTATGGCGTGGTGCGATACAATATCACTGGCGCGGGAGCCGAGGACTTCATAGTCGACCCATTGCGTGTAAGATCTCAGCGGCACCATTCGAATGATAGCATCCGTTCGAATCTCGATCGATGCATATGCTAATTGCTTGAAGTTTGTTCCTGTGGATTCCTTATGGGTTTACAATGATTGTTTTGTCTCAATTATTTGTCATCTATGATATTCGTCTGCATATTTCAAATTACAGGGCAATTTAAGTATAGCCCCAGGAGTCCAGCTGAGCTACAAGACGAAGCAAGAATATTTACTGACTGTGACTGCCACTGACAACCCTGATGGCGGGGGTGTTCAGCTTCATACAGACTTACCCGTACGTCATTCCAATCGATCTGCTTGCCATATGTTGCACTTTGCTTTGTCGCACTATTTTTATATCCTTACATTATAGTGGACTTGCCCATCTTGTGGTGGTGGTCTAGTTGCAGGTTATATACATGACCCCATCTGTCTGATAATGCTGGAAGCTCCTCGTGTCACAGTTTTTCTAACCTTTTTACCATTTCACTTTCTTGTTGCAGTTAACTATTACTATTCTGGACGAGAATGACAACGCGCCTGAATTTGAAAACAACCCATACTATTTTTATGTCCATTACAACTTGGGGCCTCAATCTTCACTTGGTAGAGTTCGTGCCAGGGACGATGACACTGGCAATAATGGTGTCATAACGTACTCCCTGCGCCCTGACGACCAATCTGGTGAGTCAATCTGGCATCAAATCCACAAAGCAACTCTGAATATTCTGATGTAATGTTGTATTGTATGATAAATCTTATTATCTCGGAGCAAACGATTTATATTTAATGGAATGTTCTATTGTAGCAAACTTCTTTATTGAAACAACGACGGGTATTATAAGGAACCGCGTTAATCTAGCCACGTTAGCTCGTGATGAATCGTATGAACTCACCGTCCAAGCGTGGGATGGCGCTAGCCCACCCAGATACACCGAGACCACCGCCTATGTCTTCATTGGTAACTATACTGATGGGGGAATACGACTTATCTTCCCTACTGATGGATATACGGTAGAGGTGGATGAGGTGAGTTATGCGACACGGGCAGATGTGTGTGTGTGTGTGTGTGTGATGTATATATATATATATATATATATATATATATATATATATATATATATATATATATATATATATATATATATATATATATATATATATATATATATATATATAGATATATATATATCTATATATATATATATCTATATATATCTATATATATATATCTCTATATATATATATATATATATATATATATATATATATATATATATATATATATATATATATATATATATATATATATATCGTACGGTGTCGATCATGATTCGGTCATTAGCCTGGTTTTCAACTAGGGATAATAGTGCACTAACCAGGCATCCTGATAAATCTTGCGACATTCTTTCAGAACACACCCGGGAACTATAGTCTCATCAACATTACAGCTATCAACCCAAACACATCATCACAGACCGGGCTCAAGTTCGGATTTATACCGAGTTCAAACCAAGATGAAAGAAAATTTTATATAGACCCAGAAACAGGCCGCATTACCGTTAATTACGACGCCGACCTAGACCGCGAATCAAAACCTAACTATGAGGTAAAATATGGCTCTTGACTTTCTATGGTACAATTATTATAAGATTCTACTTACCAGTTTAGTGGCTAAAGAATAAGCTTTTTTAACAAATCATATATGTTATATCTTCAGGTGACAGTCAGCATAGAGACAACTGACAATCCGCCGCAGCAGATGAACTTCCGGTTGCGTGTGAGGTTACTCGACCTAAATGACACCGATCCTAGTTTTTATTGCCCGCAGGTGAAGCAGGATTCCATCTTTCCCCTCATTTATTAGAGGTTCGCTGACAGTTATTGAGAAAACATCACAAGCAATCAAAGGATCATTTATCCATTTGGTATATTTTGCAGTTGCGTACGGAACGACCAACATTTGCAAGTGTGGCCGAAAACGAACCCATCAAAACGTCTGTCACGAAAGTGAAGGCGTGCGATGGCGACGAAGTCTCAGTTATATACTACCACATTATTGGTAAAATGCCCTTTGTTTCTCTTAATCACGAGTGCGGTATATTGACAGCGAGAGGAACAAGGTTTTATCATGAGAAATTTGTGTTTTAAATCAGTTGTGTTCTTCTATATATTGTATGATACAGAGGTCATATATTGTATGATACAGAGGTCATATATTGTATGATACAGGTCATACATTTATGTTGCAGGCGGCAATGATTATCTGGAATCGTCAAATGGTAGCATGATTAATAGTTTTATAATTGACAGCAAATTAGGCGTTATCTATACAAACCTTGTATTGGACCGTGAAGTTAAATCCCGCTACGACCTTACGATTCTCGCCAGCAGTGAACCAACATTCGACCGCGACTCAGGTATGAGGAGGCGTCGTGCTGCATATTCTGATAGCGCTCTTCTTGACGTGATCATAACGGTCACAGATGTCGACGACTCCTCGCCGAAATTCAATGGGACTGTTGGAAATACCATAACCACAGGTTAATCAAGCTTGTACAAAATGAATAAAATAATTTATATATATTTATCTGGATGTAATATATATATATATATATATATATATATATATATATATATATATATATATATATATATATATATATATATATATATATATATATATATATATATATATATATATATATATATATATATATATATATGCATAATTGTATGCGTATATGTAAATATACCCAAGCCAATTCCCATCTTACAGGTGTACTGACCACAGCAGCATTTGGTTCTCCTGTCATCCGGGTGAATGCCATAGATGACGACAGTAGCTCTGTATTGCGGTATTCACTGGGGTCAATCGTGTTCGTCGACTCAGCGAATGAGCGTAACTCCATATCGCCTCCGCCGTTTGTTATTGATGATGGAACAGGTGTTGTCAGCACCTCGCAAGACTCGTTTATCTACAATACAGAAGGCTACTACACCATGGAGGTTCGCGCCAGTGATGGACCTCGCGAGGCACTGGCTAATTTAAATGTAAGTGTGTCAATCGATTAATTGGCGTGGTAATTCATTGGTCCAAGTTCATCAATATGGTTGAAAGACAATGATTCTGTGCGACGAAATTCACATCTGCCACGAGCGAATGCACTTGGCTAATGATGCTATGTTGTTACGTTGTTGTTTCAGATAGTGGTAGTGCGAGAGAATGCCCTAATTCGATATGTAATCAACGAAAAACCCCAAGACTTCCGCGACGACGATGAAGGCTTCATCCGGTAAGCCAGTTAATAATAGATGTTCAGTAAAAAAAAACCCTTTTATTTTAATGAACACTGTATTTTGATACCGTGTAGAACTCAATCACCGATTGTGATCCTTGCGTACATTCTGGACAAAACAGCAACAGCACTAAAATGAGAAGATGCTTGATCAATATTAATCCTTATAATTTAACTGTTTTCTTTTGATGTTAAAGTATCTTTGTTCACTGCCGTTCCCTACGGGAATTCTTTCCAGGAAAGTGAATGAGCAGCTGCCAGACGTCGAAAAGATCACAGCGAATAGTTTACACTACCACATTGAAGAAGACGGCGATGCTGATTTTGAAAAGTAAGACTCACATGATGCGCTTTTCTTCACACCTGTATTACTGTCACTTTTAAACAATACATTAATTTAGTCATTAATCCTGTTGGTTGGTATTCATTGATGGCTTCACCTGATAACTATAGCCCGTTTAAAACTGATGAACATGCACCAAATATACATATGTGCGCTAATGAGTATAAATAGGGATTGGATTGTACCTGCGATAACTATTGATATGATTGCAACTCAGGTGAGCAATAATTATGTGTGAATAGATCAGACCTGTGCTTTTATCTCATCGAGGGTCGAAAATCAGTTGATGTTGAAACTGCAATCGTGAAGATGAAAAATTACGAAAGCGAGAATCCATCTCTCCGAGTTTTATATAATTTGACAAAGGTAGAAGATATAGGGGTAAGTGTTGAAACAAATCGTTTTGAGAGATGTTGTTTTATGGTTGGACTCCTATATTCTTAAATTGTATAACATGCCCATAAAAGTACTCACGGCTTGTTGATAACGCTGTGTGTAGTAGTGTGATGTCAATCCGATTATGTTGATGACGCTGTGTGTAGTGGTGGGAAGTTAATCTGATTATGTTGATGACGCTGTGTGTAGTGATGGGAAGTTAATCTGATTATGTTGATGACGCTGTGTGTAGTGGTGGAGAGTGAATCTGATTATGTTGATGATGCTGTGTGTAGTGGTGTGAAGTGAATCTGATTTTGTTGATGACGCTGTGTGTAGTAGTGTGAAGTCAATACGATTATGTTGATGACGCTGTGTGTAGTAGTGGGAAGTTAATCTGATTATGTTGATGACGCTGTGTGTAGTGGTGGAGAGTGAATATGATTATGTTGATGACGCTGTGTGTAGTGGTGGAGAGTGAATCTGATTATGTTGATGACGCTGTGTGTAGTAGTGGGAAGTCAATCTGATTATGTTGATGATGCTGTGTGTAGTGGTGTGAAGTGAATCTAATTATGTTGATGACGCTGTTTGTAGTGGTGTGAAGTGAATCTGATTATGTTGATGACGCTGTGTGTAGTGGTGTGAAGTGAAGACGACGACCCAGTGGTGGTCGGGCTACTGGTGGCTGTGGTGGCTGCTCATCGCTCTGGCGTTACTGATCTTCATCCTCGCCCTCTTCTTGGTCATCTTCATCTGGTATAGATGGGATATGTATGTATATCACTGTACTTCCCTTCACAATACTAGTGTACACATCGTCATTTCAGATATTTGATTGAAGCGTTTTGCAACATGTCATTGTTAGCTTTGTGAAGTTATTTTGAAGTTTTTCGTTAGACCAATCCGTACCTTACTTGGCAGATTATGTTTCAGATTGACCACACATTTAATTCATAGGATGTGTGAGTATCTCAAAACCTAAATAACTATCATTTCGCGACAGAATTTCTTTGGCTTAATGACAGGTTATAATTGCATGCCTTAACATAATGTGATTATATTACGTTGCTGATTGATAATAACCCACACTTCATTGACCATGTTTTCATTTTTCATATTTCCAGATGAAGCAACCCCTGCTCAAGTAACGTGAGTATACTCGTGTGGAATTTCTTTATCAATTTATTCACCAAAGCAAAACTTTTGGTCAGGATTGTGGGACATTCAAATGAGTATTAATGCATGTTTTCCTGGTTTGCATAATTATGATTATTTGTGTGTGTTCTCAATCGAGCATACCCATCTAAGATATATGTTTTTATATGTCATTCGATTGTTGATGAAGAAAATGATATGGAATTGTTTGCACTAACTTACAGAGGAACTGTTGCCCGCTTACCAGAACATGAGTGGCAGGAACAAGTTGTACACATGGATTAATCAGGAATATTGTGCCATACTTCCATCTTTACCGTTCATTTTTCGTTCTACATTGTCAGGCGAAATTTATCATATGCTTTGTTCTCATTTGATCATATATATCATTGTTTGACGGAGATAGTTTGTATACCGATGCATCCATGCATAGTAAATTAATCGGCATCGAAGTGTAAAGAAGGGTCGCCGTATTCGTATAAGATCTGGATATTCTTCCCGGTAGTGAACTATGAATGAAAACAGCAATTTCCTTATGGACATGCATAATTGTCGATGTTCTTATCAATTTTATCATGATCATGTTAATCTTAAGTGCTACAAGTTAACTCTCTTTGTAAGATGGATTGTTGTTGCTTAAAACTTGTTTATATCAACAGTAGCATATTCGGAGTATTCATTGTATATCACAAATAACAAAACTGTACGTTAATTTATGTGCCTAAATGCAATAGTACGATAATAGAATATAATACCTCGTTTGCCTTTCACCCGGGCATTTATCTTGCACACATATATTTGCTTAATAAATTCATTTGTCAATAAACGCGCCAATTGTGATGTCATGGCTTTTGAAAAGTACCTGCAACAGATATTTTTCCCCCAAAATCTTTGGAACTTCATTCCCTCAGGCTCGATTTCATAGCCCAGTCTGGGCAACAGGTTTACATGAGCTCAGTGAACTTGTTTGAGCATCAGAATAATTCTTTCCCATCACAGTGGTGACATCATCCCATTGCATTTCATTTTTGACTTTATATGAGTCACTGGCAGATTAATAAAGAACGTTCCTGTTTTAACAGTCAAATATGTAGTAATAACAACACATTTGCTGTTTAGACTCGACTTCATGGATATCATTCACAACCGCGGATTACAAACACGCATACAATTTATGGTGTATATTTGGCTGCTGCAACCTTGGAGATAATCATGACCTGCACCAACGAAGGGCAGCCAAAATGAACGAGACTTTGTCCAAGACCTGGCCAAATTTCGGCCATAATAAGGGTGCATGAGTGCAGACGGGCAAGATAATAGAGCCCACATGGGCTGAATCTTTTTAGGTCAGCGGCTCTGCCTCTTTGTAACAGCTGGTAACATCAACCGCTGCCATTGAGTAGGGCTCCATTATAACGGAGATACTCTGTAGTAACCATTTGACATCCAGTTTTCCATTGTGGCTTGTTGACAAGTGTGATACTGCATGTAGATTACAGTCGGAGTTTCAATAAGTTAATGATAGGACCTCACTGAAGAGGTTAAAGGTTCGCACAAGGCATAGATCTGCAACATTATAAGATAATGTGCTGTGAGGTTGTTCCATCCCTCTTGCGGAGTTAGCCCCAAGGGAACGCGCGCTTAGCCAGAGCATTGGTTTACCTAATTTCCTTAGTTGCCTATGAACCTTTCCACGTGAGTACGTTGAGCAAATCCTCATGGATGCATTGTCAGGTGTTGGTACCATTACATATGTGACTTCGCCGACTCCCTGGTAACCCCAGATGCTGTTTGTACAGGAGGTAATGCAGCTGCCACGCAATTTATATTGATGTTTGGTCGGTTCAGTGACCATGTATCTTATTCGTCGAGTCGGTGCAGTGGACATCTGACTGATCTGATGTCCGCGGGGGTTTCGTCAATTTAGAATCTACGATCGGCATTAAGAATGAACCAGTGTTCAGTGGTCACACAGTTGGGACCATATCAAAGATCTTTGACCATATTGCACACGAGCTAGGTTCATACATGGAGCGTTGGCCATTGATAACGAATAGGGATTCATGTTATTGATAGAGTAAGTAACCTGTTGAAACAACCAGCGCCCTAGCCGTGCACGATGTCCATACCGTCGTGTACGGCTACCACCGCCCATGATCTGCCACAGGCACCCAAGTCAGTTCAGTCAGCGAGCGCGTTCAGTTTCGCCTGATTCGTATACAAGCGTACGGCGAAACAGAACGCTCTCGCTGAATGAACTGACTTGGTTGCCTGAGGCTGGTGAAGCCTTGAATCCAACGACGCTTCATAAACTTAATTATTCGGGGAAGGGTTGACCATGAATTAAATGAATCGTAGTTATCATTAGCTGTACGTCTGATGGTCAACAGCGACGCGACCAAGGGGGCTCAGCACTCTTTGCCTACGCGCTGTGTACTGGTAACAGTTGACAATGCACCACCAGTAAAGCCATTCATAACTCACAATCACTGGCGTATTGATTACACATTGCGACACTGTCGTTTTGTTCCATGGGGAAGCTTTGAGCTGAAGGCTCATGTGAACTTCAACGAGGAGGTGGTTCAAACAGTTCTCGTTGAATTTACGAATAAACTCGAGTAGCAGACTAGCGCCGTGTCAAGTCCGAGTTATGCCACCATCCCAGCAACACGTCACCTAACTACCATATTGCGTAAACATTGTGGTTACGTGAAGTCGAGTTTCAATGTGCTAACCACGTGGCAGACACGTGGTGGTGTGAAACGTATTCAGAATTTCTTTTATGATTTAAAACTATTGCGGTCTTTAAATAACGATAAATAATGCGTAACATATATGAATTTCAATCAGAATAATTTTTGGGGAAAATATTATGCCACGTGCAAGCCACGTTGCATTCACGTAGAAATTCTCGAAATAACAATGCTTCCACGAGGATTGCTGTGAAAAAGTTTTCGGGAGTCCGTGACCTCATATCCGTACTTGAGGCGCAACAAAACTGAATGAGTATAACTCTTAAAGTCCTAAATGTTGAGTAAGTATGAAGGATGTATGTTTCAAATTGATTATCGGTTAAACGATTATATATATATATATATATATATATATATATATATATATATATATATATATATATATATAGAGATAGATAGATATATATATATATATATAGATATATATATATATATCTATATATATATATATATATATATATATATATATATATATATATATATATATATATATATCTCTATATATCTCTATATATCTATCTATATATATATATATATATATATATATATATATATCTCTATATCTATATATAATCGCTGTTGTCTTTTTCTTTTCCGATCATCAACAACCTGAAACACAATTTTTATTCTAGTTACAATAACGTTCCGGGATCGTTCCCTTCACGTATGGCTCTGGTGCGATAGCACCATCATTAAGAAAATTCATGCAATTGATCATCGATACAACCAGATTGGACTTTCATTTTCATGACTTGCTTAAACGTCGATTTCTGCAACGGGATTCTACTGTAATATATAATTGACCCAGTTGGATAAGCTATTTTGAAGAAGTAACAATAATCGGATCTTGCCATAGTCATAAGCTTAGCAGGAAGGACAAAACGGCACACAAAATAGAGGTCAAGACCTGGGTAGCATCCCCGCAAAACATGCTCACTATTAACTTTTTATTAGTCATTGTTCATCAAATTATTGTATTATTATATGCATAACAGGCCTATTTCATCGTATATATCGGTGGCTCAACCATTGATGAATAAGTGCGTCGGATCTTGAAGAAACTTGGAACAAATGACCTATGGTTACAGTATAGTTTGAGTGGAAAGAAGGAAAAGCGGGCTTTCGTTAACCTGTCAATCTGCAGATTGATAATAAGTGATAGGCTAATTCTGACTGTGTTTTTTTGATTATATTTCATATTTTTAAATACTTTGAAAAGGGCAATTATGTGATAACAAAAAACAAAAATGTTGCGGAGGTGGAGGTGAAGATTACAGAAACTTTCAAACATGCACCTAAGAGAAGAGGTGGTACGAAGTATAATAATGTCTATGGCCAGATAACTGGCTGCACTTCCACACAGAAAGAAACTAACGGCCAAAGAGGAGGATGACATAGACGAGCTCTTGAAAAAGCTCTTGGAAGAAATCAATGTAGAGAGTGAAGTCCACCCGCCCCTCGAACCGTGGGTCGAAATGTTCGATAACGCCGAGGACAGATTTGCACTCCAGGATGGCCGAACCTACAGAACTCTGGAGCACCATGACACACTGCAAGAGGTCTGCAACGCTAGCTGACAGTGTCTTTAGAACCAACCACGCGGCACATATGTGACTAAGGAAAAGGCCCACCCCGCTCAGCCTACTGAATGACATTTATCAGAGGGGTGTTTAGAAGACCTGCATTGAGTGCGGATGGCTGTGGAACTCCATGGGCTACAATACCAAGGGCGTCGTCAGCCTCAACATGAAGGCCTACTACCCAGCCAGCAATGACAATGATGTTTTTGGCTAACACGCGCCCTCTACAATAAATATATTAACATGATTTTGATTGATCATAGTGCAACACACAGTACAATAGAATAACGATATGAGTGCCACTAATTCTCCGGCGAAACTAAACTCATCTTAATACAAACACTACACATTTAAGCATTGTATCAGGGTTAAGTTTCTAAATTGGACCACCAACCGAGACACCAGTAACTGAGGGTTGTTGGCTATTCAATGCAGTTTCCTTATTTTAAGTGATCCCCTTATACACATTTTACTTAAGTGTTTGTTTTCGTTGCTCATTACCAATATATGTTTGTTGTTGGGTGACAGGTGTGTAAAATTTTCATTGTTTTTGGTGATGTCATTTAATAGCGAGGCTCTTTTCTTTTTATATTTTGGGCAGGTAATCTTGAAATGCTCTTCGTCTTCCGTAGCTTGCATTGCGCAAAACTTACATATTATATGTTTTGGATTGGAGATAGTTCCCATCATTGCATCTATGTTTAATGGATGCGAGTTCAGACGTAGTTTTGATACCGCAGCTCTGTGGTTGATATTGTATATGTTTATTAAATATACCGAAGTCCGAAGTGTTGTTTGAAAAGTTTGTAGGTTATCAAATGATTTCCCCCTTGTCTTCCAAATAGGCTGTTAGTGCTGTTGAGTTTGTTGTGTCATAATTTTTTATAGAGGGTTTTTATAGCATGTTCAGCTCTTTTCACAAATATCTTTAATTGTTTACATACACGTTAATGTGGTTGCATTGTAAATGTACGTGTTCCAAAATTGATGTTAATTTTCCAAACCATGTCTGTTTCGTTTTAGGATGTTCATTTTGACTTTCTATTAGTGCTTCCTTGACTTGTCTATATCCAGATTTTGATTTTTTAGAGAGAAAGAACTTTATGGAACTAGCTATTGAATGAATGCTAAGTGGGTGTCTACCCTATTCACCCCTGATTCTTTTACTCGAAGTGTATCTTTTCACGTGTGGTAATCTCCAGTAAAATTGCAGCTCTAGCTCCCAGTTTATAGTTTTGATCAAATGCATTTGGGGATTGTGATTGGGTCAGTCCAATATCAACTCCCCACACTCCAGAGCCATACAATAGTATGGGTTTTATTGTTTGATTAAAGATGTGCATCATGGTGCATATATTGTATTTATGATAGTGGTGAAGTTTATTCCGAGATTAGGATAATTAACCACGCACTCAAGTTGGTAGCATCCAAAAGCGAAATTTTCCCTAAGATGTGATCCTTTCTGGTTGAATATCATAATTTTTGTTTAATACAAATTGACTTCTAGTAGCCATGTCTCAAAATATGCCTTCACTGCATCAATATAGTTCTGGAGACCCTGCTGGCTAGTTGATACAATGACAACATTATCTGCATATACAATGCAATTAATATGTGCTGAACCTATAGTTACCTCATCTGTGTGTCCTGTATTTTCTCCTTGATGTATATATTGAATACACCTGGACTCATATTATCTCATAGTCGAACACCTATATCTGAGGAGAAAAAACAACTGTGCATATCATAACTTTTTTTTAGTCCATGTCTTTGACATATCCGTAAAAATATTATTTATTCCTAGCCTGGCTAATTTGAGAAGTAGCCCTGTGTGCTACACTCTATCAAATGCTCATCGAAAGTCAACAAAGCATGTATGCAGTTTCTGACCCTTTGATTTGGTATATTTATCAATTATAGTTTTCATGGTGAAAACATGATCAGTAGTGCTGGAGTTCTTTTTTAACCCTGCTTGATATTGTGAGGTAAGATTATTTTAATCCCAACATTTTTGTAATTCAACTTTCCTGATTGAGTTAAATAGTTTACCAAGAGCACTTGTTACTGTAATCCCTCTGTATTTTGGGGGCTCGACAATAGGTCCTTGTTTGTGAATATAACTAATATATCCCTTACACGACCCCACGGCCATTATAGACATGGCAGCCGTCATTACCGGAGCCTTCCGCTTCCTTGCTAACAACCAGGTATCGGCACACGAATCCACTCTGCACCAGCTCCAGTCATCTGCAAAGAGCCCCTCCCGGCCCGACCGGATAACCTACGAGGGAAAGTTATCGGAAAACGTGGAGGATTTTCTCCATAGATCCATAACTTATATGAGGCTAAATAAGGTGCCTCAGGGCCGCTTCAAATAATCAACCCCGTCGGAATCGGACACGCTTACGCGCTTAGAGACCATCATGCGAGGCTCATCTCTTCCCCCACCACCTTCTCCACAGGAATCGACATAAATGACCTCAAAGAACAAATGTGTCTTCTACAGCTTTCCATTGCTCCGAAACAGATAAGTTTTGATGGTAGAGGACGTCCCCCTACAACAGACCGCAGTGAGGGCAGATACCAGCGCAGCCCCTAACGCGACAGCTATCCAGCTTATGACCGATGGGATGAGCGAGGCAGCAGATGCGCGGACGATCGAAGTCACGACAGCCGTCGTGATTACGGTAACACCTCCTCATACGGCCGCGACAAGCACAGGCATCCATCCAGAGGCCGCAATTACGTCCGGGATAACTCCCGCAATCGCAATAACGGCTGACAATACTCCCGCGAACGCGAAAACCGTCCGATCGCCACTCAATGCTCGTCTGCAAACGAAGAGGTCACTCCGAGAGGAAATGCCGGCAGCAAATCTGTCGCAGGTGTTTTAATGTCGGACACAACAAAGAGCAATGCCTCTGTGAGTAACGGGCCAGACCTTCAAGACGACAACAATGGAACCACTACAACGACCACTGGTAAGTACGGCACTCACATTTTACACCACAATGAGTTGACTATAACGCTATCAAATAAGCGATACAAAGCTAAGGTCGACTCAGGAACTGATCTAAATTTCTTATCTGTAGACCTATTGGCCAAATTGCCACCAACATTACGGAACAGATTTTTTAAGTCTTAAATTAGCAAATGTGTGTGTGCCAACAACACTCAGGTAACAACTCTAGGTAACATTACTTTACCATTCTATGTACATAACCAAAGGTTATCAGCTTATTTTGTGGTATTGAGCGACTCTCACTCCCCAATGTACTTCCATTTCTAAAGAAACATTCGGCAGTAATGAATTTCTGAGCCGGTACCATTTCATTCACAACCAATATTCCTGTACATTCTGCACAGAATATTACTATTGGTCCCTTTTCTGAAATTATATGTGCAGGAAATCTTTTCCGTAAAACTGAAAATAAAACAACAGGAGAATGTTCAGGGGGGTATTCTGTTAGTAACCGTTAATGACAACTGCGTGCCAGTAAGATTGTTTAACACTACCCCCGTTGCAAAGTTCATTACCATGGGTGAGAGAATTGCCACATTTGATCGTTGGGATAATGATGTAGAAAACTTCCAGGACAAAATCGATGACAATGTGAATGCTGGTGAAGGTGAGTATGTTCAATTGAATGCATGCCATTTGCCCTCACAAGATACTAGCCATGTACCAAATGTAGACTGGAGTCAGTCTCAGGTAAGTGAAATTGAGCGCCAACAGCTTAAAGACCTGGTAGCAGAATTCTCCGACTGTTTTGTCAATCCAATACCCAAGGAGTTAGGGTTGACCAATAAAACTTTGTGCAAAATTGAGATTCTTCCGGGCTCTACTCCTTTTCATAAGTATCCCTATAGAATGGCTCCCGAGGGCAGACAGGAAAGGGACAAAATCATCGATCAACAAATCCAACAAGAACTAATAGAGGAAGCTCACGATGGAGCCTGGGCATCGCCGGCCCTTTTAGTTAAGAAAGCCGGCGGTGGTCTAAGACTTGATTACAGAGGTCTTAATGCGATAACCATCCCTCAAGTCCTTAGGATTCCCAGGTTAGACGAAGTGTTAGATTGTGTAGGTGAGAACAAACCCAAGTACTTTTCAGTTCTTGATTGCACTCAAGGGTTCCATCAAATCCCCTTAGATTCAGAGTCCAGGGATAAAACTGGGTTTATCACACTTTCCTGGAAATACAGGTATCGAACGATGCCCCAGGGCATACGGAACGCGCCGAGCGTGTTTCAATCCCTCATTGATTCTTTGTTGCGTAACATACAATAGAAATACATCATGGCATACATCGATGATATCTGTTGTTTCTCGCCCACATTTGACTTGCACCTTAAACATCTCCAGGAAATATTTGTACGGTTACGCAATGCCAAACTGAAGCTTCACCCCAGAAAATGTTCGTTGGCCGTGAAAAAGGTAAAGTATCTGGGCCATGTATTACAACCAGAAGGCATACTACCCAATCCTGACAAATTGGAAGCAATTGAATCTTACCCTACCCCCACAGAACTTAAAGATGTACGTGCTTTCCTGGGATTAACGGGCTTTTTCAGAAGGTTCATCAGTGGTTACGCAATTATTGTGTGCCCTCTTTATGCTTTGACCAAGAAGAATCAATCCTTCAAGTGGTCGCCAGAATGCCAAAACGCATTTGACGCCTTGAAGAAGGCACTGGTAAGTTCACAGGTTTTAGCCTTTCCCGATTTCAGCAAACCATTCGTACTGTCGACTGATGCTAGCTAGTAAGCTAGGTTTAGGCGCATGTCTTAGTCAGGAAATTGACGGCAAGTTACGACCGACAGGGTTTGCAGGGAGAGGTCTCACTAAATCTGAAGCAAATTATTCAACCACAGAACTGTAACTTCTATGCTCAAAGTCAAGGGCAAACGGAACGTTGTCAGCGCTCCATACTAAACCTTCTAAGGAATTATGTCAGTCCTAATCAAACAGACTGGGACCAGCACCTAATGCCATTATTATTTGCGCTCAACACTTCTGACAACCAACCTCTTGGCTACTCAAGTTATATGTTAGTGTTTGGCAGAATGCCGGTGTTACCAACGGAGATGGACCTCCCAGACCCTCTCAAATCCCCCAACACATACAAGGATCACATTGTCGAAATGCTGCAAACACAAGCGGAAGTTTTCAAATATGCCGAACAGCACCTAGTCGAACAACAAACCAAAATGAAAGAACATTATGACAAAATCACCAAATACAACCCCATCGAAGCCGGTGACGCCGTATACGTGTATCAACCGAAAATTCGAGTCTGGAAAACAAAAAAGAAATTTCAGAAAAACATCCATGGGCCTTTCTTCGTTGTGGGATATGCAACCCCTACCACAGTTAAACTAAAACGCCTATCAGACGGGAAGCACTTGGACAAGACAGTCAATGTTATGCGTTTGAAGAAGGGACACATAAGGGCAAGGACCAACAAATGGGATCCTTTGAATGTTGAGGATGTTGGGGATTTATCGGAAGAGGATCTTCCCAGCGACAGTTTTAACCAAGCAGCCACAGATAATGAGGATTCGGACTCGGACATGTTTGACGATGCGCCCCGCAGAGCAGGGCTACGCCCTCGAGTCGGTCGGAATGCTTACAGATTCGCTACCCCCAGCGTTGTCCACGCAACCCCTTCAACACCCTCTATGGCAAACCAACGTCTTCTCCCCCGACGGCGTACATGCAAATCGCCATTCGAAACTGCGCGTGCAAATACTCCCTCCCCACAATATATCCCACCAACAACTGCCTTAACCAAAACTTCCCACAAGCCACAAGCTGTACGTAAGGATGGGAAGACACATGAAGATGTGGTAAAATTGTGGATCAAAGGTTCCTTGATTTTCAAATAAAGTGAAATATAACATCATGTTTGCCGGCAGACATCTGAATGGATTTTTGAGGACAAAATCAACAGCGCCACCAGGTCTCTGGCGCAGAAGATGCGCATTACCGATTTATGACACCATCCACTGATTTGTGACACCATTTACCGATATATACACCATCTACCGATTAATATTTAACTATCCTCATTTATTCATTTTCAGATTATTCTTCTACCAATTTATGTTTAACTATTCATTTATTCATTTTCAGAGTGTTCTTCCATTTCAGAAATTATTCCCATTAATGTCATGTTATTATTGTATTACCTATGTACGATTTACCCCAAAACAGGACGTCTACATTCGTATTGTAACTATATTCCTTTATTGTACCATTATTTCACACATACATATATATATGTTCCATTATTCCAGTCAGACACCATTTACCAGCCATATGCCCATGCCATTGACACTTAGCTTGTTTCACCCCAATTCAAACGGAACCGTTGAAAATTTAAATTATAACCAAGCCAACTGACAGCTTAAATGTTAGCAATAACAATCCAAGTCCCTTGCCAATTAAGCCTACATACGCTTTATAACGGCTTGATTGGATTCAAATTCGACCACTCCAATTAAAAATCGTCCCTAGATAACAAATTACGACCCTGTTACAAGAACTGGGCTATCGAAGTTTACTAAGCCGCTTATGTAACCCTCTGATATCCACGCATATAATTAAGCTCTTTGATCAGATGGTCCACTTATCAACGATCACAGGCTCGATAGCAGTTACAACAACACAGCTACCTCAAAATTCAATTGATGACAATGCGGACTTAGTAATTAAACACATCACCGCTACAACGGTACTTTTCTCAACATATGCTTGTCTCGATCCTCCGCTATCGCACGAAATCTACACCAACTGTAAGTACGGATAAGTTATTTGAAGCCTTTTATACTGTCTTCATCCGAACAGCGCAAATTTGACACTATGATATTATCAATAATTTTCAACAATTATCTTGCCTCTAAGCTTGCAGATTATAAGACAAAATCTTACTATAAGTAACGTCGACTACACTATTTCGCACTGTCTTTCATATCATGTGGACACGCGTAAAATTGGTGAACCTTTGTGACACACATAACCCATAACGCAATCTTATATTATTCAAGTATATGCGGGGTATCATTTCATGAAGGAATCTGCAGCTTAGGGAAGACAAGCATATTCATCAAAACAATTAACGAGAAGTATCTTATATCATTTAATTCTCAAGGCAAATATATGAGATGTTTATATTTATCTTCTCTGGCACGTACAACAAATACAAATTAAAGTGTCACATCTTTGTTCTTCCGAGTTATCGTGCGATATGTGTTCATAAATTATTTCAGGTGCAATTATTCTCAACATCATCCACTCCTAGAACCACACCATAGATGCTCTTCTGGACGCCCCCTTCCCACCAACGAACGAGCCATGCTCAGGAGGGCTCTACTGGGATTCGTAGGGAAAATGTCCATAGGAATCTTTGATACGGCCACGGTGGACGACATTCAAAAGGTAAAGACTCTAGTAAATCGTGTAATTAATCGTTAAATGCACAGATATCGACCATCGACACGCAATTTCCACTGATACACAACCCACAGAGCCACATACCAGCCGCCTCCATACGTAAATTCGGAGTTATCAACGCCAAAAATCTCGCCCACCCCCACGTCGCTCAGATTCGCCACCACGCTCAACAAAGCTTATGTCTTCCTGACCATGGATACAGAAGACATCCAGCGGCTCAACCAAACGTCGAATAACGCACATTTCCCCTCAACCCTCAAGCTACACCTGGCGAACCCAATACGGCAGCCCTTCAGAGATCTCATCACCACGAAACAACCACACTCATCAACTTTAACAATTTTCATGGCATTGGACCAGTGTTCTTGTTTAAAACAATTTCTGTAACATTATTTAAATTCTTCCAAAATTAAATTAGCTAAATAAGTTATTCCACCATTCTACCATTGTCAAGTATAGGCTCATCGCGTTTTTCCCCATGGGGTTTTAGTGCGGAGTAATACTGTGGAATGTGATAAATGCAAAAGTTAAATTTCAATATGTCACCATTAATAACCATACTGTACAGTTTAACTATTACGCAATTCATATATATAGCTAACAAATTTTGAGAAACACTTTGTAAAATTATTATAATCTCATCATCAATAATCCATCTATGTTAAATATCTTTGTTATGGACAGGTGCCAATGTAAAATAATATTGGCGCATGTCCAATCTACTCTGGAATCATTCAAAATCAAATAATATTGGGCTCATGTCGTGCTGTCCCTTTACTCTTTTACTCATATTCCAAATTTCCTTTAACTTGGTCTATTTTCTAAAAGCAAAGGTAACTCAAAATTGATTGAACAGTGGAAATTCAACTTAACTATGTTAGGGAAGGATGATATGATATTAATCTGGCTCTTCTGACTTTTAAAGCCTTCCCCCTTTTCAATTATCAGCACGACATGTTTACACTAGCCCGGGTCAACCTCCGCCCTTAAGATGGGTGTGTGACCCTGATAAGTAGTCTTGGCTGGTATCTTTCCCATTGGCCAATGACCTTTCGAGCCCACGCCCCATGTGAGCCGTTGGGTCTTGACCCTTGCAAAAGGGGGCCGGCCATACCTGAACCAATGGGAGGTCAGCTGATAGTGTGGTTCCGGTCGTAATCCAATGCCCAGAACCTGAATAAAACAGCTGGACTCGCTGGAAATCAGGGAGAACTACCTAGCGAACAGACGAAGTTATCTGAACCAGATTATGATCGAGATTCCAGAAAAGCTAATAAGCTAAACTTGAATAAACCAACAAGAACTCAACTCCTGGACTCCTGTTATTTCTCTGGCTGGTCCCCACTCAAGCAACTACACGCAGCAACAATATTCCTATGTACGAAGGAGTGCGCATAAGTATAATTAACGAAGAAATCTAACTATAAGTATACCCATTATGCACACTTAAATGACACCACAATTGACGCGTTTATTGATAAATGATTTTATTAAGCAAAAATGTGTGCAAGATAGATGCCCGGGTGTAAGGCAAACGAGGTATTATATTCTATTATCGTACTATTGCATTTAGGCACATAACTTAATGTACAGTTTTGTTATTTGTGATATACAATGAATACTCCGAATATGCTACTGTTGATATAAACAAGTTTTAAGCAACAACAAACCATCTTACAAAAAAATTAACTTGTAGCACCTAAGATTAACATGATCATGATAAAATTGATAAGAACATCGACAATTATGCATGTCCATAAGGAAATTGCTGATTTCATTCATAGTTCACTACCGGGCAGAATATCCAGATCTTATACGAATACGGCGACCCATCTTTACACTTCGATGCCGATTAATTTACGATGTATGGATGCATCGGTAAATAAACAATATCCGTCAAACAATGAAATATATGATCAAATGAGAACAAAGCATATGATAAATTTCGCCTGACAATGTAGAACGAAAAATGAACGGTAAAGATGGAAGTATGGCACAATATTCCTGATTAATCCATGTGTTCCTGCCACTCATGTTCTGGTAAGCGGGCAAAAGTTCCTCTGTAAGTTAGTGCAAACAATTCCATATCATTTTCTTCATCAACAATCGAATGACACATAAAAACATATATCTTAGATGGGTATGCTCGATTGAGAACACACACAAATAATCATAATTATGCAAACCAGGAAAACATGCATTGATACTCATTTAAATGTCCCACAATCCTGACCAAAAGTTTTGCTTTGGTGAATAAATTGATAAAGAAATTCCACACGAGTATACTCACGTTACTTGAGCAGGGGTTGCTTTATCTGAAAATATGAAAAATGAAAACATGGTCAATGAAGTGTGTTATTATCAATCAGCAACGTAATATAATCACATTATGTTAAGGCATGCAATTATAACCTGTCATTAAGCCAAAGAAATTCTGTCGCGAAATGATAGTTATTGAGGTTTTGAGATACTCACACATCCTATGAATTAAATGTGTGGTCAATCTGAAACATAATCTGCCAAGTAAGGTACGGATCGGTCTTACGGTAAAAATTTAAAATAACTTCAAAAAGCTAACAATGACATGTTGCAAAACGTTTCAATTAAATATCTGAACTGACGATGTGTACACTAGTATTGTGAAGGGAAGTCCAGTTATATGCATACATATCCCATCTCCACCAGATGAAGATGACCAAGAAGATGGCGAGGATGAAGATCAGTAACGCCAGAGCGATGAGTAGCCACCACAGCCACCAGTAGCCCGACCACCACTTGGTCGTCGTCTTCACTTCACACCACTACACACAGCGTCATAAACATAATCAGATTGACTTCACACCACTACAAACAGCGTCATCAACATAATTAGATTCACTTCCCACCACTACACACAGCATCATCAACATAATTATGTTTAGCCAGAATTTTTTTTTTTTTTTTTTTCTCCAGTCAAGGTTTTTCGGGCTTTTCTCCGGAAAAACAGTAAAAAGGACGATTAGTTTCAAGGTTTTCTACTGCAGCAGCTTAGCGCGCAGGCTAACAGCAGGTGCTGCTTAAGTAGGCCAAACATTACGTAATCGACCAGAGGCCTTGGCTAGGTTTGCATTGACTTGGGTAGGGGGTCATGTCAAAAAAGGCTAAACCTTACGTAATCGACCAGCGGTATTTATCACTTTCGTCGGCTCAATATTGACTTGGCAAAGGGGTCATGTCAAAACATCTAAGCGGCAGCTTATAATAGTGCGCGTTACCAGCTCTTCTCGGTCCGTGTATATATTGTCTTTTTGTCTCAGCAACAGTGTGCACTGGATGTCCCCGTGAAATCAAAGTGGGTATATATACACAAACACACAGGCACGCACATATATATATATATATGTATACACACAGGCGCTCGGTTTTCGATGCAAAGATTCCGAGCGCCGAGCCGCTATCTATAAATAGCATATATATGTGTATATTTATAAGTGTGTGTGTTTATATACGTATATATATATATATATATATATATATATATATATATATATATATATACATATATATATATATATATATATATATATATATATATATATATATATATATATATATATATATATATATATATATATATATATATATATATAAAAGCGCATCAGGTGAGTCTTACTTTTCAAAATCAGCATCGCCGTCTTCTTCAATGTGGTAGTGTAAACTATTCGCTGTGATCTTTTCGACGTCTGGCAGCTGCTCATTCACTTTCCTGGAAAGAATTCCCGTAGGGAACGGCAGTCTATTATTAACTGGCTTACCGGATGAAGCCTTCATCGTCGTCGCGGAAGTCTTGGGGTTTTTCGTTTATTACATATCGAATTAGGGCATTCTCTCGCACTACCACTATCTGAAACAACAACGTAACAATATAGCATCATTAGCCAAGTGCATTCGCTCGTGGCAGATGTGAATTACGTTTCAAGGAATAACTGTCTTTCAACCATATTGATAAACTTGGACGAATGAATTACCACGCCAATTAATCGATTGACACACTTACAAATAAATTAGCCAGTGCTTCGCGAGATCCATCACTGGCGCGAACCTCCATGGTGTAGTAGCCTTCTGTATTGTAGACAAATGAGTCTTGCTAGGTGCTGACAACACCTGTTCCATCATCAATGACAAACGGCGGAGGGGATATGGAGTTACGCTCATCCGCTGAGTCGACGAACACGATTGACCCCAGTGAATACCTCAATACAGAGCTACTGTCGTCATCTATGGCATTCACCCGGATGACAAGAGAACCAAATGCTGCTGTGGTCAGTACACCTGTAAGATGAGAATTTAAAAAAATGGCTTTGGTATATTTACATATACGCATACATTTATGCATATATATATATATATATATATATATATATATATATATATATATATATATATATATATATATATATATATATATATATATATATATATATATATATATATATATATTACATGCTCAGAGATACATATAAAGTATTTTTTTCATGTTGTACAAGCTTGATTAACCTGTGGTTATGGTATTTCCACCGGTCCCATTGAGTCGTCGACATCTGTGACCGTTATGATCACGTCAAGAAGAGCGCTATCAGAATACGCAGCACGACGCTTCCTCATACCTGAGTCGCGGTCGAATGTTGGTTCACTGCTGGCGAGAATCTCAAGGTCGGAATTTAACTTCACGATCCAATACACGGTTCGTAAAGATAACGCCTAATTTGCTGTCAATTATAAAAGAATTAATCATGCTACCATTTGACGATTCCAGATAATCATCGCCGCCTGCAACATAAATGTATGACCTCTGTATCATACAATATATGACCTCTGTATCATACAATATATGTCCTCTGTATCATACAATATATAGATGAACACAACTGATTATAAACACAAATTTCTCATGATAAAAACTTGTTCCTCTCGCTGTCAATATACCGCACTCGTGATTAAGAGAAACAAAGGGCATTTTACCAATAATGTGGTAGTATATAACTGAGACTTCGTCGCCATCGCACGCCTTCACTTTCGTGACAGACGTTTTGATGGGTTCGTTTTCGGCCACACTTGCAAATGTTGGTCGTTCCGTACGCAACTGCAAAATATACCAAATGGATCAATGATCTTTTAATTGCTTGTGATGTTTTCTCCATAACTGTCAGCGAACCTCTAATAAATGAGGGGAAAGATGGAATCCTGCTTCACCTGCGGGCAATAAAAACTAGGATCGGTGTCATTTAGGTCGAGTAACCTCACACGCAACCGGAAGTTCATCTGCTGAGGTGGCTTGTCAGTTGCCTCTATGCTGACTGTCATCTGAAAATATAACATATATGATTTGTTAAAAAAAGCTTATTCTTTAGCCACTAAATTGGTAAGTATAATCTTATAATAAATGTACCAAAGAATGTCGAGAGCCATAATTTACCTCATAGTTAGGTTTTGATTCGCAGTCGAGGTCGGCGTCGTAATTAACGGTAATGCGGCCTGTTTCCGGGTCTATATAAAATTTTCTTTCATCTTGGTTTGAACTCGGTATAAAGCCGAACTTGAGCCCGGTCTGTGATGATGTGTTTGGGTTGATAGCTGTAATGTTGATGAGACTATAATTCCCGGGTGTGTTCTGAAAGAATGTCGCAAGATATTATCAGGATACCTGGCTAGTGCACTATTATCCCTAGCTCCGGTCGTAACGGTAACATGAATTTATACCGTTACGAAGAGTTCATCAAACACAAGTCGGCGAGATCTCGTTTGGGTTGAAGGGCTATATTTCGCACCTAGAAAATAACATATATCAAGAGCCTTTACAAAAAATAGACCTTTCGCTCCAAAAAACTTACCACCACTCGACGCTATTCTTCAATAAATGCCATCGATAGTTCGTTTCCGAACAAATCGCGATACGAAGTCTGCCATTTTGGAAACTATTAATTCTCGCGATTTCCCGCATTGCCTTAGCATCCCAAGTGGGGGGCACTTACCCTAACTCGAATAGGGGTGTGCCGCGGGACCTCGAAAACCCGTACCCGTTGTACTCGTTGAGAATGAGAAAAAGTATACTCCATCGTACAAGGTATTATGCGAATGTCTAACCCGTCGTAAAAGTCGAGATATCGAAAAAACCACCCCCTTCGTGCGGCACATGTATACTATATCTTAACACTTAAGTGCCCCTCCCCGGGCTTAGAATGAGTCGTCGTCTTTCTGTGCATGCGCAGTGCATGTGGTCTTGAACTTGTAAACAAACATGTTGCTGTGTTTCTGACTTTTACCGCTTCCCAAATTGATCAAACTATAAATAATTACCATGGATGAAATCCCCCGCCGAAAAGGGATAAAATCGTCCGTAAAACATCATTGCATTCTATAACTCCATCACTTGTGTATGTTTGGTGTTGGTAGTTGTCTGAATCGATCTAAAAATATTCGCGTTGCGTTGTTTCGAGAAACGGTAAGACGTCTACGCAGACGTCTTGTAGGGCTATATTATCCCTAGTTGGAAACCAGGCTAATGACCGAATATATATATATATATATATATATATATATATATATATATATATATATATATATATATATATATATATATATATATATATATTTATATACATCTGCCCGTGTCGCATAACTCACCTCATCCACCTCTACCGTATATCCATCAGTGGGGAAGATCAGTCGTATTCCCCATACCATCAGTATAGTTACAATACCCCCGCCATCAGGGTTGTCAGTGGCAGTCACAGAACTTCCAGCATTATCAGATCGATGGGGTCATGTATATAACCTGCAACTAGACCACCACCACAAGATTGGCAAGTCCACTATAGCGTAAGGATACAAAAATCGTTTGCGACAATACAAAGTGTAAATCGATTGGAATGACGTACGGGTAAGTCTGTATGACGCTGAACACCCCCGCCATCAGGGTTGTCAGTGGCAGTCACAGTCAGTAAATATTCTTGCTTCGTCTTGTAGCTCAGCTGGACTCCTGGGGCTATACTTAAATTGCCCTGTGGTTTGAAATACGCAGACGAATATCATAGATGACAAATTATTGAGACAATACAATCATTTTAAAACCCATAAGGAATCCACAGGAACAAACTTCAAGCAATTAGCATATGCATCGATTGAGATTCGAACGGTTGCTATCATTCGAATGGTGCCGCTGAGATCTTACACGCAATGGGTCGACTATGAAGTCCTCGGCTCCCGCGCCAGTGATGTTGTATCGCAGCACGCCATAAGGTCACAAATCGAACTGACCGGAGTCTATCTGTGGTCTGGGTACTTCTCCAAACACATCCCTGACTTCACCTCTCCCACCAGATCGCGATCAAACCGCCTGTTTGTAGTAATATCCCCGCTGGTGGTGTTTGCCCCCGCTCGTACCTACATCGGGGGGCAAACAAATATGCGTACTGTTCTATAAGACGAAATGTGAAGTGCGTTAACTGAATTGCACGGACCGGTTATGCAGCAAGTCATCCGACGTATTACATTGCGTACCCGTGGGGGAAGTCTCCGTGACGGTTCCTTCGTATATCGTACTGCTGAACACCGGGTCGTGGGTATTCTCGGCCTGAAAGCATGGCACGCGTCAAACTCGGTTTCCATAAATAAATCCGAAACCGCCGACATACTGGTTAAAACATGACAGGTCAAACCTCTGGTCGAGGAAAGAGAGTTTTTTAAATCGTAGAAAAGCTGATTCAGAAACCCATCAATCCGCTTGACGTTGCTTGTTGTTCGTCTTTGTTAAAGTGATATTGCGGAGCAACGCAACGCGCCGAACTGTACACCTATATTCAGCTAACCTCTTTATTAGCAATCTCGGTTATGTACGGCAACACCCAACCACCCCCAACCCCACTCCACGAATGAAAGTTGGAATTGTGAATTATCACCCTAAAACGGAACACCAATTCAGTGACGAGATCGAACTGATTCTATTAACGTAAATGACCACATCAGAATCTAATCTGGGTATACAAAGCAAATTGCAGTAGGTCACTTTTGGAACAATATTGCGAAGTAAGTTATTCGGATCTCGACATCGGGCTTCCGAGCATAGATCGATTGGATCAAAATAATAACAGAGGTCAATCGACGCGGTGGGAACTCGGGAACTTGGCTTAGAGATCCGAGCGCCAGCAACATAACGTTGTCACGCATGCGTCAGGGCACCCACTCACCTGTGCGCGGTCGTCACACGTGACATTGACCCTTGCGTTAACACCAGCGTCCAGGTCGGACACGTCAATGTTCGTGTACAAGATGTTATCGCTAGTCGGCTCGAAGTCCTGCGCAATGAACACATAATACATATTGAGTTACGATTTATACAAATATAAATTTCCTTTTAAATTGTGGAACACCCGAGGAACGTAGGGTTCTGGAGCACAAACAGTTTTAACTCAAACACTAAATATATATTCAGCAACACATTTTCGCTCTATGAGAGTGACTCTCTGCGTTCACTTAACCATTTGAATTTCTTTCAATAGTATCTTTAAGATGGTTAACAAACTTGAACAGAAAGGTGAGCTTATATCGCGTCTGTCAGATGAGAAACTCACCGTATTGTCACGGATGTCTGCCACGCAGAACTGTGCTTCAAACTGGGCCGTCACCTAGCGTCAACAACAAAACATGCAGAGATGAATGTCCTTCCCTAAGCACAATACACAACTACAAAATGCCAAAAGTATAGCTCACAGCTACATTACTCAAAGTCATTACCATTACAGACTGTCGCCGTCAGGGTCGCTTGCTTCCAAGCACAATACATCAGCAAAAACCGATGAACCATGATGTAACCCCTCATTGTCTGGTGTCTCCAAGCATGAATTCAAGTCAGTTCACAGTTCATGTTAGTAACCAATGATTTGAAGCCTTGAACTTTAAATGATTCATTGCAAACATTAGCACAATAAACTTCTACCAGATGTCATTGTCATATAAAAAGCACAATAAGCCTTTGAAACTACAAAAGATGTCATTGGAAAACATCATTAGCACAATGCATAGCAGTAAACGACTTCCAGATGTCTTGGGGTATTGTCTTGTTGTTTTTGCAGGCTGATTAGAGCAGCAGTTGGCCCTCATACAATACACAGGACCCATCCCAGCAACCATCGCCGCAGACAGTCATGTCATTGCCATTCATTTCGCGTTCAGCATTCAGTAAATTTCGGGGGAGCTTTCTGTCATATTTTTGTTGCAACAATGCATAATGTTTGGTGAATCCTGGTTTTCGAGATAATCATTCATGGTCGTTTGTCAATTGCCAATGATCAAAAATACGCTGCGTGGTTTGTCTTTGAGATGTTATTACATGTCTTTGATGTGAATCGTTTTCATCAGTGGACGTTATTGATATTAACTTGGAATATGAAATGCTGTATAAGTGATGGTGATGATTCCTATTGTGCGGTGTATATTTTGCGATGGTGTTATGCCAATGGATGATGGTGATTGATAGTGACTTGATGGTGCTCGTTATGATAATGGCACATGTGTGTATTTGATATTGATGGTGTAAGAATGATAATGATATTGATGGTGTATGATAATGATATTGATGGTATGATTACACTGCGGTTCGGGCTGGTGTTATTCCGCGTGAATGTGGTATAAATGCAATTTGCAAATTGATTGTGTTACCTCAAATAGAGTGGCATATTTGAATAATAAAATGGTATATTAAGTGATTAATTGATGTGTGTGTTATTGATAATAATCTCACATTTGGTTTCTGCATAAGATTATGGTGTTTTAAAGATCAGAATTATCAGGGCGACTTTCCCTGGATCGAGTCGTCAAGATTCGACCAACGCGTTGTATAAGGAACAAAGTCATGAAAAAGTAAATATAAATGGGGAATAAAAACCATCTGACGTAATTTGAAAAAGTCAATTTATGATTGAATGGAGGCAGTCTGGCCAAATCGACCGATCATCATGCTGTGTTCTGTGCTGTGAGCTCTTCAATGGTCTCTTGTCAAACAGACGTATGTGCCTTGTTTATGCTTTACACTTAGTGCCGCATAGAAGAAAAAGGCGAATGAAACAACGACATTACAACGTCACTTAGTGCCGCATAGAAGAAAAAGGCGAATGAAACAACGACATTACAACGTCGAAACAAATTGTGTGGGTTGTATCGCCCCCCACCCCCACCTTTTCTCTGCGTTCTCTCGTTGTAGTCTGAGTAAACCACACACTGACAGCTCACATCTAACGAGTATTTGCCGATCTCTTCGTTCTGTGTCATACGAGCAGACCTTAACACGCGCACTCATACAAATACTATATTATCACGAATCCTACTACACACCTCTCACATCCACTGACAAGGCGGATATCATTTTCACCGTGTTGGTTTTATAAGGCGTCTGAGTCATCCATATTCGTTGGAATTCAATAAGTTGATTGAGATAACAGAAGCTAACGACGGGCGTGCTTGGAGGGTCGGAGAGCACTGTTATGCAAGTAGCTGTATCAGTTATAAACAAACAGATTGTTTAGAGATAACATTTGTTCGTGTAATATCGTCCATCTTGCCATTGGAAGACATGCCTGTTGGCGCTTGTGCCAATCTAGTTATACTTCGTACAACCTTTTCGCTTAGGTGCATGTTTGAAAGTTTCTGTAATCTTCACCTCCACCTCCGCAACTTTTTTGTTCGTCTGACTGGCTCCTGGCGCATCAAACAATTTTTTATCACATAATTGCCTTTTTCAAATTATTTAAAAATATGAAATATAATTTTTTTAAAAGCCTACCACTTATTATCAACCTGCAGATGGACAGGTCAACGAAGGACCGCTTGCCCTTCTTTCCCATTCAATCTATACTGTGACCACAGGTCAAGTTTCTTCAAGATCCGACGCACTACTCCCTTAGCTGCTCAATGCTCTGGATTGTTCGTCTTAGGCTGCTTTAACCCTATGTTATCTGGCCGGTCCATCGCTCTGTACACGTACTTTGACCATTGTGAAGTATAATAGAAAATAATATATATAGAAGTTGACCTGAGAAGTTAGTTCGACAAAACATATGGAGTATGAAGTCGCACAAATCTAATGCCACAGCGTTCACTTGACCTCTTGTATAATCAGTGCTACAAGCAGATTAATGACTCAACAGTTCTACATCGCCTGCATTGTCCGCCTCCAACTTGAACGACCTATTCTAGTTCATACGTTTTTAAAAAGCCTCTCTTAATTATCAGCATGACAGCCCGGGTTCCATCCGACCAATTGGTTGGGAGGGGTGTAACCCTGATAGTAGCAATCCTTATAGCCTCGATTCGCAAGCAGGTCCACCCTCCAAGTGGACCCGTCGTGTCACGCGGGGATTGCATTAGCCTGGCCTATGGTGTGAACCGGTCAAGGGTCACGAAAAAGCAAGCCAGCTGACCAAGGACCCTTTATAAGGCCACACATGGGTCTGTCAGGGAGATCATCTAGTTAGAGAGGAGATTCGGACCCAGATCTCAGGGAGCTTTATTGTTGAAACTAAATAAACCCAATAAGCAACTCTACTCCAGGACTCGTGTTATTTCACTGTCTAGTCCCCACTCGAGCAACCACAAGCAATGAGTATCCTTACAAAAACGGAGGAGCGCGCATAAGCAAGAAAAACTAGTATGAGAATAGCCAATCAGCATGTTTTACGGTAATGCTACTCTGGTCGTGACCTCTATTTTGTGCGCCGTTCTGTCCTTCCTGCTAAGTTTATGACTATGGCAAGATCCGATTATTGTTACTAATTCGAAACAGACCAGCTTACTGGCTTAATAGCTTATCCAACTAGGTCAATTATACATTACAGTAGAATCCCGTTGCAGAAATCGACGTCTAAGCAAGTCATGAAAATGAAAGTCCAATCTGGTTGTATCGATGATCAATTGCAAGAATTTTCTTAATGATGGTGCTATTGCACCCGAACCATAACGTGAAGGGAACGATCCCGGAACGCTATTGTAACTAGAATAAAAATTGTGTTTCAGGTGGTTGATGATCGGTTTTAAATCATAAAAGAAATTCTGAATACATTTCACACCACCACGTGCCTGCCACTTGGTGAGCACATTGAAACTCGACTTCACGTAACCACAACTTTTACGAGACATGGCAGTAGATGACGCGTTTGCTGGGATGGTGGCATAACTCGGACTTGGCACGGTGCTAGTCTGCTACTCGAGTTAACTCGTAAATTCAGCGAGAACTTTTTGAACCACCTCCTCGTTGAAGTTCACATGAGCCTTCAGCTCAAAGCTTCCCCATAGAACAAAACGACAGTGTCGCAAGATGTAATCAATACGCCAGTAATTGTGAGGTATAAATGGCTTTACTGGTGGTGCATTGTCAACTGTTACCAGTAGGCAGCGCGAAAGCAACGAGTGCTGGGCCCCCTTGGTCGCGTCGTTGTTGACCATCAGACGTACAGCTAATGATAACTACGATTCAATTAATTCATGGTCAACCTTTCCCTGAATAGTTAAGTTTATGAACCGTCGTTGGATTCAAGGCTGCACCAGCCTCAGGCAACCAAGTCAGTTCATTCAGCGAGAGCGTTCTGTTTCGCCGTACGCTTGTATACGAATCAGGCGAAGCGCGCTCGCTGACTGAACTGACTTGGGTGCCTGTGGCAGATCATGGGCGGTGGTAGCCGTACACGACGGTATGGACGTCGTGCACGGCTAGGGCGCTGGTTGTTTCAACAGGTTACTTACTCTATCAATAACATAAATCCCTATTCGTTATCAATGGCCAACGCTCAATGTATGAACCTAGCTCGTGTGCAATGTGGTCAAAGATCTTTGATATGGTCCTAACTGTGTGACCACTGACCACTGGTTCATTCTTAATGCCGATCGTAGATTCTAAATTGACGAACCCCCCACGGACATCAGATCAGTCACTGAACCGACCAAACATCAGTATTAATTGCGTGGCAGCTGCATTACCTCCTGTATAAACAGCATCTGGGGGTACCAGAGAGTCGGCGATGTCACATATGTGATGGTACCTACACCTGACAATGCATCCATGAGGATTTGCTCAACGTACTCGTGGAAGGGTTCATAGGCAACTAAGGAAATTAGGTAAACCAATGCACTTGCTAAGCGCGCGTTCCCTTGAGGCTAACTACGCAAGACGGATGGAACAATCTCACAGCACATTATCTTATATAGCTGTCGCAGATCTATGCCTTGAGAGAACCTTTAACCTCTTCAGTGAGGTCCTATCATTGACTTATTTTAACTCCGACTGTAATCTACATGCAGTATCACACTTGTCAACAAGCCACAATGGGAAACTGGATGTCAAATGGTTACTACAGAGTATCTCCGTTATAATGGAGCCCTACTCAATGGCAGCGGTTGATCTTACCAGCTGTTACAAAGAGACAGAGCCGCTGAACTAAACAGATTTACCCCATATGGGCTCTATTATCTTGCCCGTCTGCACTCATGCACCCTAATTATGGCCGAAATTTGTTCAGGTCTTGGACAAAGACTCGTTCATGTTGGCTGCCCTTCGTTGGTGCAGGTCATGATTATCTCCCAGGTTGCAGCAGCCAAATATGCACCATAAACCTTATGCGTGTTTGTAATCCGCGGTTGTGAATGATATCCATGAAGTCGAGTCTAAACAGTGTTCCCTGATGTATCTACTTATGTTACAAATGTGTTGTTGTTACTACATATTTGACTGTTAAAACAGGAACATTCTTTATTAATCTGCCAGTGACTCATATAATGTCAAAAATGAAATGCAATGGGAAGATATGACCACTGTGATGGGCAAGATTTATTCTGATGCTCAAACAAGTTCATTGAGCTCATGTAAACCTGTTGCCAAGACTTGGCTGTGAAATCGACCCTGAGGGAATGAAGGTCCAAAGATTTTTGGGAAAAATATCTGTTGCAGGTACTTTTCAAAAGCCAACATATTTCGGCTGTGTAATGAAGGCTTTAGAAGCACATTTCAAGCTACCAATATTAGCATGTAACAACATTTGGAAATGATATGGATGATGTCGAATCCAATAGGTGACCCAAACTACTTAATGCCTTTTTATGCCTTTTGACAGGACGTAAAAAGACCAAATGTGACACGGTAGTTCTTATCACTCATTCTAAGTTAATAACGGTTCTGGTAATTATATAATGACTGAATCGCGTACCTAACCGACCAGGTCGTTACGAATTTCCGTTTTAAGGCTGTTTTCAAGACGCTGTTGATAAATTATCAATGATTATGTATTTGTATACCAAGAACGGATAACAATCTAGCGATTGAGGCAACCAGACCAAAACGGAAACAAAAACATTGCTCATTATTTAGGAAAATGAATTTCTAACAAAATTATTTATGTTTAGTTTCTATGTGCAAATGCAAACTGGAAGATCAAGCATTCAACTTTGAAGTAATACAAAAAGAAAGTTGTACTTGTACTTTGTCTTAATAATAAAATCAGTACAAACCATGATTATGTATTAACTTGTGGGGAGGAATGTTAACGCAATTTTACGTTTACGGGAGTCATTTTTTAGAGGGGAGAGTAAAAATATTTTTGACTGCGTAAAATTGCTGAAACCCGACCCTCTCGATAGATTAAAATAAAAAACGTTCCATAACATTAGCACGAAATTAATGAAATGTTCATACTTTCCAAAGGACGAAAATATTTTTAGTTCAATCGCTGTCTGACCCTTTGTAAATGGATTAATCCACGATACCATTCGTAGTCTGTTACATTAATTCTATTTAGAAATGACGCGCATCGTGTTATTGATTTCAAAATGTTGTCTGAATAAATTCCAGATGTTGAAAACATTCCAAGGGTTTAATATCTAAGTTATGTTCTGCATTGTGAGAAAGTAAAATGAGCTTAGTTTTCAGTTCCACATACATATTAGAGTATAAATACTGTTATGATATTAATCTGGCTCGTCGGACTTTTAAAGCATTCCCCCCTTTTCAATTATCAGCACGACATGTTTACACTAGCCCGGGTCAACCTCCGCCCTTAAGATGGGGGTGTGACCCTGATAAGTAGTCTTGGCTGGTATCTTTCCCATCGGCCTTTCGAGCCCACGCCCCATGTGAGCCGTTGGTTCTTGACCCTTGCAAAAGGGGGCCGGCCATACCTTAACCAATAGAAGGTCAGCTGATAGTGTGGATCCGGGCGTAATCCAATGCCCGGAACCCGATTAAAACAGCTGGACTCGCAGGAAATCAGGGAGATCTACCTAGCGAAGAGACGAAGTTATCTGAACAAGATTCTGATCGAGATTCCAGAAAAGCTAATAAGCTAAACTTGAATAAACCAACAAGAACTCAACTCCTGGCTGGTCCCCACTCAAGCAACTACACGCAGCAACAATATTCCTATATACGAAGGAGTGCGCATAAGTATAATTAATGAAGAGATCTAACTATAAGGAGTAGTGGAGAATTCGGGTATTTAATAACTTCGACTGTTATCAGAACACAACTTCCCGGTACAAGCGCTCTACATGCTCCTTCGTAAAGGAAAACAGCTGACAATTGCTACGCCGAGAAATTGCACGAAGGGTATATTCCAAGTGAGTTAACTTTGTTGAAAAGTTTAACAATACATGGTGACATGTGGTCTTTTGAAGTTTTTATCATTTCATTTGTTATTGCATCTAGACCTGGGCTTTCATTTTTAAACTTATCTATGGCAAGCAGTTCATTTTGGGTCAATTCTAAAGTCAAGTAAAAGGAGATTTAAAAGCTCGTTATTCACATCATTGTTTTTATGGTTTGAGTTTTGTGAGATAATCAAACCATGCCCCTGGCTCAATGTTTTTGGCTTTGTTTTTGTTTTCAGATGCTGTTTTAATATCCTCTAGTAATTGCCAGAACTTCTTTGGGTTAGGTTACTGCAAAGAGTTTAGTTGATTAATTAGTTCATTCGTGTAATGCCTTTTTGAGTATTACATTTCCTTTTCAACCTTTTTAGAAATAAGAAATAACTCCTACTATGTTCCCCTGTCCTAGATTTACACATTAGCCTGGCCTTTGCTGCTGTTTCTTAGTGTTCCAGGGAGACATTTTGGATCTTTAGACTTTGTGTTTAAGTTTAAGAGATAGCTTGGCTGCATGTTCATACACAGAATTGAATTAAGTGGAGGCCAAGAGAAGGTCCTCTGTTTTTTTTTGCACGCATCAAGTGCATATAATGTTTCTTTGATATGTGTCTGTATTGGGGGAAGATTGAGTGCTGCCTTAGATGAGACTTTACTATTGTCATGCCATTGAGTTGAACTGTGTACCCACTAGATTAGGGTCTTTTAGCTACTAAAGTGAAAGAGATCATACAGTGGTCAGTAGTGTCCCAAATAAACTCATAAACTTTGAAGTAAGGTATTTTGTGCAGTGGCGAATCACTGCATATTGCGTAATCCACCATGCTACTCCTATCATATTGGTAAATAGTGTAGTAGCCAAGGGTATCATCAAATTTCCTCCCATTCAATATTCGTAACTGAGCTCCGATACAGATTTCAAAAAGGTGTTTTCCCCTTTTGTCAAGTGTTTTATCTAAGCTTGATCGCAAGACTATGTTAGCGTCTAAGGTATATTTATCTACAAACAGGCAATTTTGTTCACAATCATTACATATGAAATAATTTCTTGTTCCGCTACACGCTTCCGAGATGCCATGTATTGCGCGTGCTGTAAGTGCTTCTTTATTGCAATCTTCTTCACTCCCTTTGCATTTTTAATCTCGCCCGCGTCAGACAACAGGATTGAGTATATCTTAGGGTGCAGGCCTACATACTCTTTGATTGGTACACCGACGCACTCATCCTTCATTTTTCCTCAAGACCGTCTTATTAGTGCTGGTGTGGAATGTGTGATCAGGTGAGTAGTTGCTGGTGTAAAAGTGTGTGAGGTCTGCCTGCATGTCTGAGTACGCGTCAGCTGTGCGGTTCTTCATAGGCAGCGAGTCGGTGTCTGTGTATAGCAGGCGCAGGTCGCCACCATATCTGGACTTCATTGCGTTGTAATGGAGGTCGTACATCAGGTACTTGTAGAGGTCGAGTATGCACATGCCTACATACGCCGGGCAGTTTAGTACTAAGCGGGTCTTGTGCATATGCAGAGCAGCCAGGTAATCATCGTATACTTTGTGACGAGCATAGGCGGGACTGGCCACAAACCTGCATATTTTGCATATGTAGGGCTCCATCCATGGGCATTGGTCGAATGAGAGCGCACGTTGTATCTTAGTCAGCTTCATTCCTAGCGAGATGTAAAGTTTGAGGTTCCTGTAGTGTATCACATACTTCTCTTTGTTGCGTAGTTTGGGTACCTGCTTCTCGACCTCCGGGGTACTCCCCAACGCACCCAGGAAATTCTTCGGGTAATCTGACAACCATTTCTTTTGCCCAGCCATTTGCTCTGGTGCTAGAGGATACTCGTTGTGTATATCATAGATCTCTGCAGGATATTCCAGATCTACTTCGAGTATATATCCGGTTTGGGCATTATCAATATGGTCTTGTATATGCAGTTTGGCTAGCTGGTCCACCCACTCAATCGCTCCAGTGGGAATGGGCTGACTCATCGCTCAGCTATACAGGTTGTTTGCGTCGAGGTACTGGATGAAGCTAGCTTGCTTATCCTTGTCGAAGCCCTCCACATACAGAATATTGGCTTAAGCGTGGCAGTGCGATACTATGATTACCCCACCACGTAGGCCATTCTCAATGACAGGTGTTTGTCATAGTCGGTTAGCAACTCAAGCGAAATACCTGTGATCTTCAGCAGCGCATCCCATGAGAGTCCAGGACTGGCATAGTAGTTGGCTGGGTCCAGACCGTACTGCTTCAGACAGGTCAATATCTCAAACATAGCAGCACGTCTGTACGCAGGTACGGGTCATGGAAGTCGCCCATATTGGCGCACCCGAACATGCTCCAGACCTTATGTGCATGGAAATAGTCGCCAGTAGATATGCCCGGCTTAGACAGCTTGCTGTAGAACTGTATAGGAAGTAGTGGAGCATCAAACTTATCACAGCCGTCCGTAAACTCATAGGGGTACACTCCCTTGCACACTAGCAGCCGGCGTTTCGTTTCGTCGGGCTCATACTTAGCTGTTACTGCAAAGGCGTCTGGGTTGTTTGCAGAGATCAGCTTGTAAAGCGAGGTCAGGAAAAACTAGGAACTGTCAATAAAGCATAACTGTCCTAGGGACAGTGAGATATACTTCTCCATGTTGTTGGGGATGCAGTTGATTTGGCCTTCCACCTTGCTGATAGACTGCATCAAGAGGTGGGAGTCATAGCTCCGTAGGTAGTGGAAGACAACTGGTAAAGATGTTGTTTTGGGATTCAACCGCAGCTTTAGGTTGCATGCATTGTGGGCTAGTACCCTGTACTTTTCTGTTATCTGACAGTGGTCGCGGACGGAGCTGCCGCCCGGTTCTTTTTTACACACATAACAGACGGTTGCCGCATTGTGGGCTCTTTTATCCTCACGCGTCATGCGCATGGGAGCAGGCTTTGACAGAACTGCTTTTATCTTGTGCTCTTCCTGTTGCAGGGCTGGCAAGAATTCCTCCATGCATCACAGGGGGTTCGGTCTGACAATCACACCGGACAACTACATAGCCGTAACGTCATGGTTCATGTTCCTCAGTTTTCTGCATGTTGCTCTTGGTAGGATCAGGAGCAGGGCCCGGAAGCTTCATGATGAGCGCCTCAAAGTCGGCGTAGATAACATGCGGCGATGCCAGTTGCTTTTGCCAGTTCTGGAAGGATATTATAGTCTTCCCTTCCTCCGGCATGTCAACTCGCACAGCAATCTGCCCTTTCCCCATGCACTCAGGCTTGTGCGCCCAGAGAAGTGCCTCAGTGGTATAGCCATGCAGGCAGCACTCACAGAACTTGCAGTGTTCGTACTTACTCTGACCATACAGCCTGCGGTTTAGATCTTTGATCTGTGTGTAGTGGAACTTGCCATCCTTCTCAATCAGCATGAGGTTTACATGTGGAATATCAGCAGGCTGTTTACTGATGTGGTGTATGATAGCAGCTCCTTCTTCCCAGCCAATGCTTCTCTACCTTCTCAAGCTGCGACACTGGTGATGGAAACTCTAAGCCTTTACCATCAAGCCGGTCTAACAGCAACTGAATGTTATACTTAGATGGTCGCTAAGCCGATTCCTTTGATCAGGTAGGAGCCACCTTTGAATGGCTGGTAGTGGGTAATGTCAATCTATAGGGTTTCGACCTCTGTAGGTCCACTTCTCCATCCGCTATTGGATATTACCAGGCTGGTAGTGGTAGCAAACGCCAACACCAGCGGGAAGCTTTTCTGTTTGAGCCCTACCAAGCGCCCCGGGACCACGGAAGAGGGCTTTTGTTGAACTTTTTTGGACTTTATAGCATCTTTAGGTTTTTTGCCAGTCAAGTGGGTCACCTCATTATTTAGTGCAGAGACAACAGCTTGCAGCCGAGAAACCCATCTGGTTGATTTTTTACCAGATGAAAGTTTTTACTCCATGGTGTCCAAAGAGCTGCTCAGCAAGAGTGCGGTTAAAGCGTTCCACTGTAGCCTGGTCTCGATGGATATCCACAAGGCCATGCCTGGCAGAGACCCTACGTTTGACCAGTAGTTGGCTCACTGCGCCAATGAACTCCGGTCCGGGGTCAACCTGAAGTAGTTGAGGCCAATGCAGTGGTCCTTGCTTGCATACCCTTTCAAGTGCACCTGAAACCGCTGTAGCCTCTTTTATAGTCAATGGCTCAGCCACTTTGTAACGTGAGGCCATGCTTTGCAAGCTGTAATGCCTTTCTAATAGCCCTGACAATAGATGTGACTAGCCGTGCGATCTATTGTTATATATGCTGACCTGCCCCAATACGATTTGCCTACATAGCAAGCATGTATGCGACCAGTCCAGTCGCAGCCATATAAATGATAATGAACGTCACCTCACCTCTCTTTTGGCCATCTGAGGGCACGTAGAAGTCTGAAAGCTGGGACTCAGAACCCAGTGGTTTGAGGGATTTGCCTGTTATCGGGTAGTACTCACGCATAGCGTCGTCGACATTCCGGAAAGTATGCTAGCCATGTCCCTGGCAGCGGAGCTGCTCATTGATGAAGCCGCTCAGTTCGCTTCTTAGCCAATGCTACCTGTGCAGACTGAAGATGCATTGTTGCCATATCATGCCATTTATGTTCTGCATCCTCTTGGCTGCTTCGTAAATTAGAGAAGAAGAAGTTGCTACCAGAGAACGCAAGGGCATTGACAAGGGCACCTACAACAAGTAGCTCAATCGAGGCCATGGTGTATACTTCAGTGCGTGACCCCCTTATAGGGCAGCAGCAAGTCTATCTCTTAGTCCGCTCTGGGTTTGTCAGTTGGGGCAGTAAGAAGCTGAGAAGAGTTGATCAATGATGTTATCAGGATCCATATTGCGTGTTTGTTTCTAGTACTGCCTTAATGTAATATATTGTGTCTTTATGAAGACTACTACTCAGATAATAATACCTAACCTGGCAACCGATGAAACAGCTACTGTCCAGCTGGTCAGGAGCAAGATTATTACAATCGCGGTCAACGGCATATGCAGTAGGTCTTCAGCAGCAGTTTTCTGCGTGATTAGTTTCTGCTGGTAGCTGACGTACTGCAGCACATTCCTCCCTTGTTAACATCATTCTCATGCAGGGCATCTTCAAACGAGTCAAGGTCCTTGGTGAGAAAGAGTACAACCCAGCCGGTCTGCTCACGTAGGTCCTTCACACAGAGTTGTACTTTTGGGTGAGGCGGGCGCATGGTGGTCGCTTAAGTCTAGTTTGGATAGCATGTCTTTTTTCTTGGTTAGGGCCTTTGTTGCCGATGTCAAGGGTAGCCTCGCTCTTAAACCTATGATAGAAAGCCCTCAAGTAGTCATGGAGCCGCTCCCCTGGACCAACCGCATACACCTCTGAATCAGACCACACTCATGGCCGCAACTGATAGGCCTCGTTGAAACCGTAGTAGGGCAGAGGATCACAATATGCTCGAAGGCGCCGAAGAAGGACCCTTCAAGTAGGTCGAGCATGAAGACCGTTTTTCTGCATCGGGTCTGCCCACAGGGATCATCTGGAAATGCTGCGTCCTTTTTCTGTGATCTGGATGGTGACATCCTCAGACACATTCTCTAAGCGCCTGCCACTACCATGGAGCTAGTCGCCGTCACTCGTTCTCAAGTCGAGACAAAGGGCATACTTGCTGGTTAAGTACTCCCCTATGGACACGTCCGCCAATGCCAGGTCTTTTACAGCTATTGCCACACTGGGGTCTTGTTTACTTATTGTCTCAAAGGCCTTCTTCTCCTCATCCCACTTCCGGTAGCCACGCATGCCCTGAGCATACAGTTGGTTGGGGATGCCCTCCGTAGTCACTTCGACCTTTGTAATCTTCGGGTTGTAGAATGACTCTGTCTTCCTGGCAAATAAGGCATTGGCTGGGTCTTCAAAGAGAAGTGGGGTGCCCTTCAAGATGTGGGCCTGCACGTTCAGGTTGATGTTCCACAGTGCGTCACTCTTATTGTATGGAAGCTTCCTGTGACGGAGCACTCGCTCATAAAGAATCACAAGTCGACCAGTATACTGGTTGCGGATCATGCGGGCCAGCTCTGGTTGGGTGACCATGTCATACTCCAAGGAGATGCCACCGTTTGTGTAGCTGGCGTTGGTGTCACCAATTGTGTGATCACGCAGCTGTCGTCATTGAATGTAAGCTCCTATTCCAGTCTTTCACCAACGCACTCTGGTACAATGGCTTGTGGCTCTCGAGGAGTTCAAAGTTCATCGGGATATAAAATCAGTTGCCATAGGCATCGGCTATTGCTTTGTCCTCTACCTCGGTCTCATCCTTGTCTCCTGCCCCTCTCTTAGTCACATTTTCGTCATCTGTCACATTTCCGTCATGTGTCAATGCCCTGATACTGGGCATAACTGTTGTACACATCGCTGTCATCGATGGACGTGACCTTGTTGCCCGAAATCTTGATTGCCATTTTCTTAACCACGGCGGGACCCAAGTTTTGTACAACGCTGCGGTTGGCGTCGGTCAAGGTCAGCATGATTGTAAAGGCCAGCAGGGCTGTCCCCAGGACAACGACGTCTTCTGCACCCACGTTGGGGAAGCGGACCAGCAGTTGTTGGTTCCGGTCAATAGTGCTTGGGTTGTTAGTAATTACCACAGACTGCCACACAGCCAGGGCTGTTGGATGGGAGTGGGACACGGGAATCGAGGATGAGGATGAGGAGACTAACCTTATTGACGTTGATGAAACATTGTATACCCCAAGTACTACTAGTCCACCACCAGACCCAAATCAACCGCATCAGAGAAATGATCAACAGACTTCTTAATGAGGACACAACTCTAGCTGAACGTATCTGCACCCTGTTCCGGGAGCAGGGCATTGCAATCGCCTCCATCCTCACTGCGATTGGTATGGTAATCTCAACCCTGGCACTTGGCACAGGTGGGGGGGGGGGGGGACAAGTACCCCGGTAACAACTCCGACACCAGCTGACAAGTCCAGTGATAATCTTAACTCCTTTGCTAACGCCCAAAAGATCCTAGCCGGTAAGGCAGTCGCTGCCCTTCCAGGGACCATTGGCTTCATCGTATCATGGCTGCTCAAGTCAGCTGCAAAAGTGGCTGGTTGGATGGCAGAACATGTCGTTACGGTGGGGGGATGCTCCGTGACCTACTACGTAGCAAGCAAAAGCGCAACTAAGCCTATCGCGATTCCACCCACTATAAGAGCGTTTTTTCATCCTCGTGTGGGTGGTCCTGGGCCGTGGATGCAACAGGTACTGCGGCGGCAGGGCTGTCGGTGCCCATATCATCCAGTGGGTCCCCTGTGTCAAAGCTTCCTCTATTAGAAGGTGCAGCATCCAAGTTATCATCAGTGCCGATCTGCTGTTGTTCATTCGCGATGGTAATCAGGTTGTTGTACCCAGCTACTTTTTTAGTGGCGAAGCTCATGTCTGACGGTGCAATGTAAAAGCCCGTTCCAAACCATAATCAACCAGGTTTTGATACCTGCTGATGGTCGAGGGAATATCAACTTGATAGTTGATAGCATACTCAATATCAGCTTGAAACTGCTTTCAGGCGTCAAAGAATGTGCCTGTACCTAGTATCCCTGAGCGGGTCTGCGCCTGCGCACCAAGAATAGCCCAATCATAGGTTCGAATACTGTCGTTAATCCCTGAGATACCTGGAGCTGAGAACCCCTCATATTTTTCCAGTATGTGAGTACTCCAGGCAGTGCTTGCATCTGCAGTATCTTGCTTTATGTAATCAACATGTAGCGAGCCACCCTGGAAAACGAACCCGTAAACACATGTCTTCCTGCTTTGTACTTGTTGGCATTCCCGTAATGAATGATTGGCCGTACTTCGTCTATTTCAGGGTCAGTGAAGTAAATTCGCCCGAGACCTGTATTCTCCAATAGGTATTTTCGGCAACACCGTACATTCTCTTGTCAAAGGTATTATCAGTGGCTGACAATGTAGCGTCATCCGGTAGTGCTGCTCTAATTTCGTTCAGAAGTCTTCGAATGGTGTAGTACACGTGAAACCTATAAAGATCGCTCATAGATGGGATTCCAGAGTTAAGGTGGTCCAACGCGGAAACACCACACACGAAGGTTGTGCACCATACAACAATATTTGCCTGGTTCTGCCAGTATTGCATGTGGTTGATCCTCCAGTCAACTATTAGTTTATTGTCGCTTATGTTTGGCACCACTTAATGTTCAAACAGGTTGGAGAACTCAACCTTGAACGCCCCTGTACTGTCCTATGCTTGGACCTGGATGAGGAGATGTGTCAGCTGCTCAGCCTCTACATGGGGCGGGTACAGCGGGCCCGGTTTGTATGTACCATTCCTATTGAATCAAAAGACTTGAGAATCCATAGTAATATGTATCATACTCTGTCTAATGTTCAAAGCGGCGAGGCTGCGCCCCAGCAAAATCCTACTGACAACACTGCAGGTGATCTATGTGTAGGTCTAAAGTCAATAACATATACTGTGGATATACGTGTTATCAAGTGGTAAGATCATTCGTATGGGGTTGTTTTCTGTTGTAGGCGCTGATACTGATACTATAACAATTGTTCCTGTTATAAATGGAACAAACCAAGCGGAAGGGATTATAATAAGCCTGCTGACCAGCGGGCAGTTGCAATCCCGGGGGTGGTTGGTTCTCTCCTTGGAAAAGGGAAGGGGTGAGCCGCCATGGGAAACAAAAACCGGACCATATCTATACCAAGCCAACGTGAAAAAAGTGACCATTTACATACCAAATCCTCTGAAAAAAGACCCATTCATATACAAGATTTTTAAAAGGGTCACCAATACATATACCAAAATTAATGATCCCATATCATTTCTAGACCACCTCGATGAGCTTCAAGGGACCCATCCATATACCAAACTAACGATTCAGAATGAAAAAGTACGTTTATTAAGCTTCGCAACTGAAAAAAAAAAAAAAAAAATGGCTGATACCGTGGTCAGTCCCAACGTTCGTAACGGCAAGGCAGTTAATTAAATAGCGGCCACTAAATAAACAGATATGTGACTCGGGACCGTAGGCTATCAACGAGCGCCCCAGGACGTCCGGCCCATGAGGTAGATATCGCAGGAAACAGTGGAAGGAGAATATGCGGACCTGACCTTTCTGTTTGCTTATCATGCCATAAAACTTGTCTTTGAAATAACGCAACCACGCTGACTGATAGGGGTTGCCACCATTGGCCCAGGGGAATTGAACAAACACCCAATATTGAGCATCATATTGGAAACCTATCACAAAACAAATATCCATTGCTATACTCGCTGTCAAAAATACGTGCTTATTGGTATACCAGGTCATTGCCAAAAAAACCGACCCATTGCTATACCTATCTACAAGAAATAACGACCCATTTGTATACCAAAATGCCATAAAAACCCGACCCATATTGGCTGCACCTCCCCACTAACCTCCACATAGTGAGGTGGGGGGGGGGGGGGTGTTTGGGGATCAAGTGTAAACGCAATTCAGTCCGGGAGATATTCTGTTATGTTCATCATTGCTACTCGGAATTGCGCTCGGAAGCTTGGCATCGGGAACCGAGCGCTTGAGGTTGCGACAAGCGACTTGTGCGTTATGATTCGGTTAAATGGTGTTTAGGGATCAAGTATAAACGCAATTCAGTCCGGGAGATATTCTGTTATTTTCATCATTGCTACTTTTGTTATCAGCCTGATAATACGGTTGCTTTTGTTTCCAGTGTGTTCATATCAAATGGCAATATACTTAGTGATAAGGCATCATTCACAGCTATGCAAAAATACCTTTAACTGTTTGTACTGGTTAATTGCCTCAATAATGTTAGCTGCTATTAAACCTTTGATTAATGCGCATTATTTAGCTTCCGTTGCCGTCATGGCATGCCACTTATGCATATGCTTGATTACACAAAATACTAAAACTAGGCCATAGCGCTGATAGTTTACTGTTTACATTATAATAATCTTCAAAAAATTGGACATTTAATGTTTTACTTCCTGTTGCGTTCCAACTTCTCTGCTCCTCCTTGTGATTGTTTTAAGTTTACTTTAATGGTCGTCTCTTCCTGCCGTGCCGGTAATCTTTGTTTTTTTATGGTTCTTAATTGTACACCTCATCCGGTCATACGTGGCCGTCTTAGTATTTTTATATGCTTCTTATCCGGTCAGATGGGAATAACTTGTGATAAAAATGCACAGGTATTTACATCGTCAAGACGTCACCATCAGCTGTAGATATACCGTCTCACATGAGCTTGGACTTGGCCACTATGAACCTACCATCAAGCTCTCATGTTATAGTATTATATAGAAGAAATATTCTATGTAGCACTACTGAATGCGAGCTTGATGGATGGCTCATAATGGTCTAACCCGTGGGTCTGGCCTTTGCCAAGAACTCAACTTGCCTAAGCACCTGTGTACCGTTCCTTTGCGTCCTCGGATAGAAAAAGTAACTTTATCAGTAACTTGTGATTTGCAAGAGACAAGCGAGCTACCGTGTTTGGATAAGATGTGTGGCAGTCGGTGCTTTTGATGCTCGGTGATGTAAGGCAAAATTCAGAATTTCGCCTTAAAAGCGGAGTTAGTTGATTTTCAGCCCCGACCTAAACCGGTGACAGCATTCTGAATTTCGCGGGCTTTATTTGCTTGATCTGGCCCGCCACGATTCAACGCGCGGCATCTGTCAAGCATTGGAATGCGAGCCTCATGGGAAATCTATGCAAATGAGATTATGACGTCTATTCGCGCTCTGGGGATTCCATTCATGTTCGGGGAGTGTCCCCATATTGAAAACGAGGCCTGAATATTGATGGGATGTCAAAATGGCTTCTTTCTTGTGTGAAGTTCTTGATTATTTTGAAATTTTGCGATAGTGGAATATGTTTGATTTGAAAAATGAAAAGCGAAGGTAGTTCTTCTACTAAGGAAAAGGGTGAGGAATCGAATGTACCGTGCCTATAGACAGCCACTATCCTCAATACCTTTGACGAACACCGTTGTTTTTTCCGTCTTTTGATGTGTTTTCAAAAACATGCAAAGGTGATGACTGATGTCTGTTGTCACTCAAAGGGGTAAAAAAGATTCAACAGTGTAAATTTGACTATTCTGTCCAGTCTGTGTCAGTCTTCAAATTATGATTTCATTCACTAGCTTGAACATAGTAGTACAGGTGTGGTTTGACTACCAATGAATTATTTACAAAGAATGTACACAGTGAACCAGTCTTAGAACATCCAATGCATTGTCATTTCCTCAGATTACGATGATAAGCCACGATGGGTTGGTGATGTTATCTTTCAAACAATGTATCTCCACTAGTAATTACTACAGTATTTGATTAAGATAATTGTAAATTGTCTTGTATGTCAAAAAGCTCAATCCATGTTGACTGTTAATTAGTATTGAATGTATTTGATATGTACTATAGTGCGTTGGGTACTAGCAGAATTGTGGCGGTATTCATTTACTTACAAGCAAAGAAACTATGGGTGGGATTGGAATGGCACTTCGTAACCTTGCAATATGTAACATTGTATTTTTTTTTCACATATAAATATTGTATCACCTGCACACAAATCATGGCAAATGAAGGTGTGCTGTTCTGTTAAAGGGGAACTAGTGGCTGTTTACATCAACAAAATACAAAGCAGACTTTTAGTGAACAGACATAGAAAATCATAAATGATGAAAGTTATTTTGAAATCCCCTCATTTTCTTGCTCATACTTATTTGCTATTCACTGAAGTTTGTGATCCCGTATGCATATATTTAATTGATGATGTATGAGCTTTAGGTCCTGGCTTTTAGCCTTCGGCAATTAAAACATGTAAACACGACTGACCTGATGTGTTCCTGGTTGTCTTGATATTGAGGACTATGATGTTTCATTTATAGCACTGCCATGGTAAAAGCACTCCTTCTAAGAGAAGGCCTCTAATCTTTGTAAGAATAAGGGTACTTCCTGGTCATCCCTGTATGCTGGCAACGTCTGCAAACACATTTTCAGTTCTTCATTACCAACTTCTTGTGTTCTACCATCCTCCATCCACTATTTTTTAATTTTTTCTTTTTCTTATCCCCTTCAGAACAACCATGGGTATGGACATATAACAGCTACAACTTACAGATGATTCCATGGTGTCATTGCACCCTTGTGATAGCACTCGTAGATAATACAATCAGACAAATGGCTGCCCCACCAGATTGTTGGTTGTATGCATTAAAGTAATAATGAAAAAACGTCTAGTGAAATTAAGTTGTATGATAGTTTAAAATAAATATATATTCTGACCCTAGTTCCCCTTTAGTTTATTTTCTTAAGCAACCGATCCAAACCCTCCTGTGCAACATTTGATCATATATCTTAATATGTTGAACTAATAATTTGTTGTTTTTGAATTCATCAAGTTATAAATACATTTCTTAAAGGTTGTTTGCTTGATTGGTATGGATTGTCTAATGCCTTGTGTGTGTATTGTGATGTGAAGATGAGCACAATGAGCCAGTGAATGGTACAATGCAGCCAGTCAGCATGGAGAGACTTGCTGTGACAGATGAAGAGGAGCAACACGAGTAGGTTTTTAATGCTTTCATCTGCCATGCTGCGAATGTGTGTACGTATCATATCGTGGCCTAATTTTGACCTAACATTACTTTTCAGGAGCACTTATTTATTTATTCACTGAGGATGTTGATTGATGTGCTCTTTATGTTACACAGGATGGACAAGAAACATAGGCAGTGCCTTTCCGAGAGGAAACGGAAAGACAAGATTAAAAGTGGTATCCAAAAGATTGGTCAACTCCTCCCATTGTCTTATCGCAGTGAAAAAGAGGTGCTTTTTATCAAATTTATTTGTTGCATAGAATAGCATTATGCTATAAATTGTGCATGGTCAATCATCAATCTCTTTCAAGTTGTTATTGAAAGCGTACCATGTGTAGTATTTACTTATGTTTGGCTGCAGAGTGCTACCTTTCTGTTGGAGCAAGCGTCTGTTTACATCAAAGACCTTCAAAAACAAGTTGACCGATTCCTGCTTGAAGACGGCGACCAAGTGAAAGGTTTTCCATTTCAAATATAACTTATACGATTGCTAAAACAACTTAAGAATTCGGAAGGCTCACAAAATGATTTCCTTTTTATAATGGTGACATATATGTGAAGTTGTTATGTGTTGTAGCTGATGAGATACGTAGATTAAGGGAGGAAAACGATGGGCTTAGGCAGGATATTGCATCCCTCAAGGATATTCTACAAAATGGAGGTGAGTCAATTCATGATAAATTGCTGTATTAATACTTGAACTAATTGGGTAAAATACCTTGATATTCTTAGACCAACAGACTTTTTTTATTGGAATATTACAGTATGTTTTCACTCTAACTTTAGTTTTAATGAAGGTTCCACAATATTTATTTTTATATTTTTTATATTCACCATACAGTTTTTGTGTAACAGCATTCCAGTCATTGGGTTGCAACAAAAGCCACGAATCACTATCATCTGGGGACTTCGGTATTAACCAAAGTCCTTCCTCATCTGCAAGTCTGACCAGCCCCACAGAAAGCACCAGTTCCAAGCGGAAAAACCTGGTCTCACAGCACCTTGAAGGCAGGAAGGCTCCATGCTCAGAGGAATCTCACCTCACTTTAAACGGAGTATCACAAAACCCTATTCTTGTGTCACCGGATGCTGGGATGGCTAACGCGTCCAGTGGCAACATGTCTTTTATGAACCAGATGTTTCTCTCACCCTCCAGCATGGGAGGTGTAATGAACTGTTCCACAGGCAGTCTTCTTGATGAATCTTCAGTGCATAATAGAACTGGCAACGGGGCACTGGTTGTGGAGCCTGAATCCGTGCAACAAATGCAAGAGACCGGCCCACTTCCCAACTCAACGTCATCACAATTTCAGTGTATCTCTAGTGCCGCCAGCATCATGGCTACGTCTCAGTTGCAGCAGCCCGCACTCACTGTGTCCACCAACTCCTACTCCCATCCAGTGTTGAGTCAACAGGTCATGGGGGCTCCCCAAATGGGCAATACTTTCTCTGCCCAGCCACCAGGAGCTATGAACCCCACGGGCAGTGGGCAACTTCAGGGCACTCTTGTGATACACAATGGCCAGTTATTGTTAGTGAATCCTCAGCTGCAGTCCAATGGACCTGTACAGCATGGCCAAGGTCAACTTAAATCTCTACCATCACTGGATAAGGTGGGAAATGCTGGATTGGTTGTTTCTGGTGCTCAAGGGCCACTCATGGCTACATCAACAGGGCAGCCTGTAATCCCGCAGAACACTCTTTTGACAACTACTCACATGGTTACCCATACTACAAATCAAGCGTTAATGACAGGGCCAGCTGGTCAGGTGACATCGCAAATGACTACACGCCCTCCCATGAACCTCAATATGAACATGCCTGCAATGAGAGCGGCCATGGGACCTGCGTTAATCCCCAACTGTGCACAGGACCCATCTCATATGATGAATACGCAGCAGGGATTGGCTGGATTGCAGGCTCCCCATATGCTCAATCAACACACTGTCACTGTGCAGCCTCCACATAGCAACCAACAGAGCAACTTGCCCTCAGCTCTCCTGCTCCCTAACGGACAGATTGTGCCAGTGGTTACTCAGCCTAATCTGATGGTACCAGCCCCTGCTGCCCCACAGCAGCTGGCGGCAGGGGCTGGTCTTGTTGCCTCTGCTAACTCTCCTGTGAGGCTTCCAGTAATGGGTCCCCACTCTCACGCTATGCTCAACACAACGGGTCTACAACTGCCAGGTATGGCACCTCAATCTCTAAGGATGAGTGCATCCTCAGTTAGTGCAACCACTGCTACACATACACCTGTCCTATCAGCAGGGACAATGAGACTGTACACGCCTGGAACTAGTACCATACATCATGTGCCATCTTCAACAGGACTTGCTTCTTCACAACCATTGGCTATGTCACAGAATACAAAGTTAGGTAGTCTGCCCAGAGCATCCTCTGCTCTGTCAGTTAATCCCCCTGTCTCAATCCCCATTGGGGTCACACCACAACCACAGACCGGCAATGTCAACCAGCCATTATGTGTTGGAACACCAGGCACTCACATAACCAATGCTTCCTGTGTGGCAAAGGGACCAGGACCGTCAGTTCCCTCCACAAGCAGCTCAATGTCTGCCGGAAATTTACCTGCCACTGTGGCAGCAGTTCTAACTCCTGAGGGCAATATCATACTGACCTTCACTCAGGCTGGTGGAGGCCCATCATCTGCAACACAACAGCAGCTCCAGCAGCAGCAACAGCAGCTTCTTGGAAAGAAAGGGGGTCCCAGAACACTGATGCCCAAACCCATTAATACTGTGTCTCGAGCAAGTACACCTGTTGACATTGGCTGCAGTAAAGCTGTCAGTGTTGCTGAATCATCTGTTACTGAGAAGGCAGCTCCCGCGGAAGAGGGTATCACGTCCGTACCTCCTGCCACTCCCACTGTGCCCTCCACCTCAGTATCTAGCATGACACCCCTGAGCATCTCCATCACTACCACAACCACTTCATCTGGTTTATCCTCCAGCACTGACATCCTTGCCAAAGCTGCTGAGTCTATCTTTGCCTCAGCTTCCCCCAGTGACATGTCTCCCTCCATGCCAGGCTTTTATAACTCTGTCCACGATGACAACCCCTTACATATTGACACTGGTACTGGTGAAAATGAGGCCCTCAAAGAAGCTGTTGCTGTATCCCAGGCACCAGTCGAGCCTCAAGCAGCAAGCAAAAACAAAGCAAAGACAAAAGCTTCAAAGTCTTCAAAACCAAAGCCAAAGTCTAATAAGAAGAAGAAGAATAATGAACCCTCAGCGGAGACTTCATCAGAGAATGTCAGCCAAGAGTTGTCTGTGGATACCACAGGATTCTGCAGCATGAGTTCCAGTGAGGGAACGGGATTCATGGATCACATCCCGGGAGGTGGAGAAAAATTAGAGGAAGAAGAAGAGTCAGACATCAATGATTTCTCGGATCTAATTAAACTGCATGAACCAGAGATGCTGGTTAAGGCCAACTGCCAGGCTAAAGAGCAGGCACAAGAGACCAAAGAGGAAACCAACCCAAGCCAGTCACTGGCCTTATCTACTACAAATGTGTCTGTGTGCAGCAGTGTGGCTGAACAAAGTGACTGTATATCATCAAGGTTGATGCAAAACCCCTCTATTAGTGTCCCCCAGAGCATTACAGACACAAGCACATCTACCATTTCATCCAGCCCTTGTGTGTTTTCCCAATCTACTGTCATCAATCAAACTGTCAGTGCACCAGCTCCCTTGTTATCCATGCCAGTCATCTCCAGCATGGATTCGCATGAGCCGTTTACGACACCTCCAAGTAGTATGAACTGTGTGTCTGTGGTGAGCTCGGGGAGTCGTGTGGTTGTCAGCAGTGCCAGTGTGATGCAGCCCGTCAGCAACCCAGCAACTTCCGTCAACAGCCAGTTTGTCCTGCCTCCTGCTCTCCAAGCATCCTACATAGCTCTCCCTCCCGTCAGTCATACACAGAAGGAAAAACACAAAAAGCATAAGCATAAAAAGAAGGATCGATCTGAAGGAAGCAGCAAAAGTAAGAAGAAAAGTAAGGAAGACAAGAAGTTGTGTCATCCGGACCTTCCTCCCGTTCTTGACTCACAAGCTCCTCCACATCAGACCTTCCCTGTAAATCCGCACGATTTCCCGCCCGATCTCTCCAAAGATCCTCCGCTTCGGACCTCCACGCCCCCTCCACATCTCGTGTCCATTCCTCCAATAGCAACAGTTGAAACCCATAAATCATCGAAATCCAAAAAGTCTAAATCAAAATCAAAATCCAAAAAGAAAAAGCACAAGGAACATGATATGAATGAGTCTATGTTATCAAGTACAGAATGCGAGAGTACGCTGACCACTTCTGCCCTGGATTCCAGTACAGATAGCCAGAAGGAGCAGGTTTTGATGGAGATTCAGAATGAGCTGGCTGCTCAGATATCACATACAAGTGAACCTGAAGTTAGTGTTGAGGAGAAGAGGCTGGAGCAAGTAGCCATGGATGATGAAGCTGCCCGCTTGTTCTGGGAGAAAGAAATAGCACAGAAAAATGTAACGTCTAAAGGAAAAGAAGAAAATACAATTGTGAGACTGGATGATAATTCTACCATGGACAAAGAAACTGTGGATGGGGACAAGAAAAGCTCATCTAAGAAAAGCCGTAAGAATACAAAACCCAAGAAGAAGAGTAGCCAGATTCTGGATAATGCTAGTAGTACTAATGTTAGTATACCGAGCGATTTGGTTCCTGAAATCAGCCAGGCTTCAACGGTTAAACAACTGTCTGACATCCTCCCTATTCTTCCTACTGAATCAACCATAAGCAAATCTGCTTTAGTATTGCCAAATGAAATTGGAGTTGCACCAGGAAGCACAGACAGCCCAAATAAGGATGTGTCGGAATCAGATACTAATCAGACGAGTCGTAAACGAAAGGCTGCTGGGAGTAATCACAAGAAGAAAAGCAAGGTACGGCCTGAAGACATTATACCTGAGCAAATAACTTTCTCAGAAAATGATCTGGCTGATGTGTTGAACCAGGTAGAGAGCTATGGTGAAACTCTTGTGCAAGAGACATCCTCAAAGAAGCAACGTTCAAAGAAAAACAAGCCTGTAGATTCAACGGAAGATATTTGTCCCCCTCCCAGTAAAAAGCGCAAAGGAAAAGATGGAGTGGAAAATGAAGAACTAGAAGCTAAGTTTTCCTCAGCTCAAGATGAGCAGAGAATCCGTAATGAACCGCCTCCACCAGCACTGGCTGGGGGTCGAGCATCTGATAACAGGAAACCAGAAGTCTTAGATGTATTTGCTTTCACTGAAGAGGATGAAGAAGGAAAAACATCTGAAAAAGCAAAGCATACTCTGTCTAAATCCAGGAAACGTGGTGGTAAATCCAAAATGACTGACAATGGAAGCGAGCCACTAAGTGTTGGGGTGTCTGATGCAGGGCATAGCAGTCCTCATGTAAGCAAGACGAGCAAAAATAGTATTGTTTCTCCAGCTGCTCCATCACCTCATCCTGTTAAGCCTCAGGTTTCTGAAGATGCATCATCAGCCATCAAATCACCAGAAAGATCATCACTGCCCATTTCATCTCCCCCGCCTCTTATCACTGACTGTTCCCAAACATCGGCACCAAGCCCGTCTCAGGTTGCTAAGAATCTGTTTGACCTTCCAAACCTTATGACCCCAAGTGTACCTATTCCCATTGAGGACGTTGACAGGGGGTCATCTCGGGATGATGGAATCATGGAGGATTATGAGATAGCTGTTCCAGGTAAAAATTCATCGTCAAACGACAATGCCATGAATGAAGCAATAGACTCTCTCTGTAGGATCCTACCGTCACCTGGCAAAGAGAGGGACGTGGATGGGGATGGAAACAGGAGCAAACCAGCAGTGCTCTCCCTCGACTTGGATGAGCCACCTCCTACACCAGGGCAGGCTCGCCATAACAACCTGGTATCACTGGCAGGTCATGTCGCTCCTCCAAGGAAATCATCGGCTAGTGCCAAGTCGAAGTCCAGTTCCAGTAAAGTGATTGCCAAGCCACCTTTGCTGCATGAACCGCCGGCTCAGAGTGGTATAAGTAAACCAGAAGAAGCGCCTGCTGTGATGGCAAAACCTGCAACCCCCAAGGAGAGTCTAACGCACGTGAAAGAGGTGCATTCAGACGTGTCTGGGCCAAAAAAATCGCCCGCACAAACTGCTGTTGTCCCACCTAGTGATAAGTCCCCTCAGAAGAACACTGATTCAGCACATAATAAGTTGCCAAGTGGGGGTCAATCTAAGGATGGGAATCTGCTTGAGAAGCCACCAGGGGCTGTTGAGAAAGTGGCATGCCAACAGTCTCCGAAGCCCTCGTCTGTGGTTCAAAACTACCCATGTGAGCGGAGTTCTGGTTACACCACAGCGCTACACCACAGTCCAGCAAGTAACACTACTCCTGACAAAAGTCCCCGACCCAGCGAGCACCGTAAAACACCGCAGCAATTGCATCCACCAGTGGATAGACCTACTGCTGGAGTGAGTGCACCCCCTGTACCACCACCACCCATGAGACCTCTAGATCACTCTTCTGCTCCACCTCTCCAACATGAAAACTTCAGTAGCTGCATGGCGCAGTCAGCACACTCTCAGACTCTGAGGCACGAGAAGGAATTGTATTCTCCTCCACCGCTGAGCACCTCCACGTCATCTTCATCTTGCGCAGTACAGACCGGCAAATCCCCAGCCGATGCCTTTTCCTTCTCACCTCATTATACGCTGACACAGGGCTCCAATATGGTAGGCCCTGTACAGGCCCCTCCTACCATGCAGTCGTACTGTCTCCCAGTTACATCCAGCACCAACACGTTCTCTTTCTCTCTTTCCCCAAGTCATAATGTCACCACAACCACCAGTTCAGTTATGAGCAGTTACGATCAGCATCTACAAGGGGGTGGGTATGGCCCTATGTACCCCCACCCATCAGCCACAGCCATGGGACCACAAACTATACCTCCTCATTCCCAAGGTGCTACCCCTCAACACATGCCTTCTGCACCTCCAGCTCTTGGTTTCCCAGCTATTGAACCATCTGCAAGCAGCAAGAGCGGCAGTAGCTGTGCAGCTGTTGCCTCAGGCAATCATCACCCACAGCTGCACCAGCCAGTAGACCGACCACCTACAGCTGGAGCAACTACAACCTCTGGTACCATGCGTCCTCGGCGAGACTCGCAGCCTGGGGCTTCTGAGAAACATGTTCAGTCTAGTGGCCGCAATTCACAGCAAACCAGCCCCTATGGCAATTTCATGGGAAACAGTAATGGGTCCCAGCAACAGCAGCCAAAATCAGGTGTAATGCCATCTTATCCAGAAAACCAACAAACACCAAACACTCTCTCGCGCTCGTCCAAATCTTCATCAGGCAATCGCAGCAGTTCTGGATCTGTTGGACGTTCACCTCAAATGGCTCAGCCGCCCAAGGAGACTCCAACTCAGTTTCTGTCACCCACTGGAGGCACATACCAAGTTACTGGGGTGGGAACCTCCAGTAACCCCCTCACCAGCCCTCCCCTTCATCACCACGGGCCAGCAGTCAGTAGTCATAGGTCAAGCTCTACATCAGCAGCTGCACAGCGCTCCAGTTACTCTGCCTCTCACTATGGCTCCTTTGCAAACCCCGGTGCCTCATTTGGACCCATATCTGCCTTTGGTGCTCAGGCTTTTGACCCACCTGCTTTGCAGTTTAGTGGAATGGCTAGTGGGAGAGAAAGTCGAGCAGCCAGTGGGAGTGGTGCACCAGGCTACGGAGGATCCTCCTCCAATAGCCATGGCAACCAGAAACAGAGTTCTAGTAGTAAGCCTGTAGGGGGCAGTGGACTTGGCAGTAGCAAACAGAGCAGCAACAGTCAGCAGCAAGGCTCGCAGCAGCCACACAAATCCTCGTCTCGGTCATCCTCTAAGAAGAGTAGCAAGCAATCTTCTTCCGCATCAGCTTCTGTTGTCACAAACCCATATGAAATGGACACAGCCCTATTTGATCCTAACAGAATGACACCTGCATATTTCCCTCTTGCTGGATTATCCCCTCCTCCTCGTAATTTACAGGCAGACGGACCAACATATTTACCCAATCTATTCAACAACCCTAGTCGAACTGGACCACTGTCACATAGTTCTAATACTTTACAACATAAAGACCCATCAATGAGTCACCCGTTCATGTTCAGTCATCACTCACGTGGACCTCAAAACGGCATTGGATTAAATTTTGGCCAGCCTGGTTTTGGTATGAATGCCATGCATCATGGCAATCATGTTTCATCTTCTCAGCTGACACCTCACACAAACTCCGTTTCAGTCACACCTCACATGCCTAACTTCAATCTGACCAACATTTTCACAGATATGAATAACCCTGCTGCTCAGGCTGGCACAGATGGCCTCAACATCTCCCCAATTAAGTTTGCTCATGGTAATGGACTGTTAGGAGCACAAGCCGGCATGGAGCATAACTTACAGCATGCCCATCAAGCCGGAGCCATGTACCATAACCCTCGTGGCTCTCAGATGCCCCCACCCCATATGCTGCACAATAGCATGAACATTAACAGCCTCTTGTCACATCAGCATGCAGGCTTTGAAGCAGCTGCTCGAGGTGTGGCCCCTTCCATCAGCAGTACCATGACACCCCCATTTGGTGGTCATAGTCATCCACACTCATTCGGTATGCCCCCACTCAACTTCCCAATGCATGATCACTGATAAAATGATGCGGATTCACCACAGTTGCTCTGAGGGATGTTTATTCCGCTTATCGTAGTTTAGTCCGTAGTAGAATTTAGGCCACTGTTGGCAGGCAATCAAAGTGCTTGGATATTTTGTTCTGCTCAGCTTTAATATCATGTTAATAATGACAATTTGTTGCATTTCTTATCAATGTTGATGCCTTTGTGGTGAATCCCAGCTTATTGTGCTTAACTGGTCATCAATTTGTCATTGAGATCAATTTCATTAAACTTTTACTTAAAATTTTACAATTTTTATCTGAAATATTCATGGTTTTCCAGAAGACAATCGACACATTTTATGCTTCTTCAATCATGGTTTAAAATTGTGTATGACTTCTCAGTTTTCTTGTAATTCTGATACAGGAAAACTTAAGAGCTGAAAACTAATTTGAATTAGGTGGATGTATTTAAAGAACTTGAAACCATTGATGATCCAAGGGGATTATTCATTATAGTATTTTTATGTGGTTGCATGAACTCTTATACTGCAGGTGGTTACGCTGGTAAATCGTTAGTGACTGTTCAACTTACATTTGTATGAATATATGATATACAAAATGTATATATGGTCATTTTGACTGAGCTGAGTTTGATCCCATGACTCGTTGCTTATGTACAGTGGATTCCTTTTCCTGTTCTTCGCTACGTTTTGCGAGGTGACACATGCATGAGATTTCAATCTCATATAGAAATGGCTTACATTTGTTGATAAATTAAAATGCTACCTGCGGTTTTTTTTTACGATTTGTCTCGGAATTTGTGATGCTTGTTCACCCAGCCAGCAGGCAGCTCTTGGCTCATGCTGATGATATGATCTCTCGTGAATGTCACAAAAATGGTTGCTACATTTCCTCCACCATTTGTGACACTGCTGCTTCGTGAACAGCAGTGCCATTGTATCCTTTATATCAATGAGATGGTTAGAAAGCAATATCTATCAATTTTATTCAAATGTTTTGGCTGTGTTAATTTTATGGCAAATATTTTAATTTTTTATGATTCAATAAATATGTGCTTGTGTGTATTTCATGCTATTTTTGCATATCAACAAAGCATTATATCTGGCAAAGGAAACAATACTCATGTGATTGTTTGTAGTATAATTGATTGTTGGAATAAGATATAACTGAAACAAATTGTTTGCAATTTTGATATTTTAATCAGTCAAATTGTTTCCTTGTTAGAGCCTTTGAGTTATAGCAGATATTTGGTTGGCTGTTTATGTATTACAAAATTTGATGTATATTATCGTTTTAGGAAAAATATCTTCCATGGTCATTCCATTAGTGTAAAATCTAGGATGCAATTCTGCTATGTGGCTTGATGAATTTTGTTGGATGCATTCTGGACAAAGATTTAAGTGTTTAAGGTTCATGTCAGACAATTAATATGATACTTCGGTATACCCTAACCTATTGATGTGCTGAAGTTGATCAACTGACCTAATGGTTGCTGTGCCTCCAGTGGAATTAATCAGACTGGACACTATTACCTTCAAGATAACCATGTTTATTTTTGTTTTGTCGTATTTGTCTCAAAGCTTTTGATTGTGTTCAACTAATAAATGCTCAGCCAAGTTCTTAGTGTAAATATGATTGAAATCTTTGATGATGAGGAATGTATAAATTTTGGAGAGTTGTATCATTGTGTACCTGGGGCTTATTTATTTGTACAGTTTTATGTAAAATATGGTTGTAGATGCGAACAACTGGCTCGTTTGTGACATTGTCACAATATGCACCAAACTATGCCATAGTTCACCTCATATGTTGCATGTATATTTACTACGAAAGTGTATATTTTTGTTACATGAAAATATATGGAGTAAAACATGAATCAAGTTTGTTGCTGTGTTGAGTTATAGCAATCATGTGAACTGATATCATCCCTTGTAAAATAACAACTTAGCTTTGATACAGGAAGTTTTTTCAGAAAAATTCAAAATGGGTTTATTAAGATAACAGTATCTTCTACTTTCTTCAAATGGTGTGGATTGAAAGGCTTTAGATATGACTCGAAAGGATGCACATTTACACAATAATATTTTGTAGAAAATTAAATACAGCAGGGGGCTTCCTTGATGCATGGGACTTTCGTAAATTTTTCATTCCACACAGCATATGGGAACCCTGCATAATGTTCTTTAGTGAGAGGATCTGTCCATTCTTTAACACTTCCAGCAGCACCATATTCCCCCTGACACGAGGCAGATGAAGAACCAGATTTTACATGTGGTCAGGCGATAGCTATTTAGATCAGCGTTTTAATGAGATTACTGTAGACAGATTTTCCCATGATACTTTTTTTCAATGGCTCCGACTTGAAGATATTATAATCTCACCTTCATATTCATAGCAATTAATCCAATTTCAAACATATTTTCCTGTCCAATGCGGTCTGCTATATTCTGAATAACCATCTCACATGCCACATCTGGAGGAAAGCCCTGTGCAAGATGATGACTCACTTCATGTGTTGGGCAGAACGGAAGTATCTTATCCCCATCACCTGTGGCACATGCCGCCCCAGTCAGGTTATCTGCAAAGAGATTATTAATTGCAAACACTGATAAGCATGCATGGTGAAAGTGAACAGCTAATTACTGATAAAAATATTTCAAATTAAGAGTTAAACAAACTACCCCCAAAAATGTAATTAAAGATGCTTACTAGCATACAAACCACCACCTGGCAGTGGGCTATCACCAACTCTGCCTGGATGCTTTCCTGGTGCACCACTTGTGGAAACACCTTTCATATCAAATATACAAGTGGATATTGATATAAAAGAATATGCATTATTAAACCTGTTCAATACAATTATGGTTTATCAGTGGAATCATCAAATTAATTGGAACTTTTCAGGGTAATAAACTACAGTGCATACCATATTTATATAACGATTTCAATATTTACATCGAAATATAGCACATACACTTATACATACAATAAATATTTGAAGAGGAAATACCTGCTGCAATATCGCCATTGGTATCCAAGACTATGACCCCAAGAGTGTCCATTTTATGTTGGCTCTCATTTGGCAACTGGTCCTGAAAGTTTTCATAGGGATTTTGTTATTCTTAAGATAAATGAAGTAAAGTAATATGCTCATGCATTAATTTATATTGGGATGTCTGACACGACTTGTATATCACTATTATATACAGAAATCAATATCAGTATAGCAGGTAATTTCATACCACTTGCACTATAGGAGGTAACTCCTCAATTCTAAAGCCTTGATCAATGGCAAACTCCAGTGCTCCTTCTCCGACTAATATATTGTGTGGACTTACTTTAAGAACCTTTTCAGCCACCAGAATAGGCTTGGATATCCTTAAGCCAAATCAAATAGACCAAATTATATCTGAGGTTCAATTTGGAAAAAAAATACATGACAATTGGATTTAAAAAATATGCATTACACATCATTGGAAATAAAGTTAGTGACCTAACTAACACAGACCTCTGCAAAGCCATAACAGCTCCAAACTCTAGGGCCTTCCCATGCATAATGGCGGCATCACACTCCACATTACCACTTGAATTTGGATATCCACTTCTACCAACAACATACACACCATTATCTGGGTTTTCTTCCACATCTAAAAAGATACATTGTCTTCATGTATACATTAAGTAGCATGCTATTCTCCTTGATTCATTCTTTTTTTTTATCACAGGTATGATTTTTAACATAAATAGAGTAATTTTGTTGTCATATATAAGATATTTTTTATAGATTAATTTAAAGGTATAATTGGAGCACCATTTAACTCTGACTCTAAGAATATTCCTCACTCCCCAGTAAATATGTCAGACCTTCATGATTATAAGGCTATATCATTCTCCTTCATTTCAAATAGTCAAGAGACCACATGGAACCACAGATAGCATGTACCAAGAAAAGGAAAATATGGATTCATTGCATGACTTTAGACTGCTTTCTATCAACTTGAATTTGAAATGATAGTTTTAGACTTAATTAGTGCATCAGAATGAAAATGCCGAGAGCAATGATGTAACATTACGTAGGAATTTTTGCCTAACGAGCTTAACTGAAGTTAATAGACATAATTCAGCTATTCATATACCATCGCCCTTACCCCCAACCATGTCCACGGTCAGTGTAGCGATAATCCATACATTTCAATGATGCTCTAATCAAAAGACTTCTAATTAAATCATTACATGCGATTGATGATGTTATGGCGTCGAGTGCACATTTTCCACTCAAGCAGACATCTTTTACGACATTTACACTCTGTAATCCAAAAGACCAAGTAGAAATACAACTTGCCATATTTTCGATGCCGAAAATTGATTCACGAAGAGTTTCGGTTTGTTTTCCTTGGATGTTTCCCGTCATGCAATATTCGCTATGGCGGACAAATGTTGTAGCTGTCAACTTGGATTATGATTACAGATTAACTCATTTGGTGCCATTTTTAGTTTTGGTATACTAATGTTGTAGTCAAAAGGTATGTTGTTTTTGGATGAATGCCTTTTAACTTAATGAAAACGTCTCACTCACCTCCACGGGTGCTCACTTTATCAAATAAACATAATATGTTTGGCTAGCTTGCTTGAACTTGCCAACTTGGTTAGTTGCTGGATCCACCTGGCTGGGGCTGTACACTGCCGCCGTTGGTCGCAGTGAAGTGAGATTCGAGTCTTACAGTGCACACTTCTCTAGTGGAAGCCCGACATAAGACCGTTAATGCTCAGTTTGCAAATAGTCCCACGTTATTGCTGTTACTTAGCGTTATTGCTGTTACTTAGATCCTTCAAACTCAAAGTAACAGTCAATAGTTGAATAGATAGAGTCCAAGTCAAAACCACTACCATGCCGTCAATGCCAATGTTGAAATATATTGGATATCAACACTCGCAATGTCAGCGCAAAGCCACTTCCTGATACTGCTGCTTGTCTGAAAACTATGATTATAAAGTGAAAGGTCTCTGTCCTTCTGACTTGTCTTGATTGTATATTGTGATTTCAATTAGTCTTCCTAGAAGAGCCTAGTATACACCACATATCAGCTATTTCTGCAATAACCATGATCAATTTACATTGTGTTCATATGATGCTTTATGGGATACATTATACAGGCTATTGTGACCCATAATAAACATTGAGAGTCAAAAACAGTTGTTTCCTGCATACAGGAAATTCAACAATGTATCACCACTCTGTCAATGGCCAGATCATCCTGGAAGAGGATTATGATGAAAACTACGAAGCTACTGAAGAAGGTATTGAATGTTTCTCTGAGAAATTAAGATTGATATTGTGACATTACCTTCCATTTGTTTATGCAAAAAATCATGTGAGATAGCAGCAAAGTTTATCTGATATTTGTTTGTTTTATATTCTTTGAAGAGATTCATGACTATGCCAAAGTCATTGGCATTGACCCAGAAAAGGAGCCTGATTTGTTGCGTATAGCCCGAGAAGGCATAAGTGCTCCTCTCCCAGAACACTGGAAACCATGGTATCTAATGTGATCATTATGAAATAGCCAAATAGATGGACTGTGTATTTTCAAAATGTGAATTTTTATACGGACATTATTTGCAGTCAAGATCCAAATGGAGACATCTACTATTTCAACTTTATGTCCGGAGAGAGTATTTGGGATCATCCATGTGATGAGTTCTACAGGCAAATGGTGCAGGATGAAAGGAGAAAGCAACTTATGCAAGGTATTGTTAAAAAATAAATATTTGATAACTCAATTCCAATATCTGTACAGGGCATCAATTTACATGCACTGTGATACTGTGATGATATTGCTTTCAATTCCAATGAAAAGTTGACTGGGTTATACCAATAATACATCTACATTTGTAATTGTTTACCTGCTTACTTGAATTTGATAACATGGTGTGATGTTGACCATGTCAGTTGTGTGTGATTTCATATTTTAGGCAATAAGAAGAAAGCTACTAAGTCAGAACCAAAGAAGAACAATAAATCAGTCAAAAATGATAACAAAGTGGGTTTTCATTGCTTTCATTAGTTACATATTTCTGTGCTGTTGTTTTTGTCATTGGTGATTTAAGTTATTGTGTTCTGAAATTCAGTCTCAGAATCTTGGCCCTTTGAAGAAAGGTGCCCCATCACCTCAGCCAAAGAGTGCACTACGAGGTAGCATTGAGAGTACTGGTGGAGGCGGTTTGGGTCCATTGAGGGGAAGTGTTGATGGTGCTCCAAGGGCAAGTATGGACAGCATGCGAGGCAGCATGGACATGCATGGTCCAAGAGGAAGTATGGAAATGCATGGACCGAGGGGAAGTATGGAAATGCAAGGACCCAGGGGAAGTATGGAAATGCAAGGTCCAAGAGGCAGCCAAGAAATGCATGGTCCAAGGGGCAGTATGGAAATGCCGGTCACCGTGGTGGTGTTGACAATGTAGGACCATCTCGTAACAGTATGGATGGCTCTCTGAGTGGATTGGGACCACTACGAGCTAGTATGGATGGAGCGCCTGCTGGACGGGTAAGTCAGCAAATTGCTTAACTATACATACTTGTAATTACTATTGAACTCACACTATTTGACTATAAAGGATTGACATTATATAAATACTATAATGATTTTGAAATTTCATTGGAGAACTCAATTATTTTTTCTCATTATCATTGACTACCTTGATTATGAATTCACCACCAGTATTTTTTATGTTCAATACAGGGTGGCTATAACCCGTTGAGGAACTCAGGACCTATGCAGAGTGCTGGGAGGACTGGAGCATCAGGGCTTCTAAGAGGGTCACAGGGTGAGGCTATACTGACCACACCCACGGGTCCTCGCCTTTCTACAGATGTCAACATGAGGACCTCTGCTGAAGCATATCTCAGAGGTTCTGCTGAAGTCAGTACAACATAGGTTTACGCTTATATTCACATTCCACAAATCCACTCTGGTTGCTTCTGTATCTCCATGCCGCATCATTTCAGAAGAGCCCTCTAGATCTGTGCCTACTTTGTAGAATATTAGCCATTTTCTTCTTGCTTTTAATGTTCATATTTTCAATTACTCATATCCAGTACTGCTTGGGTATACACTTGATTTGTCTCTCGTTTTGACAAATTTAACAAAGTATTTTCTCTCTGTACATTACACTTGTTTGCATTACACTTGTTTCCTTCCCACATATAATGACGGTAATGGTAATGATGTCGATGCAGATTGGGTCTGATCTACATGGAGTAAGTGATTATTCTTCATTCTCACAATGCCACTGCTTTGTTTGTGTTGAAGGACATGCTATTCCTACACACAAATACCCTCACCTCTCACCTCCTGTATAAAAAAGGGCCTCCTTTTCTTAACCGTCTTACAGAAAAAGTTGAAAATTATTTGACTTGTTGCAACAGAGTTGTTAAAGTAGATAATCCATTTACTATTTAACTCAGGGTGTTATTCAAGAAGGAGATTAAATAGAATATGAATACATTGGCGAGTGTATAGTAACCTTTGACCCCACCTTTGTTGTATATGCATTTTATACTAACCATGTAAACATTGAGTCTGCTACCTCCAAGCACACCTCGTGAATAAAATCACTTATTATGTACTAATTCAGTTCTGTGTTTGATCCAAGTGGCTTATTTGCTTGTTCTGTTGTGTAGATTGCTATTGATTTGTTTTTTTATTTACATCCTCCAAAATATTTTTCAAACATACTTCTCAATTTGAATATTACCGAGAATTTTGCCTTCTTCCTAGTAGCATGTTGCTGCAAATTTGTCACTTGTTTCAGTCGTATATGATGGGGGCTACTCACAGCTCTCTTAAAACAGCCTCACTTGACCTTGACCTTTCGACCACTGGGATGAGCGGTCTCATGATTGGTCGTGACGAGGACATTCACATCCTGCCTGACATGCCTGATGATGATGACGATGATGACGATGATGATCCTGATGATCGTGATGAGGTGTGATAATGTCACATATGGATATGCCAAGTTTTATTTGTCCCCTTGTATTTAACTAATCTGTTCAACCCTATAACCTGTGACATTCTAGGATAACTTGAAAGAGCTAGGTGTGCTGAAAGTAACATTGATTCATGTTACAGACTGGGAGACTAGCAAAAAAGTTTGATATCAACCTACATGACATGGGTGACATTGGGTATGAGGTAAGTCAAAAATTTATACAAAGCACAATCTCTATCTTACAATGACAATTGTGGATTTGAGACTCAATCTTTGAATTAAATGTAGGGTTTAATTTCTCTATTTTTTTTTTTTTTACACTAATAAGGAATCCGACCCAAGTGAACTCATTAAGGATGCCAAGAAAGAGAAGACTCCATCAGAAACAAGTGGCGAGGGTTATGACAAGGATGTGGTATGTAAATGAGCTTTTAATGAAGGGGTTTTTCCTAAAATATTTTGGATCCTTTGTCTGCAATTTATTATTTTTATTTATATTCCTTATTATATTTTCATCACATTGTGACATTTTTTCCTGTTCAGGACTTTGGAATTGATAAAAACCTTTCAGAAAGGATCAACATGGATATAGACATGCTGACACCGGTCGGATCTACGGTCAGGGACGGAGATTTATCACACATTAATCAGTAACCAACCCAACATGCAACATGATATAATTGTGGTGTTATCGTTTCCATTCAGGACTTTGACACAGCCCGAAGCCCTACAATGAAATCAACATCACCACCGGGCACTGACAGGGCTGACCCTACTGGAAAGAGCAGCTCTGTGGCTGAGGTGAAGAAGAAAGACACGTTTCCATCGAACAGAAACGATTATAGGACAGTGGATGAGGATAAAGAGAGTATGCGGAAATCATCTGCATCCTCAAATGCAGCGGAAAAGTAAGTTCTTCTTTGTTTTATTTTACTTTTTAAATCAGAGATCCGGGTTGGAAATTAACACTGGTCTGACAGACTATGACCGGTAGAAATACCAAGGGCACTGGTTTGACGGACCAGTGAAGTTCAATGTTATGAAAGGCAATGCTGGCTGCCAATTGAAGTCATGGTTGTCACATGCGACCCAGCCAAGTTATCACCTTGCGCCATCTCACGCTCTCCCTATCAACATAAGATGCCCTGTATTCTGCTTCGACCATTCCCCTGGCTGAGCATTGATTAAAAAACCGATATTGACAATTACCATTTTGGCTTTCAGTATAGGATCCAACAATTTCACAATCCTGTATTACTTGAGACCTAAACTGTCCATCCTTATTACATTCAATCACACAATTACTTTGCTATTCACACAATTACTCTGTTAGTAAAATTCCTGTATGTCTGCATACATAAAACATCCATGATAAATACTAGATGGCTAACCATATAATTATATGCTAGAATGATCAGAGCTGTTCAGGAACACATGCACAATCAGTTGCAGAGGCAGTATGTATAGATTTTACAAATTCTGATGAGCTGGTGTTGTCAAGACTATTCCCTGCTACAACTGCCCAATATATATTTATGTATCATTGACAGGTATTCACTTGCCTACAGCTCTAGCTGATTTATTCCTTAAAGATATCAACGAGTAAAATGTATGTCCCTCCAGTAGATTTTGTGCCCTACTTGTCCAGCAGACCAGAGGAAAATGTCCTTAATTTCCACCCCTGGAGATTGAAATGTACTGTAGGAAAATTGAATTTCTGGTATTTAAGCACCTTGGAGATTTTGTGCCACACTAATGCATCAGTGGTTTCTTTAGGAGAGTGTTGTTTGATCAAGAGAAGGAGACATTAACACAACATCACAATGCAGACTTGGAACGTCTTCGGGAAAATATGTCATTAGAACTTGAAGATCAAAGGCAGATACTGCTCAAGGTTGGTTTTCTCACCTACCCTTCTGACAAATTGGTGCAAGTGTTCACTTTAATTGTGAAATGAGCATTTGAGAATGTTGGTTTAATCAGGAGAATGAAGAGAAGATGGAGAGGTTGAAGGTCGAGATGAAGAAAGTTGCAGACACAGAGGAGCGGAGGCTGAAACTTGACAAGGAAGAGAAAATCAAGTTAGTCAGACATTCTGTTACAGATAAGCATGGCACTGTTTTATGTATGGGCTTAATTGTTCTATTTCTAAAAAAATATTGTTTACGATATGCAATGTATAGCTCTAAGTAGCCATTGATTACTTCCAAAAGCGTGAAACATTACGGCTTAGTATGTACTAGCTCTTGCATATTGTGTTATTTGATCACAGGAAACTGATAGAACAGGTGAAGATGGAGCAGACAGATGAGGAAGACAGGCTGCGTGCCCAAGCCAAGCAACATGTGACAGATTTAGAAGACCAAATTAGCCAAAATACCAGAGATGAGGAAGCCAAATTAAGGTGTGATAGGGCTTGTTTAAATAAACAATGAATAAATTTGTACATAAATTATATTGTCCTGCCCCGCAGGAGTGTTAAGTACGAGGGAATAGAATCAAAACCTATGTGTGACAATAGGTCAGAAATGAGAGCTAAGTTAGATAAAGTCCGTGAAGAGGTGTCAAGCTTACAGAGAGATGAAGAAAGCAAGGTAGTATTGGAGAAAGAAGAAGCGAGGAGGCGCATCAGAGACAAGGTATGTTTTAATCTTGCAGCGTGTGCAGAGGCTTGGTTCAGAAAGAGTTGGAAAGTGATGTAGATGTGGTGTTGTGTGCTTGATGAGGAGTGGCATTTGGCTTGAATGTCAACAATCACCTTGGATTGTTAATTGGTGTGAATGTACTAACATTGCTGTGTCTTGCTGAGCAAAGCATATAATTGAACAGCTTGTGTGACATTTTTGGGGGATCACATTTGCTTACGCCAGAGTTCATGGCAAGCCTGAGGATATTGCTGTGACTCTCTGCATACCAATTCAGTGGTGGTTGTGGTGAGGGGAGGTTTTAGGGAGTTCTCCATGTTTGCCATCCTGTACATAGGTAACTGCAGTTGAGAAAGAAGAAGAGGAACGTTTGAGAGATGAACGTGAGGACCACGTGGCTGAATTTAAGAGGAAAATGGAGAGTGAGCTTCAGGAGGCACAGGAAGAGTTGGAGAAGAAACAGGCATACAGACGTGAGCAGCTTAGACAGGAACTAGGAGACAAACATGACCAGGTAACACAGATAAACAAAGCCATGCAGTTACTGATAAACACAAACAAGAAACACAGATAAACAAAGCCATGCAACACTGATAAACACAACCAGGTAACACAGATAAACAAAGCCATAAACAATGCCATGCAGCACTGATAAACACAACCTGGTAACACAGATAAACAAAGCCATGCAACACTGATAAACACAACCAAGGTATCACTGATGAACACAATAAGGCTGTGTTGATATAAAAAAAAAGACCACCTGAAACATTACCAGATATCGCTTATAAACACAGCAAGGTAACACTGATACATACAGCCCTGGGTTACTGATAAACACTGCCATGTAACATTGATAAAACAGCCAAAATAACACTGATAAATACAGGTCACACTGATAAACTCTGCCGAGATTTTGGATAAACACTGCAGGTATTTTGTCAAATACAGCCACGAAACAGTCCGACAACATTTATATATCGGGTGACATTGATAAATTCACAGCTTGAGTTCTATGACAGATGACTATATTTGGTTAATAGCCAGCTTGGTGATGTGCTTCTGCATATTCATATCACTTGCATACGCCTATCTCTAGTAGTGACAAATTTACATTATTTATACAAATTTGTCATTTTTAGTCCTGATATTTTGCTCTAATACACCTATATTTGCCATGTCAAATTTGCCATGAATGCCACATTAAACACTTTGATAATCTGCCAGAACTTGTGATGAGGAGGTATCAGGGTATTCTATGTGTAGAGTTTTGCTGTATATTATAGCTGTCATGTGAGTGACTGTGAGTATGAGGGATGCTAATGCTTGGGGTTGTGTTGAGTTATTTGAATTTAACTTGTGTTGGTTTCTCATTTTCTTGGTCATTGGATGTGGGTTATATCAGACCCTGTCATTGTCTGTGACGTATATTGTTGAAATCAGAATTTGCAGTGATATTACACTGCAGCTCATACATTTATGAATATTTCCTTTTGTCAAGAATCAAACTATAATTGAAACCTTGAATATATCTTAACCCTTGCTCTCAAAGCTCCCAATGCCTACCTGGTACCTTTCTTGCCATGAGGTACTTGAATATGGTGAAGTCTCTATCACTTACCTTATTGCACCTCATATGGCATTCCCACAAGCATCAGCAGTTTGTCAAGTTCTCAATCTCCAATGTGTTTTCATACACTGCTACCAGTACTGTTCGACTAATTACAGGCCTTATGCACCAACACATATTCAGCTTGACAATAAATATATTCTAATTTGAAATGGACAGTATACCTCTTATCGTAAGATGCCTGTACACTATCTGGAAATATAATTTGACACTGATGGGCAGATGTAGGGCATTGTTAATAGCAGGATCCCACAGTCAAATTCTGTATGGAAATAAAGTATTCATTGAAGGCAAATAAGATGAGATTGAGTTAGATGAGCATGTTGGAGTTTGATTATCTTTGCCTGTATGCCTGCTAGAACTAGGCTCCAGTGTCACGATGTTCAATAGTTGGCTCCCTTTTCTATAGACATTTACGTATGGTCATTTTCCTGTGACTAGTACAGTGGCTGCATGGTTATATGGTTTCATAGTTAAGCAATTTTAGGTGCCTGAAGTCCCAAGCATCCGGTAGATTTAGGTACAATAAAAGTCCATTGGCTCAGAAACCTGGTGACATTATACTACAGTATACATATATATATATATATATATATATATATATATATATATATATATATATATATATATATATATATATATATATATATATATATGTGTGTGTGTGTGTAAAGTTGATATATACATTTGCTTTAACCATTGTATTTCTCGTAATCACATTTCAATTTGACATTGAATGACAGGAGTTGTCTGCGCTAAGAGAAGAACTGCGCCACCTACAGGAGCAGGAGCGAGAGCGTCAAGAGACGGAGGTCAAGGCTACAAGGGAGAGACAGAAAGCCGTGGAAGACCTGGAGAGGGGGGTGAGCTTGGTCATGTGATCTCTGCTGCTGTTGGGATTCCTGGTCAGATGTATGGAGGTTTATTGTTGAAATTGATTTGATTTGTTTTGGTCAGTTGGACGATGTTCTGAGAGAACGCAAGTCAGCTTTAAAAGAGACTCAGCAGAAGGAATTGGACTTGCTCCGAAAGGAACATGAAAGCAATGTCAAAGTTCTGTGTCAACAGCATCAAGATAAGGTTAGGAGCCACGGCTTACAGGAATAATATACATTAAGAGATAAGGGTTGATCATGATGTTCTGTGAGATCATTTGCTGCTGCTGCTGCTGCTGTAGGAGCGAGGTGAGAAGAGGAAGCTGGAGGATGAGTGGCAGGATGAAAAGCGCAGATTGTCAAGGGAACAGCAACAAGAACTTGACAAGCTTAAACGAGACTTCTCCAATAGGCAGCAAAGAATGAAGGAGGAGTTTGAGGAAAAGGTGGGGAGAAATGTTATGTTGATATTTCAAGAGAGATGGGATCCTTGAACCTCAGTAAGTGTAGCAATGATTTTACATGTGCTAGGTCATTGAGTTGTAAGTGATATGGAGTATGATAGCTGAATGGCTTGAAGGGGAGCTGAAACGATTGTCATGTGCCTTCAAATTGTTTCAGCCTGATATCATTAACTCTGATTCTGGACAGAAAAAAATGGTATACATTTGCCCTGGTGTCCATCGATCTTTTTGTCACAAATCGTACATGGACCCACCCCCCAACTGTGTCAATATCTCCAGATAAATTAAAAATCAGAACTAACTCACCTTATACAATGAGATATAATAGGGTTTTACAACTACTGATTCTAAGCAATTACAAGACGTATATTGTTTTCAAGGTCACAACCTCAACTAGCAACGTGTCGATCTTATACAGTAAGGTGACAGATTTTTTTTTTATCTTGGCACACACCTTTTAGTATGGCAATATGACATAACTTTAGGGTTCTGTAACTCTTAAAAGGTGATATTGAATTCAAATTAAATCATAAACGTTATGACTTAGACTTGTCATAACGTTACAGTTGATTGGCAGGGCAGTAAAAAAGAGGTTATAGCTAAGCTTATAGTGTTGCTTTGTCATAGCATCTCTTAAAACTACATCAATCAGATTACTCCACATCTATAACAAATGCCGAGCACCAAGACTTTTGGATCATAAGTCCCTTGTGCTTTGGCTGATTTCATGGTACAATCGCCTGATGACGTGTGTGTATTTCATGTAATTTCATAATCATAATCACCACACAGCTTGATGCAGTGAACCCTTTTGGGATGCCATTTACTCTTTAATGAAAGATCGAGGATAGTAAAAGGCACTAATGCTGTGAGAGGCAAACTGTTTTCGATAGGTAAATGAAGGTAGACAGGGCAAAATTCTGTGTTGAAATTACCAGATGTACCTTAATGGAGCTCTACATTTGCATTACCCAACCATTTAAGATCCTTCCTCACTTAATTTCTTCTGTTTACTTACCCATTTCCATAGCACATGGGTATCTGTTTGATTCTCTCATCTGCTTTCACAGTGTTCTCTATCTGATAACAGGATGCTCAATTGGAGGGGAGTTTGTCCATTAAACGTAGATCGTGTCAGAGTCAGGTTAGCAAGAATGCAGCCGCGTGTTGTTTATTGCATGGTTTCATTCATGATTTTGCTCATAAATGTACTTCTTTGTTCATTGAAATAATCACTTTGATGTCAAGTTTGAGAATGGGTGTAGCGCCCTACCTCGGTTAAGCTGATAGCATGACCTGTTTAGTGGTGGTGGTCCAACTTAGGCTATGTATTGCTGCCTGTTTATAGCAGCATGCTTTTCTCTATGAATTCCTCACATAAACGTTGACTGATCAGTTCATTCTCATTGGTTTGAACCTTTTTTATTGTGATATAAATATATTGTTGCTTGTTGTGGTTGAGTGTTTTATGGTAGCAATTGAAGGATCACTGATCCTATTGGTGGGCAAGTGTCTGTATCTAGAAGTATGCAAGAAGCTTTGTCTACTAAAATGCATGTATAATGCACGATGCATCCACCCCGTGTGTTTCGCTTCCAAATTTATTTATTTCAAGACTTCATTTTACAATTAGATGTAAATTTTTTATATTTTCAGAGCTACTACAATATGATATGCCTGCTATGTATTCATTTATGTGTAGAACCCCTCTAATTCGTTTTCTCCAAGTCCATTGCCCTAAGGTATGATAACAATGTAGCCCTGAAGTACAGTGTGATGTGGTGAATGTGTCAGGAGGAAGAACTGATCAGGCAGAGTGAGGCCCTCAAACTTAAGAAGAACAAGATCCAGGAACAAGAGGAGTCTCTCAAGAAAAAGGTGAATTTACTACAATTACCCAGAAATAACATCAGTCATTTTGTTTCTAGCTAAATGGCATTCTTCTATGATTGGTGTGATCTGTAGGAGGTGGCCCTAAGGGAAAGACGAGAGCAGTTTCGCAGCGATCAGCAGGACTTTAACCAGGATCAAGATGTAAGTCAGTTGAATTAGAATTTATTGCCTTATGTTTTGTTATTAACTTAACAGTCATGTCCCTTACTATCATCCTAACTATTATGGTATTTAAGGTGAATTTGTGTAACTGTTAGGAGGCCATGTCACGACCAGGCACTGCACTGGGTGAGGAGGACTTGGAACGCCTTCGAGACGAACTACGCCGTCTCCAAGCGGAGATACAGGATGAGCAGCGCATGCTCGACATGCTCAAGAATGAACGTGTGGATCTCGAGGCGGAGGTGCGCAAACTGAGACTCAGCAAAGAGCAACAACAACGCAAACTACGGTAATCAACCCTTCTTAAAAGATGCCGCTGTATGTTTTCCATTGAAGGTGTCCTTGTTGTGTGATGGATATTCCTGTAGATTACAAGTTCTGGCACTTAAACCATATCAAGTCATTTATTGTGGTTTTTTTACAAAACTGCAAATCTACTTGTAGTATTCTAATATTACTGCAATTACTTTGAGCAGGTTTAGTTACTTTTAATGTTTTACATTGCAGAGATTTACAACAGCAGCTGGATAACATGGAACATGACCTGGCCCACGTGAGCATGAAGCGACCACATAGTGTCACGTTTGACCGAGAGGCGACTCTCACCCCTCCCCCGGTTGACAGGAATGATACACAGAAGCTGTCCAAGAGTGCCAGCATGAATGATGTTAGTCTGTCAGGTAAGGAACCGCCAACAGTACTCATTATGTCACTGCACGTTGTTGCCTGTGATTATGCACCCTGTTATGTTGGTGTACAATGGTTGTGTGACTTGTTTTTCTGCAGAGACAGAGGAGACCTCTTCACCTTACCGGCGGCAACGTAGAGGCAAGTCTGATAGTGAGAAGCAGTACAAAAATGAGGTGAGCATTTCCAATGTGATCACTCTCACTTGTATCTGACACCATGTGTTGAGAAATAAGTGACAAGCTATTCTTCTTGTCAATGGTTTTGTACAGCTCATGGAGGCCTGGGTAGATGATGAAGATTCACTCACATTCGACCCAGAGGTGTCCCAGCCTCAGTACAAACTGCGGTCTAACCAGGGCAGCATACGAGAGCATCTCATGCACGAGAGCGAGTCTATCGTCATTGCCAGGGAGTTCTTACGGAAACAAAAGCATAATCTGCAACAACGACAGGCTTCCTTGCGCATGGCTCGCCAGGAATGGGACCAGGACCACTCCAACCAACAGGTATATATCACAGAGCACAGTATATATCAGAAAGGACGCACTCCTGGAGAACCTTCCAGTTTAAAGCATTCTTACTGTCAGGCTCTCAACAACTGTGTTGGATGTATGATGTGTTTAGAGCTTCAGTAACCCAGTGCTGGATGATGTCAAGCACAACTTAGACCAGGAAGCTGTTGCTCTGGACAAACTCAGGGTGAACATGTCCGCAGGTAACCGGATATTACGTGAAAAGGAACGCAAACTCCACCAACTGCAGGCCACACTGTCACTCCCTGAAGCTGTAAGGGTCAATCTGACGAACGGAAAATATCACTTGGGTTTTGTATGATTTCTTTGGATGTTTGCAAGGAGATGCTGATTTTATTTTGTATGCTGTACAGTCAGATGAGGAGTCTGAGAGTCTGCGTGTGTTCGATCATCAGCGACCTCGTGGAGGCCTTCACCTCTCTGACCTTGAACTCACAGATTCTGATGAGAGCAGTGGCATCAGTAGCTCAGACCTCAACCCCATTGAAGAGATCAATGGTTAGTAATGATCTGAACAGAGGTTGACCTCAACTATATTAACTGCATCTGATTATTGAGCATCTGATTCTGTCATATTACTCACTCAGTCAACCATTTAAAGTATGAATTATATAAAATCTTAACTTTGATGTGATTATCTTATTAGGTCGCAGGCATTCAAAGCGGGGTATCTCACAATCAAGCCGTAGTCCTGATAAATCTATCGCGAGAATCGAGGAGAATGTACACCGATTGAACTCTGAACTTAGCCGCGTACTGAGTCTCCTCAGTGTTCAGACCCCACCCACTGACAGAGGCATCACCCCATCTCAATATCAAGGTGGGAAATTCAAATTTAACTCGCAGGTATTCTGAGGTTCAAGTTTGGATTTTGTACTCTATAAACCTGGTGTTTATTTCATCGGCTTGACTATGTGTATTTTGCAGGTACACCCATAATGAACACTGGTGCTTCATCTAATCTGTTCAACCCGGTCCCTGTCTCAACATCTCGTCCAGCTAATCCATTTATGTAAGCCATGCTCAGTTCTGACATACCTTGAATTATTCATGAACATTTATGTTTTAGCAGTTTGTTATTGTGATTATACAAATGTGTTCATAGAACAACTCCTCAGCATCGATTGGAGTTCGGAGTGGATTACGAAAGTGCTGAGCATGCACTCAGTAGGAAATGGAAGAAATATTTTGGGGGTATATGATAACCTGTAATATATCTTAAATTTTGTCATTGACAATATTATCATCTTATTCTGAATAATCCACTTACTGGCAAGTTCATTAACAAGAGAAAACTGGGTTTCAGATCAAAAAGCACCACTTCCAGTACACGACCCCTTGACATCTGGCTATTCCTTTGTCCATATAAATGTCAGGTACAGATTTAGGAATAATTCCTCCCTAGGATCCTGATTGGAATCCTCATTCATCATACTCGTTGCATCAATATTTGATGATTTGTCAATGTGATGAATGTATGATACTGCAGAGAACAGATGCGTAACATGCGATCGTCAGGTATGTCTCTCCCAAGCTCCTCACAACCACCAGTCCACTTAGCTGGAGGAACAGCTAGTGTTTCCACCCAGGAGATGCTCCAAGAACACCGTCAGTGGCTGCGCAAGTTCCAGAGAGATGTCGGACTCTCTGGGAATGATTCACAGACCCAGCCACGACCTGGCAGTTACTGGGGCAACACATCAACTTCTGAGCAGCAGCAGCAGCTGTCAAGTGATGGCTCCGGACCGGACTCTGTACAGTATCCTTCTAAAGCCACCTAGATGTGATGTGTATGTGTTGTTGAGGATGGTGGTGTATATTGTTGTGGCGAGGATGGTGTTGATTATGCTTTAGAATTGCATAATCATTCTACCAGTAGTTACCAGTTGAAAGTTTTCTCTCATGCACTGAGCAGATTATTACACAATTGTAGTTCAGGTATGCATGGTTTAAACATTAACAATTTTCTCAATTTTTGGGAATATTGGAATTGTGTGGTTTGGTGTGTGTGTGCTTAATTGTTCATAAGTGATGAGTGCTTATTTTAACACCAACTGTGTTTCTATCTGTCTCTTATCACAACAGCTGTTTGTACTGTTCACTGTCATTTACCTAGCAATGCATCTTTTAATCCATTTTGTTCTCTGTCGCAAACATCTGTATGAATTCTGAATCTATTATGCTTCCATTACTCATCTTTGTTGCACTTTACTATTCACACCTTTATAATTAGCCCAGCTTTAAAGGCAAATTTAACACAATGCATTAGCTGTTATATATATGACTCGATGATGCTCCCTGTCTCATCTCATATTTTAGTTCTATTGCCCTACAATGCACTTTTCCGGGTACATAATTTTCTACCTTGCCTTCACTGCTACATATATTCAATTTCATTCTGAAGTAGGCTTGTAGATCTTAATGCTGACATAGCCATCTTCTGAACCAACTTAAGAATCCTCTTTCTTGTGCGGTATCTGTGATTAATATGTGATTGGTTTTTTCCCCTTAACCATTGCCTTACAGAGGGAGCGCAAGTCAAGGTGACTCAGGACAGCTGACAACATCAGACCTGGTGTCGAGCCACCCCACCAAGGAACTGATCCACGCCCCCATCACAGGGGCAGTGCGTCTGGAACTTGATAACAATAATCAAATCCATCTTCGCCATCTATGACTGCAGTGAACCCCTGCACGGTCTAGAAGCCACGCAATATGTTTTTCCATGATACCTATATGTACACAGTTTTCTGTATCAGTTCTTAGCCATTAGATCCTGCAGTTAGTGGCAATTTGAGCTATCCATTGTGTCTCTTTAATTATTTTTGGGCAAGATGTTTAATTGCAAATAGAAATGTTTGTCATGTGATATTATGACAACATATGCATATATCAGGGACCAATGTAGGATACATGCATCAGAACAGGTTTGGTATTCTGTAGTATATTGAGGCAAGCAATAGCTTTATACCATGAAGGCTTTCACACCACCACCCAGCTCGGAGTTTCTGTATCGTATACCTTGCGCTTGCATTCTGCTCAACATGATATCATCTATGATACCACAATGGGTACAAAACAATGATAACCTGCTAATGTACAGGATGTCAGTATTGGCTACCATACACTCAATCCTTTGTTGAAATGTATGGCTATCGTAGAGTGGCTTATAGTGATATTGAAACGGTAGATGGGCTTACACTGGATAGTCTTTAACAGTCATAGGAACAATTGGCTTACACTCAGCCATGACCAGTTCTCAACAGCAGCATGTATACGTTAAAAGGTAGCTCATATTTTGTTTTCAACTGTGATATTGTGATAAAAATTTTCATTTTTGTATAAGCACAAATAAGATTATAATTTTGAAAAAGTGCACTTGAGGTCCGTTTCTATAATATACTTGTATCTCAGTACACTTCATAATGTGACATACGTTGTAGTTTTTGCATCATAATGCGACCATATAAATCGTATGTAATTCCCCTATTATTGTTTTAGCGTGCAAGGACAATTAAATACTTTTACATTTACTCCTATGAATCCTTATTTATGTAAGTATGGATATTAGTTTTCATTTTTACCCTGCAAAGTATTTATTTGTCATGTAAATGCAACTGTATGACTTGGCTTCACAACTTGTATGTACTCTCATCCGTCCCCATGCGTAATTGTATCAATTAGTTGAAGTCAGTTTTTATGTTGCTTGATGAAAATGGACCAATTGTTGTTGTATTTGTATATCCATGACTTACATTTATTCAGTTGTAGAAACTTATTTATATCAGCAATTAAAATAAAGGATGAATATCCGACAATGAGCATTTGTTGTGTTCTCTCTCTCTCTCTCTCTCTCTCTCTCTCTCTCTCTCTCTCTCTCTCTCTCTCTCTCTCTCTCTCTCTCTCTCGTCTTGGAAACAACATAAAAAGTTTACAAAGTACAGAACATGACAAACCCACTCTCAGTACAAACGGACACCAGAACGAAGGTATGCAAGAAAATTTTCTGATCAACTCAATCTTGCAATCAATACAATCCCACACTGGGGTTTTTCTGTATTAACTAGGGAGTCCAAGGTCATGAAGGGCTGATTTTAAGTTTGCAAGGAGCCATCAACATCGGAGGGGCCCATGAGTAATTTTGGGCAGCTAGCTCACTTGAAAACACCATCAAAAGTTATGCTCCATTTGCCTAACAGTACATTTTTTGCTCAAATAATTCGCAGGGTGGTCTGGAGAGGCTCAATGGTCACATGGGAGTTCTTCTCTGGGGCTAATTTGTCATTTCTTTTTTTTTTTTTTGGGGGGGGGGGGGGCACAACATAAGAAAGGTACATGTGTTATTTGGGGATGGTAGCTTGCTTGATCAGAAAACATGCCACCCAAAGTTTACCAATGTACAGACACACAGTTGGACAAACAGACGGATGCTCGGGCAAAGGTGTACATTTATATTGACTGATTAGAAACTGCAGTTGCGATTGTCCATAGGACTTACATTGAACAATAGATTTTGTTTGGTTTTTTATTTCAGAATTCAAGGGTCAGGCAAAGTATTATTTAATGTTTGCAGGAAGTGGTTGACATAAGAGGGGTCTGTATATGATTTGGGGATTCTAGATCTCTTTATAATTTTTTTTTACATCAGCAGTGTACAAACAGACACACAGACAGCTGCTGGAGCAAAGGTACATGAAATGTTCTGCTGAACAACAGAACACCAAGAAACCTCCAAAGTCTCATAAATAATTATGTTAGTATTGTTACACAAATGGCCATAAGTTGAGGTCTACACAACCTTTTGAAAACTAATTCCATGAGATGAGCCTATATTTTCCTCTTCTTATCTGAGAGTGCCTTTCTGTTGTGGTGCACCCTTGATGCTTTGTTTTTCTCCTTCCATGCCCTGTTGTGTACAACCTCCTTTGTTTGACCTTGACCTTTTGCTTGCCCTTTGACATCATGGACTTTCTGAGGAGCTTGAGGTTTGTGCCCCGCTCGTGCTGCCCGTGAGGCCTGTCTCTGGGCTTGTCTCTCCCGGATCTTAGCTGGGTCTTCAAGGAATGCATCTCTGGACCCCTGTTCATCCTCAGAATTCTGGGAGCAAGAAATAACAACATTAAACTAACCAAGTAAAACCAGAAGACCATTGAACGATTTCACACCAAGTTGTTTTGATTACATTAGGTAAGAGTTGACCTACCCCTGAATCTTCTGTTGGGGTGGAAGTGTGAGTGTCGCTGCTGTCCTTACTTAGTCCAAAAACTCGAGGGTTCCGTAAACTAAAAGGAAATGAAAAACTGTGATAGAAAAATGAATAGATCAACATGATCCATCTCTTCATAGTAAAGAACTAAGCAACTTGTCTATGAAATGAACTAATCATTTGCAACTGACGTGCGTGAAGTGAGTTCCTCTGCATCATCAGCATCGTCAGCTCCGACGAGGTTACTGTCATACGTGTCGTCATATTCGTCTTCATATTCCACTGTCTTGTCATACATAGACTCCACAAATTCACTTCCATAGCGCTGAAAAAGAGGCTGGAGCTCCGCCAGGTGGGACTTGTCATCCAGGTCTACACTTTGCTCCCTGTCAACAGATCAGTGTACGAGTACGGAATAAATTCCCAAATGTACCCAAACTCTCCACGAGTCAGATACTGCTCGTGTTTTCTCTTTGAACACCAAATATAACACCAAATTTCCATGTTACTTGTAGATGTTTCAAGCACAGTTTAATCATTTTTAATTGTAAATAGAAAGAATATGTATCTCTTCACACAGAGGTTTGGGATAATTTATATAGATGTTAAGATGCCAACTAAGACTCCACTGCTTGAGTGATTTTGTTTTAACTTTTTTTCCCCTGACATAATGCTTAAGCAACTCAATACCCCACTCAAACATTAATGCTTGAATGGAACATACTTTTTGCCTTGATGAATGCAAGACAGATCAACTTTGTCTTTCGAGAAGACATCAAACTCATCGTTGTCAAAGACATTTCGTCGCTGTTCCAACAGTGACCCAGGGTCATCTTGTGTTACAGGAGGCTTCTCTCTGTAAATCAAGCATATTGTGATGAAATTCCAAAATAAGTTTTTATAGCTATTATATTCATCAATGGAAACTGTTAAATTCTTGTTACACTACTGGTAGTTTCCTCGTCTAGTTCAAGCAGTAAACACCTTAATAAACCAACCGTGCAATGGTCATGTCTATGTCACACAGAGATGGGGGAAGTTTGAGTTCAAGCACAGCATTGATGACTCTCTCCACATCATAATGCAACTCTTCCAGACATAGCTTAGACACAACACAGGGGTAATAACAACTTCCAGGTTGTCAAATCCCACAAGCAATTAACACGTTAATATTAAGCAAAAAATACAATATTTTGCTGATTAAAATTGTAAATTAAATGATTACTAATCCGAGGAATTGTGAATAAAATGATGCAATGGTAATCAGTCATGAAGGCATATTGTCAAAACCTCAATGAAGCCTTCTCCCAGGTCTGGCAGTAAGTCTTTGACAGAAGTGATTAGGGATTCTAACTCTATCCCCTTCATACTGGGAGCACAGGCACCAAGTTGTTCCTAACACACATACACAAAAATGATACTAAGCTTATATATATAAATACAGGTTTAAAATGCAACCAAGTTTAAGTACACAAAGACTACATGTGCATTACCTCCCGATTAGCTCCTGCCATCCCAGCTGGGAGTGTAACAGGCTCTGGAGAAATGTTCCCATTGGATACATGGTTTTCATGTGAAGGTCCTTTCGTGCGTATAGTGCCCGAATCAGTTCTCCTCTTCTTACCATGATGTGAAAATGCCTGACGGACACCATCCTCCAAGAACTGAAGCTGTGTTTCATCTCTGGGTATGCAGTTAAGCACTCACAAGGACCATGCTGGTGGATATGAACAGAGCTTCTTGTTTTGTCCACATGACATGCATTATCTGATTATCATCTTCCCTTGTAAAGGATACAACCCGGATTGTGCTTGAATCAGCAGATCTCTGTCGTCACTGAATGGATGCAAGGCCTCATTGAGGGCAATAAATCTGTGGAAATATAACGATTCTATATTGCAACATGTACTGTAGATTGGGAAAAATAGATTTCTCAACCTTGGAACAAAGGCGTTGTGCGATGCTGCACAACTCACCTACGCTCTCCAAGAACTGCTGACATCATGTGAATAAATCTCTCCACATATACTTCACCTTCTTGTTCTCTAATGTGCATACAAAGGGTTCAAATCAAATGCACATGCCATTATTCTACTGTAATCTTGAGGAAAATGTATGCTTTAAAAGATTTATAGTAACATTCTAAAATAAGGGGAAGCTTTACAATATAGTAAACCCTATTACAGTCTCACCGGGAGTCTTCCATTAGAGGCTGTAAACAATTACTAAAAATGATCTTCCTGAACACCTGGACCAGTGTTGCTTGTGCAGCAGAAAACTTGCTCTTGAGCAGCGGCTTCAGAACAGATTGCCTTCCCCAGTCCTCTCTCTCATGAAATGCTGTCGCGATGCCAGTGATCAGACACTCACATAAACTGGCCCATCTGCACAATTAGAAGGAGAATAATTGGATAATGACTGCAAAATTTTGTATAATTCAAGTGAGGGCTCCCTCAAGAAGTCCACCCAAGATATTGTTGTGTGACAGGCCATCAACGTTCCCAGTGAAAGCACCATGTACCTTATTGGGAAATCATCAGCAACGAACGCCTTCGTAGCATCAGAGTAAACTTCAAAAAAGCTGCTGAGCGTCTTGGCTGTGTCGCACAAGTAGAATATAATATCTTGGAATTCATTGGTACCCATGGTGTTGAGGCGTGTGGTGCCAGGGGCTGGTCCATCAAGCTTCTGTGGTGAAGAATGGGAATCCACTTGAAGACCACACTTCCTAACTATTGTCTCCAAAACCTACAAAAACATTGCCAAAACATTAAAACGCTATTATTTTATGATTTGCGGATTACATGATGTAAAGCAAAATGACATTATTCAATCAAGTTTTTTGCCAAAGTTGGCCTACCTGCAAAACAGCTGGAACAATGGAGTGAAGATCGTCAATATATTTAGGTTGCTGATGAAATATATTGCTGATCATTTTAGTAAGGAGTGGACCATTGTCAGCGCCATACAGAACACAGATATCTAGTAGCTTGGGCATGTCGAAAATGAAGTTCTCATAGAGGATATCACCAAACACATGCGGTGTGATGAAGTCATCCTGTGAGTAAATAATATTATTGAATATGCAATCAGGTTACCTTGTCTTTAATTTTTACAACTATTTGGGGGAATCTCTGTAGTGTTTTGCTTCCAAAACATGTCAACAATATTGATGTTTCCCCCAGGAATCAAGAATTATCATTTCCAGAAACATTTCAATTCTCATTGACTTATGAAGTTTATGAACTCTACATATGTGCTCTAATACCTTGCTTTCCTTGTGAGTAGCCATCCTCAAACACACCATGAAGAATGCACGATGTAATTTGTTATGCTGTTCTTGAAGTCGACTTGGTAAAGCATAAACCACATCATAAGACCTGAACACATTTGTCAGTTATCATAACACTCTATCGTATCATAAACAGAAAAAACATGCCTAATTTGCAGAATATTTTTACACTCATCACCCAATATATCATTAATAAACAAGCTCAAACAACAAGGTGCTGTTGTTAACAAACACTAGCACTTGTTTGTCAATGACTATAAGCCACTAAGTGACATTTTAGAAGTTACCGGGGGACGGATCGGAGGTAGCTGTCAATGCTTCTATGAAGACTTCCATCAAAAATAACCTACATGAGGGAGTCAAATAATGATTATGAGAAAGATAACACATGGAATAAGGACAAATCAACATAAATATATGAAAAAAATTCTAAAGAATTTTTTTTTCACCTGGCACCAGAATTTATCATGGGGAAGCCTGAGTAGGGTATTAAGGTCTTCCTCAATAAACCCTGCCCTTTCCATCCATTCTTCCTGTCCAGCATGGTCCCCTGCATCAGCTGGAGGTGGGATATAACCGATGAAATTGATGTTGCTTACCCTAGATGGGTCCTGAATCACAGCACACAAGCATTATTATAAATATAATAATAGTATATTGCACCACTGAAGTCTTCAGCTAACTAAAGAACTGGCAAGTATATCTCACACAGACTCATATATTGCAATTTAAATGAAAAAACCCACCTCTAAAAATTATTTTTTAGTTTATCTAAAATATAAGAGGCAATATGAGGCATAGTTAATCTTTACCATGAGCTACAACATTACCCAAGCAATGCATAGCTAGTTCAACAAAATCAAAACTAATATTGGAACAGACATATGTTAATCAATTTCAGAATATTTCATTTACTGATATCTGATAACAAGACAGTTTATGGCAATAAAAATTGTAAACTACTCTGATTCAAATCTTGCATTAACTAAGGGATTAAGCACATACATGATGGTGTCTTGTACCTTAACCTTAGCAGTTTAGTGAATATTGAAACTCAGTCTCACACCGACTCATAAGGTGCAATTGTGAAACTTAATGAATAATATTTCAAATATAACGTGCAAGTTGCACTGGCCTTTCTTTTTTCCTAAAGCAGTGGATCTCAATGGAGTTAGTGTTTTGGATAAAAATTGCTTCTAACAATCTGAATATTAAAGACAAACAATAAAGAGTTACAATGTACCCACATACAATCACGTCTTTTCAACTATTTTATTAGATTACCCAAATTAAGATTATATAAAATCTCGCTTACACCTTTATTTATGGACACATTCCAGTTTCCATCACAGAGTCAATACTTAGAACATTATGCCATGGTAGAAATGGATTAGACACCATTAGCTTTGATCACCGTTCTATACCTTTTTCAGTTTATATGAACAATTTGTTAGAATAAATTGCTTTCTCGTGTACAAGCTTTTCTTGTGTTCATTGAACAAGATGCACTTATACGTTAGGGCCTAGCCCTCCCTAAAATGGTAATACTCAGCAATTAGAAATTGTCACCCAGGTTCACCGCTGGGCCTAATCTGCTAATGTACTGGAGCGGGACAGTTCTGAAGGTAACGGTCGAAACCGGTGGGACTAAAGGTGTAGGGTTCGACTCAAGTAACATTGGCAATGTTACTCGAGCCAGGAGTCAAACCCTACACCACCTGTACACCATTGCAACAAAACAAATTAATAATTAACAATGCTCCAGTCACATACCAATGCCGGAATTTTTTCAGCGCATCCATCAACTTCAACCAACTTCTTGTCAAGCGCTATGGGAGGCATTGTGATCTCAGTTGACCACTTCAAAAACCATCTATTGCGGCTTCAACGTTATATGTTAAACTACTTGTTTGTTACAGCTGACAGCTTGTCACTTTCGATTTCATGAATTCCGAAAGCATTGTGCAATGCAGGATAGTTTAGTAATTGATTGTCCAATATCCAGTGTCCACATGAATTGTCGTTAAACCTGTAATCTATCACGCAAAGAGTATTCTTTATCAAACTATATTAAACTATAATTACATTTATAATTGTTCTGGGGTTAGAGATATCCTTTAATGCGATACTTTAACACTTTAAAGAGCTTTCTTAAATAGAAACGCCATCTTAATGCTCCCTAAGCAAAACACTATGGCGGCTAAATCGAAAGAAGAGTATTTGAAACGTTATATATCAGGTGCGGATGCTGACGACAAGAAAAAGAAAAAGAAGAAAAAGGAGAAAATTGCTAAGTTGAAAAACAAGTAAAACACTAATGCTAATTTTGCTATTAAGATGTTATTGATAAGTGTGTGCACATGAAATACACTTTCGTTAATATGTACCTTTTATCGTCCGTTGCTTTTTCAAGTTCCACCCGTGGAACATGTAAAACTACAATCCCAGCATCAGCGCCCCCCCACACACTTTTCTTCAAAACTTATCTCGCATGGAGATCGCCCACATCACGCACTTTGTTATAACAGGGGAAGAAATTTGGGAAATTTTCCACTGGACCATCAGACCATTATCCCAGAAATCTACTGCCAGTACTGGTCCAACATAAATTTTATGGGTCCATATTCGAAGGGATAAAACATCTTGAACTGTATGCAAATGAATACCCGTGTTTATTACTTGAATTCATGGTCGGAAGTTGTAACTTGGAATATCCTCGACAACACCAAAAAAAAATCCCAATCAAGATGTGATACACAATGCCTCAGCAACTGCTAGTGCCTTTGTTTGCTAACTACACTGAGCAATCAGGTATTGTCAGGATTTTTTAAACTGGTATTTATGATGCAGCTATACAGAATTGCATTCAAATGCAACAAAATCCAACTTTTGGATGCAGTCTGACACAACTATTTCTCGACAGAGTAATTGTGTGAATGACCAAGAAATCATGTGATCGAATGTGATCAGTACGGTTTATTTGGTCCCAAGGGATAAGAGATTATGATCATATAATGTGTGCCAAAAGGGGCCAATCAGGTCAGACTTTGCAACCCATGCACCTCCCACCACCCTGAGTAACATGTATCTCCCTCTAACAACAGGAAGCCAGCAGCCTCACTAAGCCTGGGCTTGCGTTATCAGTAGTTAACAACCTTATGCCTAGTTAACAACCTGTTTATGTTAGTGTGTAAATGTTGGTTGTTTTTTGGGGGGTAATGCACACCAAGTACAGGAATACAATTGGGCGATACAAAATTCTATGAAACAGGGATGTTAACAAGAGTTCAGGGGGAACAATAGATACCAACATACTACATAATACTATCTTTGTTTAACATTTATGAATTATTTCTAATTTTTCAGGTCTAATGTCAGAATAGTGGATGATGATGTGGATTTTCAAAGCTTATTACCAAGTAACTTGAAAAATACTCTTGATGAAGACATTGGGGACGATGATCCTATTGTTGCCGAGTTTGTGGATGAGCGGCCTGATGTTGTTAAGCAGCTAGAGCTATACCGAAAGAACACAAAGTGGAAAACACTCGAATCTGGTATTGTTTTTTTCATATTTAAGTTGTCATAACCTCTCAGTCTCAGAACAGCAATGATGTTATCATTATGTTTTCTTTCTGTAGATGAAGAGAGCTCTTGTGACAAGCATGGTCAATCTGATAAATCTCACAGAAGGCATGATTCAGATTCTGATCATTCTGTGGAACAATCAACACGACATGATTCAGATTCAAACTTCTCTAGAATTAGATCAAGATCACCAGGCTATGATTCCTCTCCTCTGAGAGAAAATAGGCATGACTCTGACCAATCTCCACCAAGGAGAAAGAGGCATGATTCTGACTCTGACCAATCTCCACCAAGGAGAAAGAGGCATGATTCTGACCCTGACCAATCTCCACCAAGGAGGACGAGACATGATTCTGACTCTGACCAATCTCCACCTAGGAAAAAGAGGCATGATTCTGACTCTGACCAATCTCCTCCCAGGAGGAAGAGGCATGATTCTGACTCTGACCAATCCCCTCCTAGAATAAGTAGAAAGGGTCGCAATTCTCACTCAGATCAGTCGCCTTCAAGAAGAGGACAAGCAAGGTCTGAATCTGATCAATTATCATCAAGGATTAAGAGAGAACACAGCACTAGGCACTCCCCAAATAGGAGTAAGCATACAAAAGCTCCAAATGAAGTGAAATCAAAGCATCATCATGGGGATTTGAAAATCAGAACTGAAGTTGATGAAAGGGGCAGAGCTAAACAAACCCTGGGAGGAGCAAAGGCTGGTCTCCAGTCTGCAAGAGACATGAAAGAGGAAGCAAGAAAACTTCGTTCCAAAGAGGACTTGGCATTCAGTCAAGTATGCTTTCTTTTCCGGTTATTTCCTTTTAAGAAGTAATAAATGTAACTACTCTCGCCCTCCAACTATCAAACTCCTTTATAAATTATGCTTCAAATATTGTTACAGTAAATGCTGAGCAACAGCATGCTCTAAATGATCTAGGTAATATACAATAAATCTGTGAAATCTGCTAGTGAATGTCACAGAGGGAGTGTTATTTGGATCACCCTGAGGAGGGAATGGCAAGCATTTCTTACTAATGCTTCACTATCCCACCTTACCCCCACCTTTAGCAAATAATTTCTCACTTCTAGGTCATGGTTTAGAATATTGTCTTGACCCTCAAATTCCCTTCGAGCAAATGATATTCCACACTGTTCAAACCTCATTAATTGTTGTCTAATCACAGCCCCAATGATGCTAGAAGTATTTCTTTCAAGTAAACATTCCACTTCACGAAAAAAGCTGTTTCGCAACAATCTCATTGATAACTGTAGCTTTATCCAGAGAGACATTTGACCTATCTGGTCATTTTAGGTTAAATGTTTAGTACTTACTTTTCCAGATGGATGCTGACCTTCTGGGTAAAGATGCCAAGACTGTATTCAGGGACAAAAAGAGTGGTAAGAAACGGAATATGAAAGCTGAGGCTGAAGAGGAAAGGCAAAAACAAGAAAAGCAAGCAGAGAAGGAGGCAAAGTATCAGAAATGGGGGAAAGGGTAAGGCACATTCACAATGGTCACGTCACCAATTTATCCTTGCACCTAACTTAGTTTCGCTGAATATGAACATAAATATATTAACCCTTGTACTAGTTTTTAAAATGTAATGTGGAGTTTTGTATGGCCATTTCTGTGTGTAGGATGAAGCAAGCTGAGCAACAGCAGGTATCATTAGATCAGGCTATGCATGAAGCAAGCAAGCCATTAGCAAGATATAAAGATGACCAGGATTTGGATTCTTTACTGAGAGACCAGGACAGAGAGGGAGACCCCATGCTTGCATTCATCAAGAAGAAAAAATCCAAAACAGCATCTGGACAAGGTACTAAATGCAGTTTATGTAAATGCTATCAGTTATATATTTCTCAATGCTATGACCACATATTGGGAATGGGGTTTGTGGATATGAATATCAATTGTGATTGCAACAGGAACAAGCCATTACAATCATAACTTCATCTCTTGATAACTGGTTAATATGGTGAACTTTGTTTGTGTAAGTGTCCCCCCCCCCCCAACTGAGTATATCCACCTGACATCATATATGCTGATATCCTTCTGAGTAATGTTCCAGATAAATGTCTTTCATCAAAATGTAACCCAGAAGGAATAGTGACTTATATTGTGTTGTTCTCTCTTACAATGGTATGCAGCTTCACAATAAGCATATTGTTCTTCCATTCCTAGTGCTGATATGGCTCTACATGTCTAACTTGCAAGTGATATGATTTGCACTGATCTAGCAGAAGATACATTGCTATGCTGTTTCTTCTTAATGTTGAATTTATGTGTCCCAGAGCGACCAGTCTATAAAGGCCCTGAGCCACCTCCAAATAGATTCAAAATCCGCCCTGGGTATCGATGGGATGGAGTGGACAGATCTAATGGATTTGAAAGACAGTTCTTTGCCAAGAAATCAGAGAAAAATGCCATAAAAGACATTGCCTATAAGTGGAGTGTTGAAGATATGTAGATGTAAATAAAATGGATCAATCATTTATTGCTAAGAAAAAATTACATTGGTACAAAGCCACAAATTCTTGTTTTCCTTCATTTTTTTACTATATAATATACTTCACATTGTTATATATTATTTTATATCATAATACTTCTCAATCAATCTGATGAATTGGACTGTGTATACTTTGAGATGGCTTATACAAGTATGTATCGTAAACATAATGGTACCTTAGAATTTGAAAGGTTCCAATTACAGGCACACTTTAGAAGCTTGTTAAATGCTTTCCACCCTTCTAGGATATTTTGGACTTACCTCTGGGCCTTCCTTAAAAATGTCATTCCATTAACTATTCCAATGACCATGTCCCTTGTTGTTTATTACTCTCTACATTTACATGACATAGCTATACATGGTATTGCAACAGCACAAATATGAAACAGTTGGATCTTTCCATTCTAATGTTATGAAAATAGCCTCAGTTCCCCCCCAACACAAATTGATGCTATCAAATTAACCACATTTTCCTACTTGGGATATTCTTGATCAGATGATGGTTCTTGTTCTGTCTCGGTGCCCTCATAAATCTGCAATAACCCCTGCCAATACAGCTGTGTATAGATGTAACTGACCAGTGTTGTTTTCAAATAAACTAAAACCAATTTGACCCTGCATGTTCTATTGTACAGGTTGAAAAAAGACATCCCAACAAAGGTAACCAAGTAGGGTTATTTAGTCTTTCACCATTTATTGAACAAATAAATATCAAAGCATTCCAATAAATAGCGCAAACAACTGCCAGATTCAAGCACTCATAACCGACACATTCACACATTGAATTCATTGATGATCAGTTTGTACTTCAATTTCATTGCCTTTATCACTTTTCTTTCCAGATCCAGACTTCTTTTTAGACTTGCCTATGTTGCATTGCTTGGATTTAGGATGTTTGTCTTTGCTGGAGATACTCATTTCACTGCCTGCAGGATTGTTAGAAAGGGTATCATTATCTGTTTGGTTCAGTTCACTTTTATCAACAGCTTGACTTGCCTCATGAGAAGCCACATGTGTTTTCAAAGTATTGGAGTGCCGGAATGTTTTCTGGCAGTGTGGGCATGAATAAGGGAAAACGTTGTCATGGATACGTTTGTGCCTCCTCAAATTCCTTGAATCTGTAAAAGTTGCTCCACAGTCTGAACAGGTATATGGTTTCTCACCTGTGTGCAATAAACGATGACTTTTCATGCTTTGTAAGTAATTAAATTTAGCACCACAAAGATCACAGAGGTAACCTCGCTGCTGTAAGCAACTCCGAAGGTGACTGCGTAAACCATTAGCTTGAGCAAAACTTTTCCCACACTGAAAACATAGGAATGTCTTCTGAGCAGAGTGTATGCTGGCATGCCTCTCAACATTAGAGAGCTTATGGGAACGGAAACTGCAACCAGGAAAAACACAATAGAAGGGTTTTTTCTCTCCATGCACTGTATTCATATGCTGCTTGAACAAGCTGGGATCATAAAACTGCGAGCTGCAAAACCAGCAGCTGTAGAGCTCGGCAGTATGTGTGCGCATGTGACGAGTCAGTTCACTGTTCCTACTGAACTTCTGACCACAGACATGACAGCACTTTTGAGTGGGAGCATTGTGGGACAGCTTATGTCTTTGAAGAGATTCCTGCTTGTTGAATTCTCTCCCACATTCTTCACAACACAGCTTTTTCTTCACTTGCATTTTGATACGTTTCTTTAGAGGTTTGGAGTAGAGGCTTGGATCTCGATGTATATTTGGATTGGCTATCATGGTTGGGTTGACAGGTGGATTTGTGATGATAATTTGTACTAAACCGTTATTATTGGTGAAATTTACTGGAGCAGCAGCATTAACTGTTGTGAATTGGGTAGCAGCATCATTTCCAGACACCATCACCTCCTGCTTTTCAGCGTCACAGGCAGATGATGGGGCAGTGTCTTCTGGCAATTTGGACTGGGTTTTCTTCTTACCCTTCTGTATAGATGGAGGGGTAGCTGAACTCTCAGTGAGTTCACCTGGAGTTGTGGGTGGAGTTATATTTTGCAGTTGGTAGTATTCTGGTTGTTCTGACGTGTTGTTCAGATCTCGCGCAGGTGATATGGAATCAACCACGGTGGGCAGAGGTGGCTGAGGACCTGGGAGATCTTCTGATTCCTGGCAGACTAATGTAGCAGCAGGGCATGGCAATGGATCACAGTCATCTACCTGTATTTCCTCATCTGGACAAGGTGTGGCAGTATTACATGAGAAATCCTCTGATGGTGAAGGCTGGAGTCTGAATGGGCTGGCATCATGAGGGACATTGCTCTCCGACACTGGACACTGTTGAGTGTTGGTGTCATGGACCGAGGAATCATCATCAACTTCAACATCTACATCGTCCCCAGCATTGCTGATGTCTTCAATTTCTGATATATCCTCAAAGTGAGCCTGATCAATCATGCTGGCTTTGGGGCTGTCACTTCTATGGATGGGAGCTAAATTTAGCAATGTTGTCAAGGACATATGTTCCTTGGTGTTCTGATCACTCTTGCTGCTGCTTTCTTCCTCATCATCAAATTTCTCCTGAGAGAGAACATTGAGAATTGTTCTTCTGACATCCTCAGCCGAGTATTGGCTCATGTGATTTGTATTTGAACTGTAGGTATGGGGTCGTGTCACACTGGATGAAGGACCTGACATAGATAGGGGTGGTAGTTGGACAGATGACTGAGTGGAAGTCGAACTCTGCAAAGAAGTCATGGTCACTGAGCATATTGGTAAGAGGCATAACCTGTTTACCCAAGTGAACCTCTTTCAGTGTGACATAACTGGATGGAGTAGGTGGAGGTCCTCCAAATCCTATTCCCTGCTGTAGATACAGAGGTGGAGGAGGGTGCAATGTGTGGTCCGAGTTGTGAATGTTTCCGATAGGAGGTCCTATTGAGGTCATTGATTGATTGGGGTGAGAGATAGAAGGGGGAGGTACTTGTTGTGACTGATCACCCTGCATAGACTCGATCATTTTCAAGTAGTCCTCTATATAGTTAGTGTCCATGGTCATGGTTGGAGCCGTGTTGGGGTAGGGTATCCCTGAGGGGGCAATCGGCAGGGATCCTGTCTGCAGCGAGAATGGAGGTAGTGGGTGTGGTGGTAATGATGGTGGAGGCTGAGATATTGGTTGAGGAGTTGAAGAAGCAGGTGTTGGTGTGGCTGAGGTTTGTGGCCCATGAGTGTTCCCACCATGATCCGAATGAAGGGGATTGTCAGCAGGTTGTGGGGCAGACGGCAGCATAAACAATGGAGGAGGGATATGAGCAGGTCCAGGTGGAGGGGAATGGGAACTGACCATAACCACTGGATCCGTCTCATTGCTGACTGGCATAATCATACCACTCCTGTAGGGATGCATGGTTATCTTGGCATCTTGGCCTGTACCAGGCACACCACTTGCACTCACAACCGACAAAGACTTCATGAAGTCCAAACAGGACTTCTCCACACTCCGCAAATCCAAGAACTGGGCCGCATTTAGAGCATGCTCCACACATAGAGCATCTAGCTTGAGCAGACCAGTGTAAATAAACTCTACAATACAACGGAACCCTACAAGTGTCACATCCCTCAACATTAGAACATTACTGTTCGAATCCCTCAAACTGTACATCATGGTTTGCAGTTGTGAGCTGGCCGCTGCTAGAATGCATTTGTGGAGTCTGAATTCATACTCTTCCACCTGCACTGTGACATCACAGAAAGCTCCATAATACCGCTGCACATTCAGCTGTTCCAGGATCATCACAGTGTGGTTGGTAATGCTCTTCTCATTGTAACCGCATGGTACTATTATTCCCTCTGGAGACAAACAGAATAAATTTATGATGATATATTTAGCTTACATAATGCATTCGGAAGTAACTCATGAATTTGGGCAGATGTAATCTAACAGTAACAGCACATGCCCATCTATGACTATGATATACAACAATATTTCAATCAATCTGAGGTGGCTTTTACGCTTCTGATTCAGACACAGACCAATATTACTGTGTGAAAATGGTGCAAACTCAAGGAGATAAACTTATCCTGTTAGCTTAAACTTGCCACTGCTGTAGTGGGCATGGAGTTGGCGGATCAAATAACCTTGCCAGCACAACCCTCGCACTGCACTCGTGACGGTATAAAAAATTTTCGCCCTTATGCCATTCAAACATACCTGTTGCATTATTACAAGACGTAACCAGTTCCAAGTAACTGCGACAAGTGCTTAATTACTGATTCCAAACTTCTGAGCACAGATCTGCTAGATCTATAAATAACTACAATGTGCGTAATGGACACCATGCTTCTGGTACCCTTATTTCATTCACATAGAACATTAACGCATTTCCCTCACAACATCACATATTGGGATGGGTGTTTCCAATGCTCAACCACACCTTTTCAATGATATAGCATTAGGCATTTAATTATCTGTTTTCAAATAACTATTATTTTGTGTTTTAATAAGAGCAAAGAAATTTAGACGTTTTATTCAGTGCAGCAGATTTATACGAATAAGCCCTGCTTTATATTTGCCGTGCAAATATATTGTATTCTCATGCGCCAACTCAGCCGTGCATGACATCTTAATGATATATTTGTATCCAGGAAGAGGCCTTGACCAAGGAAGGGATGTGCCGCGGGACCTTGAAAACCAGTATCCGTTGTACAAGGTGAAAATGGCAAAAAGCATTCCCCCATCGTACAAGGTATTATGCAAATGTATAACCCGTCGTACAAGGGGAAAATGGCAAAAAAGCTTACCCAATCATACAAGGTATTGTTTAAATTAATGACCCATCGTACAAAGTGAAAATGGGGTATGCGGGTCGGATAATTAATCATCAGAAATCAGATATGTTGGTGTCTGTGACAAGAATGCTGTAGACAAAAAGGCATGAAGCCAAATAAATGTGATTCTCTGCGCGTTACACAGGAACAATTCATTACATTTGCATTGCCAAGGATCGGTGGGAAAGCCTGGTAGGAAATCTCTACACACAGAAACATAAATATATTAAATCTGCTGTACAGATGGAAAAAGAAAAACATACCCCATCGTACAACATGAAGCCCCCCAAAAAAAAGATTGCTCCTGAAAAACATACCCCGCCATACAAGGCCCAACAAAACATGTTGTACAAGCTAATAGGTAGAAAAAACATACCTCGTTGTGTGGCACATGTATACTACCTCTATAGTCTATGATACACGAAGTGCCTCCACCGGGATTTGTATACTACCGTCCTACCCTGCTACCAGGGCTAGCGCCATCTTAACGGAGGTTCAGCGACATTGCCTAGCCCTCAATAAAATGGAGATACTGCGCAATTAAAATCGGTTTCTAGTATTATCAATGCTTCTTGTGGACTGGAGTGAGACTAATGAGTAATGTCTGACTCTGACTCTTGACTCTTGTAGTCTTGAGTCTGACGAAGGCGACAAAACAGTTGAACCCGGTAGCGGTGTGACTACAAGACGTCCTGCGGGGCAAACAACAGTTCAGCAGAAGGCTCCAGTCGGGCCCTTCACAATGAACGAAAACTCACATAATTTCAAAACTGGACCTATTTAACTCCGTAAGTTATAAACATTGGGGATACAAATATATACATTTTACCTTCGTCTCCCATTTTGTACCATTGGGGAATCCCCTTTCTCTAGTGCTGATTGGGTTAATCGGACACGTGACAGGAGATTCCTTGCCATAAATTGTCCCTGATCATTCGGCCGATACAGCCTGTGGCGGGCGCCCGGTATTGCGAAATTTATACGGGCGAACTGGGGCTAGTTCCCGTTCAAGAAGGGTCATCCTGCATAAAATATAATGACGATAGTAATAACTTCAGAAATACGTCATGATGCGTTGATACCCACCGTACCCCTGGGCAACAATAAATTAACAGACACATTATGATATTTCAACAGTCGTCCTTTTTGTGCCGTCATAATGAACAGCTGCTAAACGTAAAACGTATTTTCGAATGTATGTCCCTCTGTCTGTTCCCACAGCGCATCAATCTAGAACGCTGTAGGAGCTCACTTTCTGTAACTGTTCATCCGAAACTCATGAACATTTTTTATCTGACTTCTGGACTGGTCTGAGTTCGCTGGAGGACAAAATGAGTTAAGGACAGTGTAGGGTACACAGGTACATGTAAGACATCGCGATTACAGCATGTACGTACATATATGAATTTTCGTACGTACAGTCAAACCTGTGTTACCGGTCACCTGTACAACCCGGTCACCTGTACATACCGGTCGCTCAGTTTCATTCCCTTGAGAATTTACATGTAAAAGATAGGAGGGGTCACCTGTATATCCCGGTCAGCTGCCCATTCCGGATAACGGTCACTTAATCTGGGCCAAACGGCCCATATTACTTATACAATGCGGTCGAAGAACGCAGATATTACGCGCCCAACCTGGCGACACGATCTCCTCAAAGAACATTTGCAGGGCAGTTGCAATGCACCTTGTGAGGACTTCCCCCTACTAGAAGAGGATGAGGACGAGCCAGTCACTGACCAGGATGCCCAACCAACGGCAGTACCAACCATGCAGACTGCCCTGCTTTGGATGAAGCAGATAAAGCAGCTGGCACTTGACAAGGGACTGTCAGACCTCTTCGAAGTGTGTTGCAATGGGGAGGACATTGCCACCAGGGAGCTTGTGTCTTCCAAGCTTAAGGCCAAGCAGTCAGCTATCAAGGACTTTTTCAAGTAGACAAAGACTATAATGCTTCAGTGAACTGGCCTCCAGTGGTGTGAACAATAAATTAATGAGCATCACTTATTAAAGAGAAAGAGACTCTTAAGTGTGTTTATACATTTGCACGTGGGGTACAGGACAATTCATTTTTAAAATGAAAAAGACTCTTAAATGTTTATGTTCACATGCAAAATAGACATGATTCTATAGTTATGTTAATGTAAAGACAGTAGTGCTAATGTAGATTTATCATCAATGTCAACTGTTTCTGCTGAGTTCTTACCCCGGGGTTCTTACCTGCTGTCATGATAATGAATGTAAATAATTCATTAGAAATGGGTGCATGCATTTGTTTGGTATGTGTACTTGTATTGTGAAATGATTTTTGAAATAAAAATATAATTAAATAAATTTGATTCTCTCTTCACTTAATCAAGCAAAATAAAAATATTTGCCATATTTATGAACAAAAAAGACCACACAATGATTTTGAGTGCATTAACATGTATGTTCTTACAATAACTTTGTGTTAAAGAATTTCAGGCTAAATGAACACAAACTTCACAACCTGTACAATCTGGTCACCTGTGCATTAAGGTCACTCTGGCCAAGTCCCTTGACCGACCTGATTAGACAGGTTTGACTGTATATAAACAAAGCTTCCACGTGTTCATGGCCACGTGTATGTTCTATTTTCGTTAGCTTTCTCTGTCTCCGTCTGCAATTGGCTCCTGATAAATATGCATATTCAAATCGTATTCTGTTATTGGAGGTGGGTGCGTCCATTTATGTAGAATAATAAGGGTAAATAGCTTTCATATGTTTAAAGACACATATGTCAAAAGGAAAAATTTTCTACAAAATATGTTTCTGTATATTTATTTAAAGTTATTGGAGCAGTTTAAAAAAAAACATAGCTATTTGCACAGCTACAAAGAGTTCGTTTGTAACTCATCGGGTGAAGCACACACCCATTATTGAACTCGCCTACTCTAAGAACGAGCGCACCGATAAAGTGCACATGTACTGAAAATATTTACAGAGCGCTCAGATCGAGCTGTCATCGGAAGCAGTGTGGTCGTCGAATGCTGTATATTGGCACCTTCTGAAAGGGATGTTTACTTTTTGAATCTCAATTCGTGATTATATAATATGGCCGAACTGCTCTCCGTTCAGGTGCACGTCCCTGTCACCAAAGGGGATGACGGGAAGATGCTGGAGAGAAAAATAAATTTCGGCGGGTTCACGCGCTTGAAAAAGGTTGAAAACAATGCCACCGACAATTCTTCAAAGTTCGGTTATCTCACAAAGAGGAAAGCCGTTAGTGTGGAGTTTCAGGGCTTAACGTATTCCGTATCAGAAGGGAGAAAGAAAGGTAGGTTTCTTCGCTTCATGTTATTATAACGTAGCGTTCGCCTTGTTCCATGTCTTGGCATCTCGCGTCCGTCCCATGAGCCAAAATTGCGGTAGGGTGAGTTGCCAAAAAAAAAACCAACCGCAATGAGGATTAGTTATATGCAGTTCGTTCCGTCTGTCATTGGATCATGATTTCCATGAGAGTTTACTGTTTTAGACAATGTTTACTGTTATGGACTGACTTTTTTCCTAAAGTAGTTAGATCGATACGGACGATCGTCTGTAGTCATATTGCCAGATCTATTGTCTGTTTTTGTTTCCCATCGACATAATTTCATAAACTTAAGTGTTTTCAATGAGCTGTATCGGCTTGATGCAAAGGCTGGCATGCAATATTTTCATTCTGACATGTGGTAATGGTAATGTTTTTAAAAAATAATTAGAAGGAGTCGCAAATTATTAAAAGCATGAGAGGATTCCATTGTACAAACTGGATACATGCATTTGACAGTCAACATGGTCCTTTGTCATCTTGATGTCACCTAGGCATATGGCGGGAAATGCATTTCTTCCTCCCTGGCTTATGATCAATGAAAATTCGATTAAGGTTAGGATTTATAGTTTATCGACATTGACGAACAGAACAGTGTTTTTTATATACTGTACTGCAAATAAAAGCAGTACTGTGTGATTCGTTTTGCGGTACCCTCGATATCAGAGTAATAATATAATTTTATTTGGCAATCACGTCCCCTCTAGAAGCAGATAATCATACATATATGTACATGTACAATGGTCGACTTATTGGGAATAGAATGGTAGTGGGTGATGCAAGTGTGTACATCAAATCAATACGGTTATTCACTGCACAAGCAGGCTCGCTTTAGCTTTTTCGGGGTCCACCCAGTCTGTCAACCAGTCCCGGAATCGATTTCACCACTTAGTGGCTAGAGCTGACCTAAGCCTGTTATGCTTGTGTTTAGGTGCACAGGTACTGAGGTGTGACTCACTTTAAACTGATCGAAATGTGAGCAGGCGTGGCCCGGATTTGTCTGAAATTATTGACCGTGACATTACATTGACGAGATGTTTTTATAAAATGTTTTAAATCTTAACGTAATCGGATTACTTTTCAACTCTTAAATTGCCAATAGTTGGTTCAGTCTTCATTGTTAACAGAAACCAACGCGTGTTAATTGCTGTATAAGAACAGCTATATCGTCTACCACTGAAAACATCTTCGCTCCCAGAACTGCTCCCGCTCAAAATCGATTTATCAGAATAGAAAATATACGAGGGTGCTGGGATGAACTGAAGCTGTGTTCAAGGCTTTTCCCATCACGCTTACAATTCCCATTTTCTGTCCATTAAATTGAATGTCCTTCGTGTCTACCTTCGCCCGTTATATGTTATAGTTACAAATTTCAAAGGCGCTCTGAATGTTGTCCTCGTGTATTGGTGTCATGGCCCTAGGTACGATTATCTTTGGCCAGAATCGTCCTCACCCACAAGGGTTTGCAGCTTTACTCCCCAATCGCCCTTTCTGTGCTAGCTACCCCATCATACCGTCATTCCTTGTGGGGGCTGATATCTCTTGCTACATCTTGTAAGATCGATTTCTTACGTAATGTCCATTCGCTCGGTTGAACACGACCTCTCATATATTATGCCAAGGATATCGTGATCCCTGCTTTCTGGGAAAGTTGGTATGGATGCATGTTATTTTGATTGACGCGCCATGTGTGAAATTTAACTGCTCATTTTAAATCCAGAGATCCTCGCTTTTACGTTGGGTGTTAGCTTCTAATTAATCTAATTAATTTTAATTCATTCACCTTATTCGAAATACCCTACAATAACCACTGGCTTAAATTACACAATGATTTACCGACTCGGGGAAAACAGTCTTTAATTTACAAATTTATTTATTGTTGCATCCCATCTGCGCCGATTGACTTGGTCTTTCACCCTAAGTCAGGACTCCAGCTGTGTTTGAATTATAATGACGTGTGTGACACGTTACCCGTAACGGTAACATGATTTAATTCGCGCTCACGCGCTCGTTCTTACGGGTGTGGTGATGATGTAGCCTTTTTGTCGAGTTTCTTTGCTATACAACCGCGTAAAAACATGGCAAGCCTGCCCTCTTTTATTCACAGCAGAATGAGGCATTTGATGATACGTAAGCAACAGGCGATTTCGCTGCATCCTTTATTGGCAGAGGATATTTGTACGGCAGCCGTACGAATAAGATAAAGGTTATTCGTACGGCTACCGTAGAAAGTGACAGGTCATTTGTACGGCTGATCACTTTGTAAGACATTAAAGCGTCGATCGGTCGAACTCAACCGATGATGGTTGCTGTCATCCTATTATCTTTGTATGGTTGACATTTCAGCAGCTTATCTCATTATATGCAAGAAGCTCATTATTGCTGTACGAATAGATACAATGTGAAAGAGAAAAGGCCTGTGCTTAATAATGGTGCTTGCAAATATATCGCAAAAATCGTACACCTATAGATACCTTATGGCAAATTTTGCGCTTGTCAATTCTCCCGCGGTTTGCTATCACATAGGATAGCATGCACATTTCCTATTTCTTTTTCTTTCTTTTTTCGTGACTCTTCGAGACGAATCGAAATGGTCTCAAAGGAAAATACCTGTCCTACTACCCTCACGGAATCCTCATCACACATGTTACCAGAGAGCGTGGAACAAAATAGAAACGCAAAGATACCAGAAAAAATAAATATGCAGTTTAACGTTGAACAATTGTGGGTTCCGGTGTTTGTTGGGTTCTCGAATTCGAAAAAGCTTCACGCAACGATTACAGGTGTGCATGCCTGACCGTATATGTATTGCGCATGTGCCGAGGCATTCGTTCGTGATTAGACAATAACCGCTGTACGCTGTTTGGGCCCAAATGGCTATTTACAAGGCTGCCGTACACACATAGCCACATTTTTTTTAATCTTGCTTCGAGATTTATGACGTCACTACCATTGTTGTAACAGTAGCCTTCCCTGCCCACCATGAACCTATCAATACCATCTGTCACCGTGACTGTGTGGTCGGCGAATTGTTGATGCGAGGCGAGCCAAGTTTAGAAACGCTTATGACGTCTACTAGTGGGAAGCGATCTAGGTTCATAGAGGGGCATTCCTGGTACATATGCACCATTGCGGCGTTCGCGTGCACCCAGGAAGTTGGTTTTGGGGTCGATAGCAAGGCTGAGCTTTTTTTCAGGGTGGCAAAGGCTGGCTGGGGTAGAAGCCGATTCGTTTACCGTTGGAGGGTAAGGGTGTAGCATTGATGTGGACGCGAATACGGGTGATGCGGTGGAAACAGTGTATTGTCATCAGCATCATTATACAGTGTGCGGTAAAATGCTGACGTTACTGGTTTATAATGTCTGTTACGAAAACCTTCATGACGTATGATGGAGATCTTTTGACGGTTTTTCGTACGCGATGAATCAGATTTAACCAATTTAATGAGATACGACCACCCAATGAACGTGCTGTCAAGCTTAGTCACTGTTGTGCAAAGAATACATGACTTGTCAACCCCTTATTAACCCAAACCCTTTCAAAAACATTGATTATTGCTAACACTTTTTTCGCCACTAATCAATGCTATCTCTTTATCACTTGTAGTCGGCATTAAGAATCTGTGGGACTGTAACGCTGGTAAGTGGACCATTGCCTTCTCTTTGCACTCGCTGCATGACCGTCAGTCTGTAGATGTGTTTGATATGTGTTACTGTATAAAAGGTACTGCATGGCCTTGCTTTTAATGTTTACATACCACTCTAGGTGTAAATCTATTCTTGGTTTTGAGTTGTGACAACCGACATGTACTTCTAATAGTATTTCTATTGTACTAATGCAGATTTTGGTAGTGCAATTTAAGGGTCTTTTTCTTGTTTAGGCCATTTGTGTTCAAGAAAACGCAGATTTTTTTTCCCGGTACATTGTACTTTTTGTGTTGGCACTATATATGTTCAAAAAAGCTGTGTTGTCAGTTAGTGTTACGTGCTGTAATCAATGTGTCATTTTGGTGATGACAAAGGTCCAAATTCTCAACACAATCGGTTTGTGGATCACGATCTATCGATTTATTCTTTCATGTTGACTTGAAATTCACATCTTCTAGGAATTCGTTGTATTCAAACTTAAAAATGCCAATGGTTTTATCATGGCACTCATTGATACACTTGGTGTATCAGACATATCACTTTGCCGTGGTTTTTTGTGATAAAGTGTTACCCGAGCTGCGGAATTGTAAATATGTCGTGTAGAAGTGGTCCTGTTTATGGAGATGGCTTGGCGGATGATGGGCAGTCAATATGCTACCGTTCTAGTTAAGACTTATTAAAGCGCTGTTGTAGTTTCTTGCTCTTCAGGGATGCGCTTAGTTCGATGGGTGGTGTTCGGTCGTTATGGATGCGGCGATGCTTAATGTAGTGATGAGGCAGGAATGAATCATATTAGCAGATTAGCTACCATGACAGAGCCGTCTTCTACCAGCCTACCCTCCCTCCCCCTCGCATGCCTCGTTTCATGTTGGTATCGTGTGGCTGGAGGCGATTTTACACCCCTTACTCGGTCTTGGCGTTAGTATTTAACATCGCCTAAGCCACTTAGAACCTGGATAGATTAAGAAAGTAAGAGTTCTGATTCTAAATGCGGATGGCGGAGCTGTTTCATCATGTTGCTCTTGGCGATTCATCTCCGTGACGCCCGGTCCGGGTTTCAGTGGTGTTATCTGTCGTGAGATTCCGGCTTGGTCAGGTGACGGGGATGCAAGTAGAGAACACACAGGCGCTTAGAGCGTTACGAACCCACAAAAAGCGCGCTCCACAGGCACTCAAGTCAATTCAACGAGCACATTCGGTCGTGTTCGGTTTCGCCTGGCTCGTATATATATACACACTTGTCACTGTCGATCCGGGATATTGACTTGAGTGCCTGTGGACTCGAGTGCCTGTGTTATAAGCTACATAATACCAGTGCATAAGAGGTTAATGATGTGTTCATATTGGTCTTGCCCACGCGCCTGTGAGTGTACGCGTACTAGATCGTTTCACGTGGGGTAGTTTCTGGTTCAGAAAGTGGTTTTCTCTCGATCCAATTTCTCTCCATATAAGTTAATTCAAATACTACTTCCAGGCGTGTTTAGACTCCCAGGCGCTCAATTCTTGAAACGCTTGTCACGCGCTTGCAAGATTTATATAGGTGGTTACATAGACCCTTTCTGAGGTTTTTCACCTCGAAGATATACACCCATATCAGCGTTGAAAATGATGCTCAAATTGTACTCTTTAATGTCCATTGATTTAAAAATTGATTTATATGACATGTTTGCTGTCTTATTGAAGCTGCAGCAGCAGGCTCTAACAGCTTACACGACCGTAGATCTATGACTTGAAAGCTCTCATAAAACATTTGATGACGTAAGTGTGATTGCGCATTAAAATTCTCGATGGCGTATACATTGCAGTTACAACTAATAATTGCAGTTACAACTGGTGCTGACTTGGGTTCATTCACTTTTATGTTACTACGCACAAGATGTCACCAACCTGCAGGAACATTGGTGCACACGTGACCTTGAGTTTTAGATATTTCTCAGCAGCTTGTATAGATTATGTTTAAATACTACCTCTATAGGCGAAGTCATTCGCTCTCCTTTGTCTCATTGTCGTATGGGTGAACTTCGTTGACCTATTCACGTGCCATGTCCGTATATTGCGGGGATGAATTCTAAAATCAACCAGAATTATATCCGTATATACACTTTATTGGAGACGCATGTTCAGTCAGAATCGTTGTGTCATCAGTCAATAAGTTACGCTGTGATAGTTATTGGTGTGTCACATCTGATGGTCAGCGAGTATCGTGACGCGCCACTCAACACAATCCGCTGTTCGGGTTGTGTATTGTCGTCTGCTCGACAGGGAGTTAAACGCCCATGGTGATTTCATTGTTAAGCAAGGTGACAATTGTCACCCATTCTGTTGGTGATCAATTAAGTCGCGATCTTTTCTTAATTATTTCCTTTCATATGAGCTCTAAATTAAGGGTGTGTCGGTTTTTACTACAAATTCAGTGACGTCTTCGTTAGTTTGGTAGCGACACCAATGATGTTGTTTGTGTGCAGGGTACAAGACTATATTGAAATGCATCTCTGGTCGGTTCAGCTCCGGGCAGCTGTCCGCCATCATGGGTCCCAGCGGTGCCGGCAAATCTTCCCTCATGAATATCCTAGCAGGTTATAGGTAAGTGTTGCATCTTACTTCCTCGCGGACACTTCTCATCCAACCTATTCCTTTATGAACACATAAGTATGTAATAATCAATAACTCACGACGGTGCCTTACTAAGTATTCGTTCCCTACTGGCGTGTGCTGTGTGCACTGGCCACTTAGTGTGTTATCATTGTACCGGCCGCTTAAGTTCACCATATTGTAAAGGAAGATGTCATTTTGATACGGACATCTGGATTCAATGTTAGTTGGTGCCTAGTTTTCACACGGGACAACCCCTAGGTGTATATTCATAAGTTATTTTGAAATATTCGGTTGACTGGCGATGGTCAGGTCATTTGAATGGCCTTCAGGGTGTGAAGTGACATCTTTAAATGATCTTCAAATGCCTTAAGATATATGCTGATTGGGTTCTGTTATGGAGTTTAAAGGGAAATGAAATTTTTTGACTGATTCTGTGAAACTGGTTGTAAATGTTACCATGTATTAATAACCATGAATTATACTTTAACAGACATATATATATATATATGTCTTAAAATGTCAACATTCTCTTGATAATTTAAGCATTGTCGTCGCCATGACAGTTTTCTTGACGTCACTAGTGGACCCAGCCGATATTATAAGTATGCGTGACTGATTATATAGCCTTCCAATCAATAGTTTAGCATTGATTTAATCTATCGATTAATCCACAATGCGCGTTGTTAAATTAGAAAGACTTCACGAAATATGTCAATTTGACGTTCAAAGAAATTTGTGAAAAGAAAGTCTTTGAATACAATGTTACGGTTCCCTTCGGTCAAAGGTCAAATCTTCCGCTCCACGTCCAGTATCGCCTCTTCGCAAGCCAAACCATAAAATCTGTGTTTCCAAGCGCCAATATATAGGCATATTGAGTATACTGCCAGATGCATATTGGTTTTGTACTTTGGTTTTTGTTCTCTACCGGTGCATTAAATGCCAGACACTCATCGCATGGGTCGTTGCCCTTGGCCGTTTATGTATGCCTCGGTTATCGACCATCATTGAACGTATTCATCCCCCAATGTGTTAGTAATCCCGACCTCCTGCGTCTAATCCGAATTAGATTTGATTAGTCCCCACACCAAGGATTTTCACTCCCATAGATAATTAACTCTAGTGGTTCGATGTAAATGTATCACCCGCCGAACGTGGTGTGAAATGCCGAGTGTTATAATAAACCCATCCCAATTCGTATAAGGAATGTTTTCCTATTTTTTTAATTGTCCAGATTGAGTTTATGCAATGGACCTACCGCGATGAATTCAAGGCACTCCGCTAGATTCGTGTTAAATTTAATTGGCATGCCTGTGGATGAATAGATTGGTATCTTGGAGCGCGTGTAATTGTTACGAGTGGACTATTTCCATTGTCAACTTATGATACAACCGCTCTCAGGTGCCAGGGGGGGATTGGCCTAGATGCCTAGTTGGTTTCTCGGGGACTGAACCCAAGTCACCAGCCGGGTTGTTGTTCGACAATGCAAGGACCTCTTTGCCATTCCGGCTGAGCATTGTCTACCCTGTCAGCATTCTCCGGGTTGAGGTGATGCGTGGGCACGGGTGTCAACGCGCACCAGAGAGCGTATTCCGTCGCCCTCTGAAATTTACTATAAACCCATATGGCTGCCATGTAAATACAGTCTTCAGATGGATATTGGTTAAAAACATCATAATAATTGAAAGAGATTGGCTCGTTGGTGTTTGAATGGCTGAGGTCATGATGCCTTATATGAGGGCTTGTGACGACAGTGAGACGGTTTACGGTCCGTTCCTCATCTATCTCTCCTTCAGAATATATTACGACTCTTTGTGTTTAGGCTGCCATTTTGTGTGTTCGTCTCTTACTCCTAGTGTGTTCGGGGTACTTTAATTGTGGTCAGTATTGTATTACATGTGGTCACCCTAGACCGAGTATAATGGCTATCAGTTTTCACACATGACTCGTCATTGGTACGCCATTGAGACGAGCGTGTCAGTCAGAAGCTGTTGTAGTGAACAGCCGCTAGCGTGATGGCAGCACCTGTTGTTCTTATCGGGTAGATAACCCCCCCCCCCCCCCCCTTTGTATCGCTATCAGTTTACACTATCGTGGTAAATTTACACTAGTGCTGTTTATTTTCAGACCAAATGACGTCTTAGCTTGTTAAGACATCCCGAGCATGATAAGGCGCGGTCATTGGACGATAAGATAGTGGTTTATCATCGTTTTAATCGCTTATACTTAATGACTAACTCAGTTGCGCTCCTTGAACGTTGTCGTTCTTAAAAAGAAATACCGAGTTTCCTCTTTTTATTGAGTAAGCAGCTTTCAAGTCACTTAAATGAATTGACGTTTTGGCCCATCTGCGATTGATGTATGACTTTTACAGGGCTACATAAGAAATCGATTTGTGCCTTTTGAAGGCATAAGCATTGCATTGCATGTCCCGCTTATGAAGCCTGTGTGATTGACATGGGACGAGAGCCATTTTTGTTCTACATCCTGGTCTGTTTGTCTGGTTCTCCACCCCTCTGTGGTTCGGGGGTAGAATAGGCCCGCTGTATCACCCTACGTGTCGTTAGAGACGACTAATAGGGCACAACCTGTTGGCCGTGGGTTGCGACTCAGTGTCGGTGGACAATGGGATGCAAGTTGTTGAGTGGAGCGGTCCTTTTAAGGGCCATGTCTGTAACACACTTCTCTGGCCCGGATTTCGCCTAGACAAGAGTCTGGAATGGCCTGGTGCAGTCAATCGGCCGGTGGTGACTTGCCCTGGGATAATCGTTTCCATTTTTATCTCCATTTTCATTTATCCCAGAATGCGTCCCATCTGAGTGTTGGTGTGCCGTTATACCCTATACTTACTTACTTACTCAGCTTCTCAACCTATGCTACTCCTAATCATTCACAACTCCCACCATACACTTCCATTTCACCCTGTATGCAGTAGTAATTTACTAGCCCTATACCTATATATGCATGTATATAACCCCAGCGTATGGCGGATCTGCTGTACAGAACCAAGTCCGTGACAGGGGACGTCGTGGTGAACGGGAAGGAGCGAGATCTGAGGAAGTTCCGCAAGATGTCGTGTTACATCATGCAGGACGACCAATTGCTGCCCCACCTGTCTGTGTTCGAGGTCATGATGTGCTCAGCTAACCTTAAACTCACTGAGAAGATGTCACATGACGAGAAGAAAGCCCTGGTAAGTCAACACTATTCTAATCACAAGGGGGTTAGCCCCAACGCCTGTGATTCTAAATTGAGGTTTTGAAAGGAAATTGACATATTTCCTTAGGCTCTTTTGATCAAACATCATTTCGGCTAGTATATCTTTTTTGTAAAATTATATACCATCAATGCCCCTGATTTTCTTTTCTGGATGAAAAGGTACACCGGGTATGTTAACCGACTGTTCAGCCAAGATATTTATATATGCTACCTGTGAAATTTTTTCACGAAGGCTTTGTATAAGTTTTATCCTCGCTGTATTATACATGAACGTGGATCGAATGTTTAATTTTTGTCAAACATATTGTATAGTTTTCAATTGTCGCTCGTTGATGCATAGGTTCCAATGTTAAGTCTGGTATGATGCCACCTGGCGGCGTTTTAAAGTAACAATGATTACCATAGACGACAAGGAGCTATTCCGAGGTACTTCCCAGTATCGAGGGTAGTGATGTTATCATGAGTAAATTATTTTCATTGGCACCGAGCATGAATAATTAACTGTTTTTGAGAGAGTTGGTTGGCTCTCTGTTGCACGGTGGTGGAATATGGTCCAGTTGCTGTATTCTTAAGGTGGCGTTGTGCCGATCCACATTTATCGATCCATTGTGTTGCCTCATTCTATATCTAGTACGGCAGACCCATTATTTGGCTTACCACCATGGTGGTTTAGTATGAGTCTATCCAGCAACAACATCCAGCGTCTCCTAGAGGTAGTAAATCAGTTCGGTAGGCCGTTTGTGATTACATACTACTCAACAAGAGCAAATCAGTTCTTTGTTGCGCTGCAAAGATACGCGGATGCGAAATCGAAATTAAATCACTCGAATGCACAACAGCCTTGGTATCTGGACTCAATTACGATACCGCTGTACGATGACGGCGCGGCTCACTCCCGCCCGCCTGCGCGTATTCCATATTTTCCCCGTCATTTCAAGCTGTGTCAAGGCTGCGTCTGTCAATCAGATCTCGTATCCTGTTCCACATGTTTCGGAACAATAGAGTAATCATCTCCCCGAACTTACAATCCTTTGTATGTGATAATTGCGAAATTTACACAATCTGGACAGCCTGACATGGAGTCATCTACATTGTCTGGTTGTTACCGTGTTTACCATTGTTCAATAGGTGTCAGATGCTGAAACAACGCATCTCATTTATCCCGATCGACACGATTGACTAACAGCTATGTATAATTAAGTTAAAATATGTATGTGCTTGAATTAGGCATATGCCAAGCTAGCTCTACAAGACGTCTGAGTATATTCATATTACCGTTCGAACGGAGCTAATGCCAAGAGCGCTTGCCGAATGAATCGAGTCGCTCGATCTTGAGTGCCTTTACTGGAGGCTAGTACTTCAGCGTTAATCAGCACCAGTGCCCTGTAGAAAGCCAGTTTCCATTGCCTGGCTGGTCTGCCACAGGCCTCCCAACTCCCCATTTTACCGTTGTTAGCTTGTACTCGGAGACTAGGGTAATTGATGTAAGCCAAGTTAGACAGATATATGACATACATTTCAGATATGGGGGAAGTACCAGAGAGAGTAGCATATAAAAATCCATTATTCAAAGCCTATGTGACTAAACCGAATTTGCCTTTAAGTTGACATCTGTTGTGTTGCTATTTTGTTGTGGTTATGTACAACAGTTGGGTGAGGTCATGATTAGTGCCGTGCTGAGGTCATAGAATCAAAGGCTTTGAGGTTTTATGATCTGGTTTGTCCAGTCATTGTTGTACTGTATTACAGCCATGGTTCCTGCTGTGGCATGGCCTGGTTTACGCTGAGTTGCGGCCATGTTTCATGCTGTTGCATGGCCTGGTTTACACTGAGTTGTGGCCATGTTTCATGCTGTGGCATGGCCTGGTTTACACTGAGTTGCGGCCATGTTTCATGCTGTGGCATGGCCTGGTTTACACTATTTTACAACCATGTTTTATCTGTGCTTAAATGTCCTACCATGTTTTGTGTTGAGATGGTGCATTCATAATGAGCTGCTATGCTTTACAGGTGGATGAGATTCTGGGAACTCTTGGTCTGTTGGAAGCCAAACACACCCGCACCATCAACCTGTCAGGAGGTCAAAGGAAGCGTCTGTCTATCGCCCTCGAGCTGGTCAACAACCCTCCTGTTATGTTCTTTGATGAACCCACCAGGTCAGGGATGTTCCTGTGTACCTCACAAGATTACATCTAATGATACATGCTGCTTGTCTCATGCAATCACCACTTGTTTACGTCCTGTCTGCTATTCATACAGCTATCAGTTAAAGAGTATATCTAAGCCAAACTTAGCTCTTGGGTTTTGTTTGCTTTGGCCTTATACTCCATCAGTTGCATGCTATCTTGGATCAGATAGGAAAGGTGCTCAATTAGCATAATTTATTACCGCAATCATTTGCTTTGGCTCACACCCATATTGTGTTTGACTTACAGTGGTTTAGACAGTGCATCCTGCTACCAGTGTGTAGCCCTACTTAAGTCCCTGGCTCAGGGAGGCCGGACAATCATCTGTACTATACATCAGCCTAGTGCTAAGCTCTTTGAGATGTTCGATCATGTAAATACAGTTAACATCATTCTCATCTTCTTGAAAACCAGAAACCACTGTGCAATGCTTTGAATGGGTGAATTTTTTTTCTTTTTCAGCTGTACATGATGGCTGAAGGCCAGTCTATCTACCAGGGTAATATTCCTGGTCTCGTTCCCTACCTCAGCGCACAGGGTCTCACCTGCCCTCCCTATCACAATCCTGCTGACTATGGTAAATGCATTCAGATCCTATATTGCCTCATAATAGCATGTATTATTTTGACCATGATTACTCAGGACAAGGGTGTCTGTTGTCCATAATATACTGTTTGTTAAATGAAGATTCTTCAGTAAAAGTTTATTTCTAATAAGCATGATCGCAAAGCAGTGCTACGGCAGTGAGTGATGTTATATCACTATGTCATCACCTCCGCATAGCACTAGTTGATATGGAACTTGACGGTGATTAAGTCTTTTGACAGCATTTCGTACACTTGTCCATTTGTTTACAGTGATGGAGGTGGCCTGTGGAGAATATGGTGACATGGTACCCAAACTGGTCGTAGCCAATAAAGCAGGCAAATGCCAGCAGTTTCAGCGCCCGCGCAAATTCACGAACTGCGACAAAGTACGCACGCTTAGCCACTCGACTCTTGATGAAGACTACAAAGAAATCACCGAGCTTAAGGAGACAGCCATTGTGGATGACAATTTAAGTGAGAATGAGGCGGACACTATGAGCATGCTTAGTGGGAATGTGAATGTAGCCAGTGGAGCAGCATCCTGCAACTCTAAGGTTGTCATGAATGCCCAGAATGGTGCTTGTGACATCACAGTTGCCAAAGAGGTGAGTGTCATTGCTTGGGTGTCATGACAATGGTTTGACCTTTATTTGACCTTTTGCAGTTAGGTTGTCAAAGACTTGTCCTCTATAGGTTTCCTGTAGGTCATTTGTAGGTCACCGGTATGTCACTTGTAGGACATAAATAGAACATGTGCATATCCTCACACATTAATTAGTTACTGGTTGTGAATGTAATTAATTAATGGGGTGTATTATATACTGTCGATCTCACTAGGTAGCTGCATATTGTTTGTGTCATATTCTTCTTGGATATTCATGTGTTGTACAAGCCGCAGTGACCATATTGTGGTTCTTAAGAGGCGGCTTCCGTATCAGTTGCCATCTGTCATCACTTTTCTTTGTTCTGAAAAGTGATGTCATTCCAAGGTTATTGCTTCTCATTCACAGTTTTTTCTTGAGGTTCTATGAAGAACATTGTAGTAAATCGCTTTTCTTCCGAGCTGCTGCTCTATATCTCGGCCATGTCCACATTCCCCGGGAGCTGGTTTTCTATTCCTATTTCCAATCCATCCAAGTAAATGAACACTTGTGTGTGTGCTGTCTATTAGAATCAAACAAGCTGGAAACGAAACAGAGAGCTCTTTATTTCATATTTTAATTCATAAGGTTTTATTAATCTGCATAAAGGAGATTCTTTTTTCTTAATCCTATAATTTGTTCACAATGTATGTCGTTTTCTCTCCATTGGGCTTATTTTTAGCAGCGTGTATTACACTCGGTTTGCCCTTGGTCCATCCTTTATGGGATCGTAACGATTGGCTGCTTCACATGTCATATCCCGTGCTGAAAGCAGTATTTATATATTACAGGGATCCCTCCGTTCCTTTGACAAGCTTGCTCAGAAAGACCAGGATTCATCAGATGAGGTAAACAATAAGCTGGGCCCCCCATGGCCCTCCTTGTCCCCCCGCCCCACTCTTGCTCAGCCGCCATAATATGGATTGGTATCTGCTTGTACATGATCTTGGCATTGAATTTATTGTTTTTGGCATATCACATGTTACCAATTTACTTGACATGCTATTAATAGCATGGTGGCTTTTTTGTGCATGCAGCAAATTATGAGTTGTTATGTTTATGTGAAGAAAGTCATATATTTTCGTTATGCATGACAACATATGGTGTACAATTTGTTATGCAGTGCTTGCTTTGGCCTAATCATTGGCTACCGCTGAGCTGCCTCTGTTTATTGTACATTGGGTGTGGAAGTGGTTGTGGTAGCTGGTTAGAACCAATGGCTTGATGTACCCAGCCTCTGATCAGTGGTTGTTGTTTTGCGACATGTTACATTGTCTCTAGGTATAGTGGTCTTAGATGAGTTAGATATATCAATATATCATAGGCTGGATATTACCTGTATTACATGTGATATTACCTTTATTACATGTGATATTACCTGTATTACATGTGATATTACCTGTATTACATGTGAAGGACATCCAAACAAGATTTTTTTTGGAATACTTACTGCTGACCACAGATGCTCTATTCCCAATGCCAAGTTTCCGAGCGCTGAGCCACCATCTATATATACCAGTGATAGAGGTTCTGAAGCGTGTCACATTCAGAAGCGTCTCGGAAGCTTGGCATCTGGAACCAAGCGCCAGTGATGCTGACCATGTGACCATGTTTGTGTCCAGGAGGAAGACGAGCATACATTTGCCACCTCATGCTTCACGCAGTTCCGCGTGTTGTTTGTCCGAACATTCGTTTCCATCATAAGAGACACTGTAAGGCATTCAAATCAATAACAGGTCTTCTTATTTAGTTTATGTTCCCCATGTATAGGCCAATGAACATTCATTATAATATTTTGCATCGTGGGAGTTTGGATGTAGAAGAGATGTATTTCTTGCTTCAGACGTTGACGCGGCTGAGGTTGATTTCTCACCTGACGGTGGGTATCCTGATTGGTTTACTTTACCTGGGCATAGGCAATGAGTCGAGCAAGGCATACAACAATGCAGGCTGCCTTTTCTTCTGCATGCTCTTCCTAATGTTCACAGCTCTCATGCCAACAGTCCTCACATGTAAGTCTGCTTCTTAGAAACTCATTTATTGAATAATGTTCATTCTTCTGCTTCATTCTGGCTGTCTAAAATCTATTGGGTGCTTATGATATCCACATGGTTTCAGTCCCTATGGAAATGGCTGTGTTTGTTCGAGAGCATCTCAACTACTGGTATAGTCTGAAAGCATATTACCTGGCTAAAACAATGGCAGACATGCCATTTCAGGTATGTTCACATTCCTCTGCATGTGATATATACTTGCAAGGTACCCACATTCATATATTTCCTAACTATGACAAATTATTAGTCTAATATTATCACTTATATTATAACCGGGTATAGCTATTATATCTTATTCAGAGCATATCTCTAGTGAATGAGCTACAGCTTGACAATATTTTCCACATTTCTCTGCGATTAACCATTGATTATATCAATTTTTTTACAGATAATTTTCCCTCTGGTGTATGGAAGTATAGTGTATTGGATGACAAATCAGCCCCATGACTTCATGCGTTTTATCATGTTCCTCACACTGGCCACTCTGACATCACTGGTGGCGCAGTCTCTGGGTCTCCTCATCGGGGCTGGCACCTCACTTCAGGTAAGTGCTTACACTGCTAATGCAATCATTGTAGCAGGACTGAGCTGGTACGGCTTTGTTGTTCTGAGCTAACATACACATTTGTTTCACATTTCATTGTCTCCATCAGGTGGCCGTGTTTTTGGGACCAGTCACCTCTATCCCCATCTTGCTATTTAGTGGCTTCTTTGTAAACTTCGACACCATGCCCAAGTACCTCCAGTGGCTCTCATATTTTTCCTATGTCAGGTAAGCCAGTTTAAAAAAACTTTTATAAAAAATTTCCCAATTATTATTGCAAGATAATTACACATGTTGCATAGTTTTTAATATTTTTCAAAGAAACAGCATGACATCTTTTTCCTTTTGCCTATGGCTTCACATTGCTCTAGCTTGATATATTTTTGATGGTCTTGTTTAGTTCTTGTTTATTTTCATTCACCAATCAGTGATTGACCCTATTCACTTGATATTTTTGTTGGATAACCCTTGATGTATGCTGTATTCATGATAGTGCACTACTATGGTTTCAGGTATGCATTTGAAGGTGTTCTTCAGGCAGTGTATGGCTTTGATCGACCTGTTCTTGCCTGTGAGCATACAGAGGAAGCAGACAAGCATTTATGCCGGTTCAAAAATGGCCAAGAAGTTCTAGAGTCTCTAGATGTAGATGGAGCCAAGTTCTACATTGATTTTATTGTCCTCTGCACCTTCTTTGTGGGTCTCCGTATTGCCTGCTACTTGGTGCTGCGCTGGCGAGTCACTAGGAAATAAGAGCTTCAATTAATGTGTCAACTCTCAGAGGTGATGGTCTTAATGATCCTGGAGACATGTGCAGTCTATAATGGACGTGAGCACTCAATGACCGTTTCTTGGCTGTTTGCCTATGACTATTTATTGCGTATCAATGCATTTTAAAGCAAGTGTTTAATCTTTGATGCTCGATTCTCCCGCGTAGCATAACTGTCTCTACCGTTATGCTTGTGTCACTTCTGTGATGTATGTGACATCTATGTGTCACAAGGCAAGTTTCTTGTCCAGATGATCCCCTGAACATTATCAGATAGCACTTAATCCAAGTCGAGCTGTAGTACTCACATTTATCAAAGATTCTCACTGATGTCATCGCTCAGATCTCTTTGCAGTTTCTCAAAGTCCATCCTTTACAGCTTTTCTCATTTTACTATGTTTTGTCTTGTTAATTGTTAATTGTAGATGATTTTATTAGGGGCCCAAATAATGTACCGCTATATGTTGATGAATTCGTATCTGAAGCTTCATTACGTTCTCATGTCTGTGAGTTATATTCCGTTTGAGGTCAGCTGTTTCTAGACTGGCCCTGTTTGAATAATAGTAATAGCATTTTCAATAAACCAGGTATATAGTCCCAACAAGTGATGCAGGCCCTGTTAGTGTGGATAGTGTTATGCATCAATGCTATTTGCAGTTGGTTGTATTGCCAAGTCGAGGATTTGTTGGACTGCTGACATTAAGGGTCACAGTGTAATGTTTTCTTTACTTATCACATTATTGCATGGGGTAGTAAAGTGTCTCCATGGTTACTCATATTACTTGGACAGTTACTGGGTGCTGGGCACTCAGACTTTTGTTCGTTATAATACTTTAATTCACATAAATGATAAGAGTTTCTGCATTTGTGAGTGGATTTGAATGGAGAAACCAGCTTAAAAAACAAAACAAAACGTGTTCTTTGAGATATTGGGGTGGGGAATGTGCAAAAGAATCAATGCAAGTTTTCTTTTATACACTGGTGATCTAGTCTTATATTTACAGATTATTTGCCCTTTTTGCTGTGCTAGGTAAAGAGTAGTATTTTGTTAAGATTGTCCACAGAGATATGCATGTTGTTGTGAATAGGACTAAAGTCATTTACGGTTAGCTCACACGTATAGATGTTTGGATTAGATGTGGGATAAATGACCACAGTCAGCTGTGGTGCACATCTTGCATAGTGCTAAGAGGTAGTGAAGTTATCAGCCTACATCTGATGCACCTAGAAATGCAACACCTCTAAAGGTCTAGTTAAGAGTATTAACCTTATTAAATTAAATTAGGTACATTTCTCTGGCCTGAATATGTGTATGAATTGGGTTATGCATGGGTGCCATAAAATAATAGACAAGCATTCCCATTTTAAGGTAGCATTTAGTTTAAGATGTTTATTGTATGTCACTGATATTAGGTTTGCAATTAATGATATAGTGTCTTAATGGAAAACGACTCCTAATTAGCAGTCCATGTTGCTCAAAGGTGATATTTGCCGAATTCTCGTAATGAAAACTCTTATAGGTTAAATTCTAGCAGAACTTGCATTGTTTGAGATTTGAAGTGTTATTGAGTACTAATAACTGAAGTGCTCTGTTTAAGTGCATAAGTATTTTTTCCTGGTGTTAATATTAATGTTAAGATTTTTGGGATTTTTTATTTGTTTTTGACAACCAAATGCTACTTGTTCAACCGTTGCATCCATATTTGTTTTAAGTTGTCTTAACAATGCAATAATCGTGCTAGTCTTGTTTTCTGTATAATTGAGAGTTCATTTATATCTGAGTGATTATGTTGTGGGGTGGTTTACTCCGCTGATTTTTAACTTAGTACTTGAGAAATTATATTTACCTTTTTTAGCAACAGCATTGTTGAAGGTATAGGAGAGATACCAGGTCTTGTCTGTCAGTAGCATTTTCATCCTTAAAGATTTACATATCTAATGTTGTTAACATTTATCATGGATGTATTAATTTTGTCATGTTTGCCTGATATATTATTCCTGTGGTGCAGCGATGTTTGCAATTAGTTGTGTACTATTTGCAAAGACTTCAATAAACGAGGAAACTTTATGTGCGTTTTTGTTCAGCTCTGGGACAATACTTTTGTGGGGTTGCAAACTTAAACATGCTTTGCTTTCATATTCATAGACACAGAGCTTTGATGTGCTATGGGTAAGATAATATTGGACTTCCTAAAAACTATTACACTGGTGAAAATGTGCCTTTATTTTATCAGCTCTTAGGATAAGAAAATGGCATTTAGCTTAATCTCTGCATGAGGGGTACCTGGTGTGGTCCGGATACGTCACCAATATTATAATGAAAATGTGTGTGCAACAGAAAGTAAAGAGGGTTTTATTAACCTTTTATTCGACAAAGTCATTCCATAAACAAATATGCCAGTAAGGAAACTGGCTCATGTAAGTGGATCACAGTAAGGTTGTTACACCCTCTGGATTACCAACACCTGCCATGCCTTCACTCAATTGAATGGCTTTCAGTTCAATATATCAGTCATGTAAACTTGGACAAGCCCCAACAATTAAATATTAAGCTGGTTAATACAAATATCACAACAAAGACAGAACAAGTCAAAATTAATACTGCAGGTTATGTAATAGTATGAAAGCGCCAGACCACTCCGTGGTGAAATAAGGAAGTTCAGGATTTATCACATTACCATTTTACCCTAGCTCTCCTCATGTGCTTGTTGCATAGGTTTTTAATGACAGCTACCACATTTCATGAGCATTAATCAGTGGAAGTTCATTTTCAAAGCAGATACTCCACATTACACATAGAATTCCCTGCTTTAAGCATACACATGCATGCAGAGACAATGCATATGTAATCGAGAATTAAGTCCATGTTAAGATCACAGCAGGATCACTGAGCCTCACCGCCCTCTGATTTCTCCTCTTGGTCCTCCCCTCCCTCCTGCCCTTCCCCGTCCTCGACCTCCACACCTGGTTCTTCCTCCATCCATCCCCCCTCTTCCCCTGACAAGGTGTCCGCACCTATAGAGATGCCCCCGGGCCCCTTTCCATCTTTGGTTACCTTGCCTTTGTTGGTTGGCACTTTCCAGGAGTTCCAGATGCGAATTGTTTTGTCCCATGAGGAAGATACATACTGCAAACACACAAGGATGCGACACAAACATGAGAATATTGCATATATACCAGGATATATCTGCCTATCTACTGTCAACATTTTGGTTTCTTGTCCTAGTTTTGGGAATGAATCTTGATAACACAATAAGGACCTGGTTCCTCTCTGGTATGTGTATGATGGCCCTGACAGCATCAGTATGCCCCTCATTAGTCTGTACAAGTCGGTGCTGCTCCGGTTCGTAAACCCTTAACAGGCACAAATACACATCCATATCCGTCACCAATACCCATCTCTACTTGCAGGCCGTACAGCACAAAATTGATGCATACATACTTAATACAATGTAGTCCAGCCATTTACCTTATATATTCCTGTATGCCTGCCACAATTGCTCCATTGGTGCTATCCAGACATAGTGCTGTCACTGAGCCCAGAGCAGAGAGCACCTGCTCACACTCGTTAAGACCCTCACCTGACTGTGCCAACAACACAAGGTCAACACTGTCATGTACGGCTGAGAACTCCTCAGAATTTGTACTAAGCTTTTTTCAAGTTCCTATCAATGAATTAATGTGTAATGAAATAATAACTTGGGTGTTAAAACACTGACCCAGATTCGAATTGTTCCATCCTCTGACCCTGTGACCCATTTGTGTTTGACTGTGCTCCACTTGATACATGTGACTTCGGCAAAATGGCCTTGTAATGTATTGAGAAGAATCATATCAATGCCTTCTAAAGAAAACTTCCGAATGTACACCATCTTGTCACTTGATGAATATGCAAATTCATTCCTGCAACACATTCCATGTACCTCAAGTTAGGTTGTTATTAGAAATCAACAAAAACCAACTCAATCACCCAGCCTCCGCATCAATAATTGACCTATTGTATTCAATGAACATCTGAAAGACGGAGAAACACAGGGGTTCCATGCCTGTCCGGACAGTAGGTGAGGTCCGTTATGATGCCATCACAAGCCAGTTCCACATGCTCCATGTTGGCTGTGAGGGACGGGTTGCGAAAGGTGTCCTGCAAAACCCCCGCCTCCAAATCCCACACGCAGATCCTACGATCCCAGCCAGCACTGATCTGATGACATAAAGGTGGGCTTTTGAAACTAAGAGATGAAGGAATATTTTGAAATTAATTTGTTGTCTTTGAAACAGAGATTGTATTCTTCAATAAGGAATCCTTAGACCTATCTACCATTCCAAAACCCACACTGACCCCAACCAATACAATCTTGTCATGAACCATACCAGGTATGTTCCATTGTGTCCTTGATCTCGGCTGACCACAGCCATGGCTGTAACACAGCTGGTGTGTTCCATCAACGAGTGTTTACAGATGAACCCAGCAACACGATTTGTCACAGACTCCTCCTCCTGAACACAGGCCAAGTAAACCAGGATTTTCCCCTATGAAACAGGTTCTAGTATTTGTCATGCAACATCCATTATATGTTTGTTTTGTGGAAACAATAATAGGGATTTTATAAACTAAATATGACATGATGGTTAATAATAACATGGTCATATTGACCATTTGTTCATCACAGATATGCATTGAGCTCAACAGACCGTGACATGCATGTGTTGCAGCAGCTGGGAGTCTTGGTTAAGGAGGATAGCATACTTTTGAATGAGGTCCTTCTCAGAGTCAGGAGGTTCCATGGTCTTTAAAGCTTTCACAGCATTTTCATCAAAGCCCCACACGTCTAGAAGGACGTTAATGAGAACACGACACATTTCATCAACCCAAACCACGTTCATGACAGAAAAGTACTTTGACAATAGATCTATTTGTCGACAGAGAACATCTGACTTAAAACCATTCTTTAGGGAGTAAAGATATTGAGGTTATTGTGGTTGTAATACTTGACTTCACTCACAGATTGAGCTGTCTTCACATGCAGCTACGATATAATCCAAATCCTCGACGAACAGGATCTGGAGAATAGTGGTGTTTGGATGGTTGTGCGCGGTCATCTGCAACATTCTCAGTGGCGTGAGGTCAAGGTAATATAACACGGTAAAGTGACAATTATCTGACGTTATGACACTACACTATATTAGCAAACATATACTTATAACTGAATGGAAAGTATATTTTGAACCGATTAGGAAGTCAAAGCCAAAGTGTGGAGGCTTTTTTGTTCATATAACTTGATTGTGACCAAGAATAAGATAGACCCATCTAAAACTGTGTAAGAGGTATGGAGAGGTAACAGGCTCATAATACACACTGCTAATACACATCAATATATATATATATATATATATATATATATATATATAATATATATATATATATATATATATATATATATATATATATATATATATATATATATATATATATATATATACTAGAGATGTGCTATGGAAAACTGAAAAATTTGTCTTTATATACATACTATGACAGTTTCAGTACCCAGTTGTACTAGAATTGCAAGCAGCATGCACATGCTATGACTAAGATTCTATATATATGTGCATGTGTGCGTCGGTCGATCAGTCGGTATGTATGCGTGTATGCATGCATGTGTGCATGTATGCATGCATGCATGCATGTATCCATGTATGTACGTATGTATGTATATATGCAGCCATGCATGTATGTATGTATGTATGTATATATGCAGGCATGCAGGCATGTATGTATGTATGTATGCATGTATGCATGCAGCATGCAGGCATGTATGTATGTATGTACATACATATATATGTGTGTGTTTGTATATACACATGTACACATGCGAGTGTGTTATGTTCAGCTAAACTTTAGCATGCATCATTCATGCGATTACCTTGTTGCGTCCCATGTATCCAGACTTGGGGAGCAAGCAAATCAATGGTAATCCAATCACATTAAAACCAACAGTAAAACAAAATAAAAAATTTCAACTGATAAAAGAAGCAAAATAATAAATGGTTATCTCAAGCATGATAATGGTAAGCCAAAAGCCTGGCTTCAAAATATAAACAACACAGCAGATAAACAAAGTTGTTATGTTATTTTAAGCATTGAAGATATGACAATGATTCGGTTCAAATGATCTTGTCTCAAGCGTAATGTGTTCACTACATTGTGGAACATACCGGGGGTACAATGGGTTTGTTGAAGGTGTATTTGCTGGCTAAGCTCCGATTCTTCTTATTTTGTTCTGATATTCTCCTGTCATTTCTCATCTTCTGATCCTTATCTTGTTTTTCTCTATCTTTCTTTTTCTTCTTAGCTTTTCTTGCTTCACTTAAGTGGAAGACTTCTTTGCTGTGTAGAGTCACACATCGGAGCAAATGCATTGAATATTATCACTTACGCAAAGAAAATTTTTAAGAATATTACAGATCAGTCCTGGAAAGTGATGGTAAATGAGTCTGACCTGTACATGAAGTGATTTGACTGCATGCGCTCCCACTTGGTCATGACTCCTTCATGGTCACCAGAGAAAATCAACAAGGGAACTTTCTTGGCTGGAATTCAACATACCTCATGTTCTTATAACTCTAGTTGAGAAATAACACAAATCAATGTCTTGATCTTGGTAATAATGAGATGGAAGAATAATGAGAGTGGTTCAGCACTTACTGTAAGTAAGACTCTCTAGAGCTGATTTGCACTTAAGAGCAGTGACACAACCCGAAGAATTATACTTCCACACGATGAGTTGGCGGCGACTCGTTGATGCTGACACAGCATAAAACATCTTGTAAGGTTGGAAAATTTGTGCTCACTGACTGGAAAATGCCCAAGCAAACATCACCAGTCATCAAAATGCATATACAACTTCAAATGATTAAACATAGCTCAAATGATGAAAGAGTCCAGAAATTGATTGAATGCTTAAATCCATTCTTAAATGCATAAACACATCTGTAAGTGCTTGAACACCTTTCAAAATACACCAACAGAACCTCAAAGTGTCTAAACACAGCTCCTGATACAGCTAGATGCTGGTGGGAAATCGAGTCACTCACCAACCACTTGGTTGAGCTCCGGGAAGTAGCGGAGGAGCTGCAAGTGATATTTTTCATCTTCCTGATTTTGGAAAGTCCCAATGAAGTCTGAAACCTGGGAAATTAAACAAGAATTTGTATTGAAGTGAATGAATTGTCCTTAGATGATATACCAATAAAGGGTTATGACCCCTCATTGCCTCGCAAGAAGACTGAGTTCAAAACTGTTGATTCCACAACCAGATGATAAGTTTAAGATATAAATATCGCTCCAGAATATTTTGTTCATGAATCTCAACATATAGAATGACATCCGAGGATAAATCATGAATGGCTGTCAAGAAACCCCTTGTTAGTAAAGACTCTGATGTAAGCATCATGTTCACACAGTTGGAAAATTAAAATCAATGTGTTCTTATATTGGTCTGTTCCTTGAAACACATTATAATGCAATTTTACAGATGGCTTGCAAATATGGGAGAAACAATGAAAGTGCACAATGAAGAGTCCATGTGTCTTATATTTTCACACGTCTAGGATCAACAAAAAGACCTATCACATGGTGGATTCATTTCAGCCATTACAGACTGAAGTAATAGAACATGTCTACAATTCATTATCTTTCTATCACATTGCATTATCTTCTGCTACAATCAACTTATCTAAAACAATAAAAGTAAGGTTTTCTTTTCTCAAAAACATCAGACAACTTTAATCAAATCAGACAAATTGTGTAATTTATGATATTTCAGTGCATTATGTGAGAGGAGATAATCCATGAAGGAGAAGCCTGCCTGGATGAAACAAAACACAGTAGTCAATAAAAAGTGGGCATGCAGTGTGTGCCACCCAAGCCTGGTCAAATATATTAGCGGTTAGAAATAACCCCTACCCATGTAAGCCATCAACTTAAGGACATTTAGAGTTTGCATCAAACTCTCAACCAGTAAGCAACCCAGTGAGAATGGCACATCTATAGAAAGCAAAAAACTGGTGCATTGCAAAAAAAATTGGATGCTGTAGATAAAAACTGACGCCGGTTAGAAGCTGAAAGAGAAAAAGACGCAAACAACACCTGATCACTTACGGGGTCGCCTGTGTCACTTTCATCACCGAGCTAATTAATGTGACATGCAACAAACGGAATGTCAAAAGAACAGCAAAATGGTTGCCATGGCAATAACATACAGGTTGTCAGGTTAATAAACCAAAAAGTAGTCATTCATGTTAAGTGGTAACCCACAATGTATAAACATATCAGGCAACAGGAATTCACTTTGAACAACTAACATGTTCTTATTTCAACCAAGGCAAACACACACACACACAGGAGAACATAATGTCAATTTTTCCCCATACATCTCACAAAGTTATGGCCATTTAGTGTGCTTAAATAGAATCATTGTCATCATCACTACAACATCAGCCAAATAACTAGTGAAAATAACCAACCCTAAACACAACACACAATAAGGTTACCTTAACGAGGTATAAATTTGAACCAAGGTGCGACACACTTGTACAATCACAGCATGACTTGCACATGACTGTTACAACAATAAAAAACAACAAACGACTGTTCCGTCAGAGGAAGGAAATACCTACATTATCACCAGACTTGGGGTCATAGAGATAGGCGTTGGCTGTGCCACCAGCTGCCCAGATGGTCTTATTCCGTGGAACGTAGCAAATTCCTGATACAGTGGAAACAAAACCTTCCAGCTTGTGCACTAGTTTGCCGTCTGTTGACCAGATACGCACTGTCTTGTCAAAGGATCCTGTTACTACCCTGAAAACCATTCCACTATCTTATCTCAACACGCTGTGACAAGCTGCTATTGAACAAACCTAATGTTGTTCCACTCTGTGGAGACAGCCACATTTAAATTAGGGTCGGACTCAAATTTTTACAGACATTTATTCACAGCATACATAATACACCTTGGTACACAGTTTTGAACGGAAGATAAACTATGATATTGCTAAAAATACAACAGCATAGGTCTCACCATGTGTTGTTTTCGTTGTCTTTGACCAGAAGTAAACACGATATCCCAGCATCATGGGCATTGTTATTTCTGCATGCAGACACATGCATAGTGAAGCATGCAGACAGTAACGTCATCACACACACACATACTGCCAGAGAAACAACAGTACAATGCTAATATACACCAGTAAGAGGTCACATTCAGCACTCACTTGACAATAGGTTCCATACTCTCGTCCCCAGTGTAGGACGAGTCATACACAATCAACTTCTGATCGTAACTGCAAAAAAAAAAACCAGACATTATGCTGCTACAGTCTTGTCAAAGGTCAAACATCACAAAGGTGATATTACTGTATTTGAGGGTGATTTCAGATCGCATAACATAGGTTAAAAAGTTACCCTGCAGAGTAGACACGCGACTCGTGACATACAATACAGCGAACAATGTCCGTGTGCTCCCGGGCAATATACTTGACTTGCGTGTTGATCAAATGACCATGCTCTTTTTCTGGGCACACAGACAAGGTAAGATACGGTATCTGTCATGATGTCAATCAAAGTGCCTCATGAAACGTAGGGAGTTAACAAGTACTCACCGTCATCAAGGTCATATACATGTATTCCTCGACTGACACCACAAATAAGCTGATGACGACGGGGGTTCAGAGCCATACTGTATACAGGCTGCCCCATCTGACACATAATAAACACATACTGTATACAGGCTGCCCCATCTGACACATAATAAACACATACTGTATACAGGCTGCCCCATGATAAACATATCCTGTAGACTGTTATTGCTGATATCACAAATACTTATGTACTTAAAAACCATAGTTTTATACTCTTAAAAATGGCTGGAATTTGCAACTGTGTAGTACATTAAACAACACCAATGACATAGACATGCAGCTAAAAGTGAGTTCATATTGACAAACCATTATCTTATCAACGTGTCCTCCTCCAGATCCCCAGGCAATGATTAGACCATCATTGGATGCTGACAGCATCACTTTCTGATCATTCCTTCACAACCAAACAATGATCACATTGAATTATCATCTAACAAGTTCTTGTTATTACATTGGACCCATTACCACAGCAATTATCCACTATATAACCACCACAAATGTATCATGCATATTATCAGTGAAGTTCTAACCAGTAGAGGAAGTCAGTGATCCAGCCTTTGTGGTCATGGTGAATGTTGACATACTTGCCTGTATCAGCCTCCCAGGTTTTAACAGCACCATCTGCAACAAATATCAAATATTGCGTGGGTTTCAAATGGAAACTATCAAAAGTTTGATCATTATTTGGCTGTTTGACAAAGCCTGTGAGATGCTTCAGTTTCTGTTAAGTTCTCCTCAGTTTTTCTGTAGCAATAGATTAATATTGATACTGACCTTCACAACCCATCATGATCTCTCTCCTTGTGGGGTTGTAGCCAAGAGCAGTTATAGCCCTAGTGTGCGTGTCCCGCACGGTGTACAATCTTTCCATCGCCATCTTTTCGATTGTTGCTCACATGTTCATCTGTAGGTTACAAGATGGAACTTAATCAAACAAGTGTGTTGCTATCAGAAAACAACAGTTTAGCGTATTAAATCATATATGAACCTATAAAATATATACAGGGATTGAAACTAAAAAAATTTGTCAAAGGCTCCTTCGAGAAAACACCAAATAATGATGAAATTCCTGCTCTGGGTCAAGAGACAATAAAGAATTCGATGACAATTTATTTCAAAGATCTGTGCCTACGTATGCATCCTGCACTATTTTGGATCATATGTATGATATAATCTGAAATTAGACACTACATAAGTATCGATTTCCATGTGTTACCAAAAAAATAACAACATATTCAGTTATGGTTTCCCTTATCATCAACATACGGCTATAAAATACAAGGAAGTGAAAATACATAGATTGAGGAAAACCATACTTATACATACATACATACATACATACATACATACATACATACATACATACATACATACATACATACATACATACATACATACATACATACATACATACATACATACATACATACATACATACATACATACACATACATACATACATACATACATACATACATACATACATACATACATACATACATACATACATACATACATACATACATACATATATATATATATATACATACATACATAATAATAATGAAACATACATCTTACACTCAAAGCAAATATTTAGTAACAGCAGTGTTTAGAAGTTATCATGCGATGCATAAATTTCTTGGCTGCTGCCTGGTAGATGTCATCCGTTAATTGTCTTGCATAACTATCGTATATTTATTTGGTCAAAATTACCCTCAGTTCCAATAAATTGACGGGTTGAAACAAACGAACATGCTAACAAAAACAAAAATGTGCAAAAAAAATCCATCAGTACCATAACATTAGGGGGTCGCCATCTTGGAACAAACCGTTAGCAACGAAAGTGTCCCGCAGATGCAACAATATTTTTTTCAATTATGAAGTCACACTATAATGTTTCTTCGATTCGAGGATATATATTGCCTTTTCGGTCCAATGTACTTTCCATCATTGTTAATATATACATAAATCATACCTATGGTACATTACCGCTTTTAGTATGCCCCTGCTGGGAACTGGTAATAATTTGTTAGTGTATTTATTATATTTGCAACTGCTGAAAATACTATAAAAAAACGTTATGACCCACTAGAAGTGACAACCATCAACGTCTTTTGCTTTGGAAAATAACGCCATCATAACGTTATACAACATTATGATCATGTTATGATCATGCGATGTACTTTTTTGAATTTTATTACTTAAAGTGAATCATAATGTGACGAAGAAGACGATAATGATGCAAAGTCGACCGTTCAGACGTTATGATCATCAATCCGATCAGAGGCATGTATTCATAATGGCTGAAAATGAAATACAGATGGAAGTGTGATTAAACTTATCAGGTTATGCGATGTACTTTATTGAATTACAATTTTATGACTTAAAGTGAATCATAATGTGACGAAGAAGACGATAATGATGCAAAGTTGACCGATCAGACGTGATGATCATCAATCCGATCAGAGGCATGTATTCATGGTCTTCTAACGTTATGATAACAGTTTAATCACACTTCCATTTGTATTTCATTTTAATGCGTTATGATATTGTCAAACGGGAAGCGTTAATATGAAGGTCATAACGTAATTAACCGTTATGAAATACAGATGGAAGTGTGATTAAACTGTATCATAACGTTAGAAGACCTACGGCCGTTATGAATACATGCCTCTGATCGGATTGATGATCATAACGTCTGATCGGTCAACTTTGCATCATTATCGTCTTCTTCGTCATAATATGATTCACTTTAAGTCATAAAATAGTTATGCGATGTACTTTATTGAAATACAATTTTATGACTTATAGTGAATGATAATGTGACGAAGAAGACGATAATGATGCAAAGTTGACCGTTCAGACGTTATGATCATCAATCCGATCAGAGCCATGTATTCATAACGGCCGTAGGTCTTCTAACGTTATGATAACAGTTTAATCACACTTCCATCTGTATTTCATTTTAATGCGTTATAATATTGTCAAAAGGGAAGCGTTAATATTTAGGTCATAACGTTATTAACCGTTATGAAATACAGATGGAAGTGTGATTAAACTGTTATCATAACGTTATAAGAACTACGGCCGTAACGTTATGACTTACATATTAACGCTTCCCTTTTGACAATATCATAACGCAGTAAATGAAACGTTACGAGTACTTTCTGATTAAATAAAATCAATACTGAGAGTGGCGTTTAATGCTGCACGCTAGTTAATTAGCGAAAATCTAATTGCGATTCACATGTATAGAAATTAGTTTTGATCATTGTCGTGCGTTTCAAGATCGAAAGGCTATTGTTTTCGACGAGAGGACAATTCTGGGCAGCGTCGGCAGCGCCATCTCAGTGAACAATGTTATTTGTGGGTTGGTACCCAGTGACGTCATCCATTGTCAAGGCCGTGTGTTGCCCTCTGGTCGTTTCTGCTTGGTGTGCTGTCTCGTCAGTTTCGTTTAAAGTCCGTGTTGTCAGTTCCTGAAAGCTGTTCTAGTAGATGCTAGAACTGTTTACGGCATCTCCATTACATTGATACTTGCAAAATGCTGCGTTCATTTTCATCGCGCTTGGGTGAAGGTCTTAAACATGGCCGCACCCAAGCTGTTCGTTCGGCTACCGCATACTATTCAACTGGAGCTCATGATGATCCTAATTTTTTTCAAATGGTGGAGATGTTTTTTGATAGAGCTTCAAAATATGTAGAGCCAAAGTTAGTGGATGGATTGAAAGACAGGAGCTCAACGGAAGAGAAACGTGCTAAAGTACAAGGGATTTTGCGTTTGATCAAGCCATGTAACAATATTTTGGCCGTGACTTTCCCTTTGAAGCGAGATAATGGCCAATTCGAGATTATTGAAGCTTGGAGGGCTCAACATAGTCAACATAGAACACCTTGCAAAGGAGGTAGGTTAATATTTAAATTTTTTCGAATTTCCTTGCACTGTAAATTACTTGATTGGACCTGGACCTGAAAGAGGTCTACGTTATAATGAAATGAATCGTACGCACAGGCCTAGACTGGACCATGTGTTTAGAATTTTAAATCACTGAAGTGGATCAAATTTTTGTCGAATAAAATTAATGTACACCGATTCAAGAGCATGATTCCCATAGGTTAGAGATCTATAAGTTATGTTATGATAGTAATGTGTGTTTGAGTTCAAGAGGTCTCACCAAACTTATCGTACGAACACATCCAGCTCAAATAAGACCTAAAGTAATATAGTGCCTTTCCAAGTGTGTATTGACATTGAAGATAGCCGTTCCCGTGGCGTAGTGGTATGCTGCCTCGCCTATTGACCCACAGGTTGTGTGTACGATACCAAGATGTGAAAACCTGACTGGTTCCCAGTGACTTGGATGGTCATGTTGAATGGCAATCCCATCCCTGAAAAGGGGTGCCTCCGGTCCATTAGCTCTATAGTACCATGCTGGACCGTTGTCCAAGCAGCATTGGCTTGGCAGCCTGGTCTGGGCAATAGGTTTGTGCCAAGTGAGCGCTGGTACTTAAGGGTAGCTGTCCAAGCATCACATCATCCTCATCCATCACCCTTGCAATATCACCTTGTTGTTGAAAGTGATGTAAAACCCCAGTATTACTATTACAGACATTGTGAAGGAATTTCAAACTTTACCGGACCGCGGTCGGGTAAAGTTTGAAAAACTTAATGGACCAAGATTTTTTTTACTGGACCGAAGTTTTGACAAACATATAATGCCACGCTGTGCTTTTAAAGATCTGCACGAAATCTATTAGGGAATTTCCGGCCACCACGGAATCACCCGAAGTCACGTCATCTGGTTAACGAACCAGCTAAAATTATAAATATTGGGAGAAAGAAGAAAGTGATGTGAAACGGCAAATTCTTTGTTTATTTGCTTTTTTGAGGGAGTACTGGCATGTATATTATGTTAGAATTATGACTGGACCAAGGACCGGTGAACCTTCACAATGTCTGACTATTATCACATTGAAGATGTACAATAATGATGTCAATAAGGAGATATGAGTTGGGCACATGAAATGTAGCCATTGCTAGTAATAGTAATGATGGCCAAGACCATGGTCCATTATAGTAATAATAGAAGTAGGCTTCCAAGGACAAATATACTGTATATTTATGGGCAGCACATCTAAATCTTCAGATCCAGTGTGCACATGGCATACATTCTCATTGTTCTTCCTACACCATGTACTCTTGAGTAGAACTCAAGTTGTAACATTAATCTGATATCTCACCCAAACATTGCCAAAAGTGTTCTTTTCATTGTACTCAAGATGAAACACATGTTCTGTTATTTGATGATTGTGCATTCAAACAAGTCTATGTTGCTATTTGCATTGTTTATCTTATGATTCTGACCATTATGCTAGCCACGGCCACGTGTCAAGTAATGACAATTCCTGCATGGTCATATAGATACTCAACCATCTGCTCGTGGAAGCACATTCGTTTAATCTACGGACTTCGATTCACTCGTAAAAAGGCTACTCTTCAAACCCTGATTGTGTGGTCTCATGAAACAGATTGGTCATTCTGATTTAGGAACTGAATATTCAACTACAGTTTTATGAGCACTTGGTAACAACAGTCATTTCCCCCTTTGATCAGTGTACATAACCTAACATCAGGATCCTTCCTGACTGTTTGTCAGTCGATGTCCCTGAGCCCTGTGCCTCAACAGCCACTGATTATTGTGCTGGCCCTGGTCTGGTGGAGAGGAGCCAACTTACAAACCAATTGAGTGGAGGTGGTGTACACTTAGTTCTCATGAACAGCAAAACTTTCCGTTAGTCATATGTAAAAGCAAGTCAGAGCACATGACACTGTAGTAGGATCCTGGAGAGAAAGTGAAGAGGTCATTATTCCCCAGGTCTGAGCTTGTTTGGCCCCTGACATGTGACATTAGTTTGAATGCAGGTATATCTCATTCTCATGCCTTTATTGGTGATTTATAGTGCCCACTCTTTGATAATGTGCCAAGTCTCGTCTTCTTTGATGGTTTTTCCTCCATGGGGTTTCCTTTGTTAAGAAGTTTTTGTGCTTTACAATCACAGCCGTGGAAAAGATATCCTATCTCTGCCAAAATCCCTGTCGATGACTCGCGCACTAAGCTGTGCAAACGTTCAGAGCTGTGTGATTCCTATTGGTTTTTAACTAGTCCTGATGGTCATTATGCTGACTTAAACAACCTAATCATGGCCGACTAACTCGCACCATTAATGATCAATACTATAACATGCTTTTTTCTCTCTCTCTTTCTGTATCATCAAGTCATCATCTGTCGAACAAGTAACAATCATAGCAATGGCCCTTTAAATGCATGCCAGGCAATCACTTTATGTATGTCCTGTGTGAAGGTATCCGTTACAGTGAGGATGTGAATGTAGACGAAGTCAAAGCGTTGGCCTCGTTGATGACCTACAAATGTGCCTGTGTGGACGTGCCGTTCGGTGGTGCCAAGGCCGGTGTGAAGATTGATCCCCGTCAATACTCTGACAGTGAGCTGGAGAGGATTACACGTCGCTTCACGGTTGAGCTGGCCAAGAAGGGCTTTATTGGTAACGCGTTATGGATGTATATGACCGGCTAAGTGACAATAAAACCATTTTGTCAGCATGTCAGCTCTCACAATAAGCCAAACAAGTTTCAGTCAAACCACAGATTATCTGTAAAAACAAATTATTATTGATTTAACTAGCTTTCCTCAGTATTCAACCCATGTGTCAGATATTGACAGCCAGTGTGGTTGTGTCGACAGGACCTGGCATTGATGTCCCCGCTCCTGACATGGGAACTGGCGAACGCATGATGAGCTGGATTGCTGACACCTACGCCCAAACAATTGGTGCGAATCAAATCATCCATTTACAAATTGTACAATGTGCGAGCTACTGCTAGCTCTTAAATCCCCCATATGAAACATCTTGACTTAAGATGATATGGACAGTTGTGGGGTTTGGCCAAAGCTCTTTGTCATATTCAGTTGATGTTAAAACCATCTTTCATTATTATTCAACTTACTAAATACTTTGTGAGGTTGGTGCTTTGTTCCTCAAACACTATTCTGTGTCCCATGAAATTCTTACGTTCTGTTGCCATATTTCTGATTGCACCCTCGGTCTTCCATTCATAGGACAACATGATATAAATTCCTATGCATGCGTGACTGGTAAGCCCTTGAGCCACGGAGGTATTCATGGCCGAACGTCGGCTACAGGGAAGGTAGGTGTCTATGTGTAGGCTGGTTGGAAAGTGTTGTGCCCAGTGCATCAGCAGAGGAAAGGACCCTACATGTGGAGTCATTTATGTCTAGATGGTAAGATGATTAGGAGTGTGTCGGTATGAATCTGTGAGTGTGTAACCTGACTGTGTTATTGCATTTCTTTCCCGCACAGGTCACGGTAACATGGATGCCAATGCCTGTGTGACGGGCAAACCTATTACTCAAGGTGGTATCCACGGGCGTATATCTGCTACTGGCAGAGTAAGTTGTTTCTGACAGCTGCTTCCTCCTCCCTCACCGTATCATCCACCTGTCCTGCTTTCTACTCCCTCACAGTATCCAACACCTGTCCTGCTTTCTACTCCCTCACGGTATCAGCCACCTGTCCTGCTTTCAATCTTGACCTCTAGTTAAGCATGCTGCTCATGTTATTGCAGAACTGACGCGAGATATGATCCTCTGTAGTATTTGGCTTGTGGTTTTTATCATTTCTTAGATCTAGTGTGAAGGTTATCTGTGTAGTTATTATATGTTGTTGTGAGGGTGTATGGTGTCTGTCCCTGAACAAGGTCGACCAATGTAACCAGGTTGACCTCTTTACATGAAGCACTTGTCCCATATATAGGAGTATCTGATCCAGTTTCTTATCTCTGACTAATACGTACTGCCCTCTGTGTTGGGGTCTCTTTATCACACATTTAATAATTGGCTATTGCTGAGAGTTTCAATTGGCGTGAATTAATGGTAGTGGCCTTGTAAATTAATAGATGGTGTAGTGTATGGGAGATATGGCATATGGGTGATGTAGTTGATGGCGTATGGGTGATGTAGTTGATGGCGTATGGGTGATGTAGTTGATGGCGTATGGGTGATGTTGTTGATGGCATATGGGTGATGTAGTTGATGGTATATGGGTGATGTAGTTGATGGCGTATGGGTGATGTAGTTGATGGCGTATGGGTGATGTAGTTGATGGCGTATGGGTGATGTAGTTGATGGCGTATGGGTGATGTAGTTGATGGCGTATGGGTGATGTAGTATATAGGTGTGGTGTGGGTGGAAGGTGTTGTGCATGGTTTACAATGCAATTAATTGCACAGGCTTGCATCATGTGGTTGGCTTGTGGAAATCTTGATCGTTTTTATATGCGCGCAGAACCCCCATATATACTTACCAACTATATTAATATTTACAGACACCTGTGGTTTATTGGTGGTAAAGTTGTGTTGGCTTAGGTGTGTTGTTCCTTCTTAGTTAGTTGCCATTTACCTGTAGGTTTTCCATACAGCACACCACCTAGACCTCCATGATAACACTACTAAACCACCCACATAATCAACACAATTACTGACAAGGTTTTCTATAGGTCTGTGTGGACTGTTGGCCTTAAGGCAATAAGTCCCTGTATTTGAACAGCTCACCTTTGTGTTGTAACTCGCATTTGAAAACACCCTAATGAACTCTAGTTGTAAAGATCTACCTGTGCCTGCACGTGTCTCCACAGCCATTACTAAGAAACATCCACTCATTTGTCATTCTCTAGTTATTGGATAGCTTTCTGTTAGATTTAGATCAATGTTTAATCAATCAGTGATCTAAGATAATCAATAGTCATTGTTCTTTCTGATAATTTTATCTTCAATAGCTGTGCCTCTGTTTTAATCTTGTCAATTCCTATTAAATAATATTTGATATTGATTGTAAATTATCATTCAATTTAATGGATGACAATAATTTTTTTTCTTTTTGTGTTTCCTTTAGGGTATTTTTCATGGCATAGAACAATTCATCAATGAAGCCAGCTTTATGGGTGCTGTTGGTACAACTCCAGGCTTTGGTGATAAATCCTTCATCATTCAGGTACAACCTTTATATATGTTCTCAGTTAAAGTTAAGAGCAGCTAGTGTCTGTCATGTCATGTATTGCAATCTTGATGACGGGGAAGTTTGCAGATAGTAGTTCTCTTGTAATTTTACTGATTCCGATATTACCTACTGGAAATCAATGCTTCAAATCTAGCCTCATCAGTTCAATTCTGACTGTTGCATGTGTCTGTGTTGTGTGCAGGGTTTTGGAAATGTGGGTCTCCACACCATGCGTTACCTTCACCGCGCTGGGGCTCGCTGTATCGGAATCATGGAGAGAGATGGCTCCATCTACAACCCTAACGGCATCAACCCCAGGGCTCTAGAGGACTACGTCATAGTAAGCTCGCCAAGAGGTTCACACTCCCTCTGTAGACCTTGCTGCTGTTACTATTGACCTGGATTTTCGTTGGATTTTAAACTGGAAATTATGCATTTTTTTCTCCACAGGACAATGGAACAATTGTTGGATTCCCGGATGCTGAGGTGTATCAAGGAGAAAGCCTTCTGACGGAAAAATGTGACATTCTCGTGCCCTGTGCCGTAGAGAAAGTGATCAACTCTGACAACGCCCACAAGATCCAGGCTAAGATCATTGCGGAGGGTGCCAATGGTCCAACGACCATCGCAGCAGATAGGATATTAATGGAGCGCAACATCTTAGTCATCCCAGACATGTATGTTAATGCTGGGGGTGTCACCGTCTCATATTTCGAATGGCTCAAGAATTTGAACCATGTCAGCTTTGGCAGACTGACATTTAAATATGAGCGTGATTCCAATCACCATCTCCTTGGTAAGTACAGATCCCTCTCAGATGTCTCTATTTTTTTGTTTACCCTCAATTTTTAATGGTATAGAAATAACAAATCTAAAACTTAGTATTCTTTATGACCAAACAGTTAAGAGCTTTAGTTATGAACTTCAATACATAGTTGTGATAGGGTGAATTGTTTATGCTATCAGAGAGTGTCCAACTGTCTTTGGAGAAGAAGTTTGGCAAGCATGGTGGTCGCATTCCAATCACCCCAAGCGAAGAGTTCCAGAGCAGAATTTCTGTAAGCTTTTGAGCTTCCTGACTTCCCCGTTCATGATAACACAGCGATAAGTATAGCGTGGTAAATAAGGCTCTGAAATAAGCGAGGAGCCATTTGTTTTAAAGGCAGTGGTTGATAATCATGTGTGTTTTACTGGAATTTTGTAGGTGTTGTAAACCCTTTGTGTTGATTTTGTCTGTTCTGTATTTAGGGTGCCTCTGAGAAGGACATTGTCCACTCTGGGCTTGCTTATACCATGGAGCGCTCGGCCAAGGTAAATATTTATGTATTGATGTCAAATTGGGGGAAAAAATTACAAATGCACACTCCCAATGTACTAAAAAACAAATGCATAAGTTCAGGAAAAAATACAGATATAACCAATAAACAATGGCAATCGATGGGTTATTAGAGAATTTAACAATTTCAACTGAAACTAAAAAAGTGATATTCTGGAATGACTTTTCCCAAGACATTGGTTCCTTGTTTAAAATAATTATTTCTTTACACCAGTTATTTTTCTTACAATAATCTGCACTTGTAGCATATTGTTTGTCTAAACAGCAAATCATGGATACAGCCCAGCGCTATGACCTTGGACTTGATTTGAGGACTGCTGCCTATATCAAGTCCATAGAGAAGATTTTCAAGGTGTACAGTGAAGCTGGACTGACCTTCACATAAATATCTCCTGTGAAAATGCACCAACGCTTGGTCACATTAGGAAAAGGGCCGAATCTTTCAGCATCACTATGTTCGTGTTTTCTAGCATCTGTTGTGTAAAGTTGACCTTTCACCTCTTCACATTAACTCATTTTTGCAGATTTCATATTCTTTAATAAGAATTGGATTGTTTGTTTGTTTGCTTCATTATTTTGTATTCGCTCTAACATCTTCAGTAAAGTCATGAGACATTATTTGATAGCTTCTGGTTTTTTTCAATCATGCAAGTTCAATGTGGTTATTGATAGTAGTTGAAATAGCTTGATTTTAGCTGTATTTTGTTGACCATTATTATGATATATACATATTATTAGCAAAATCATGTTCCTGCATCATACTCCTTCATTAGCTAAATCTGCAGGTTGCTATTGCACCATCGTGACTCAATACAACTTGACTGTATAATACAAATAAATAATGAGTAAGTGGTATTTCTATGTGATATTTTTAAAGAGGTTCAACCCGATCAGCAGCATGCCATGACTTGTGGGTTGTTGATGTGTTGTATGAGGATACAGTAGAGCTTATGCTGAGATGTATTTTAGAGACTATTTTACCCTTTATTAGCATCTGTTATGGAATGAGCTGCTTATTGGAATAAAACTGGTATAAATTATCTAATAAAGTGTTTGTTTATCGATCAATTGTCATCTGACATCCACAATAACTTGAGGATGATCATTTGGGGATGATCCATGTGTGTGTATTAATTTTGAATAAGTGACCTTGTGTGTGTGGGAGGGGGCAAAGACTATGTTTCTCTCAACAATAGGACTCCCATGAGGATGAGGGCCTGCAGTGCGATGAATTCCCAGTGCTCATCAACCAAGTAGACGCACTGCTCAATTTGCAAATAACCAATTCGCCAGGTCCTGGGGCCAGTTCTCTTCTTGATTCACTTAGAATTTTCTGCTTATATAATGTTGAAAGAAATGCTGATGCCACTTATCTTGAATTTTGTGTGAGATTCAAAGGCCACAATCATTGTCTTAAAAGAAGATATCTCTGTTGTGATTTTAATTTAGGTATACACAATGTTCAATGTATTTGACAATTTTAGTTATGATATGTTTCTTCCCCGGGGGGTGGGGGGGCACTTGGCCTTATTCTGGATAGGGGTGTGCTGCGGGACCTCGAAAACCCGTACCCGTCGTACAAGGTAAAAATGGCCAAAAGCATACCCTGTAGTGCAAGGTATTATGCGAATGTATAACCCGTAGTACAGATTGAAGCTGAAAAACATACCCCGTAGTACAAGTATGAGGCCCAAAAACCCGTCGTACAAGTCGAGAGGCCGAAAAAGCATACCCCGTCGCGCGGCACATATATACTACATCTATTCATACACTTAAGTGCTCCCCCACCGCGGTTTCTTCAAGACTCTGGGTTTATTCATACACCTTGGTTAAAACTAGGACAAAATTCGTGTGTTGACAGTATGAAACAGTTTACGCAAATTAACTTGCCCCTTATGAGCCACGGTCCTATATCCCATTCAGTAAACAGCGCGGACGCGAGAGTCGAAGTTTCTTTGCCTCACTTAATCTTCATTCTGTCTACATAGGTGCCCGATACGTTCAGTCGTCAGTAAGGACGGCAGACGAACTGGTCTGCTTTATCGAATATGGCTGTCAGAAGTGCATGGAATTTATCTAAATGTACGTTAAGACGCAGCCCATCTAGCTATTATTGGCAATCAATTGTTTCTGTTTTTACTACATTGACTGGTTAAGTAAGCGTTGGGTGGTGTGTTTGGGCGATAATAAGAGTTATTTGAACATATCCTATGCATTTGTTTGGCAAGGACATCGGTGTTTTTCGTTGTTTTGTCTGTTGTTTCATTCATTTGTGCCTCAGGGCTAGGGTATAAATTACAAATCACCACAACTATAACATTATGTAATAATAAGGTAACGTAATCCACACTAAATATACAACATTTCAATCTGTCAGTTGGCATGAACTGGCATTCACTTGGTTTAAGCTCTTCTCTTAGCTGTAGTTGTACAAAATTTCCATCAACTAACCTCATGTATTAATTATTCAGACCTTTGACCTCTTTTGACCCATTGAAATTCGTTACAAACCCTATCCCTTTTATCTACTAGGATTCTCCACCAGTTGTTAAAAGTGTCTTTTGCAGTCTCCTTGAAAGCAGTTTTCTTTGGGAAGATTCTTATTGTGAAAAACTAGAAGGCTTAAACATTGTTGTTTTATTCACTACTTAAGTACTGTCTCATTGCTTCCTGGCAAGATCCTCCAGTCTAATTCCACAATTACCCCAACCATTTATCCACACGTCTGAGACTAGACCACTCCTTCCAGACGGGCATGTGGACTATCATCATCAGACATTGTCACTCCGGACAGAGAAGACGGGCGAAGTTTTGACAAAAACTGGGCATCATCATTGGTCCGGCAACCACGGAATCACCCCAACTTCCGAAGTCAGTTGAATGGCGAATGGAGTAACGAACCAGCGAATATTAGGGATTGGTTCCAGGGGGTAGCTTGGGTTTATTTTCATTTTTGACGGGCTGCATCTGTGTATGAGCAAGCTGAGACAATGCTAACCATGTACATTGTTATTGGACCAGAGAAAAGTTTACTGGATGTCCGACGGGGTCTAGTACCTTCACAATGTCTGCATCAAGTCAAGTGAGGGATCTAGGGGGTCTCAGGTGGCAACGAGCTGCATCTTGTAGATCAAAGTGACAATGCCAAAATGTTGTTGTAATTGGATACAATCACCTAGTATTATAGTCAATTAGATCTAATTCTGGCAAATGATTCTAGATCAAAGTGATTAAAATGTTGTTGTTGTTGTTGTTGTTGTTATCAGGCATAGCTTAGTCTATGAAAATTCCATATGCTTTTTTTTGGCAAGGCACCTTTCCTCAGATCATATTTGATACATCTATGTATGGCATGGATATGTAAGATATAGCCATAAGGACTCCTTGTTTGTACAGATGACATACAGTCTGAGACCAACCCTATATACCACAATAGTTCATTAAAAAAGATTTTGACCCACACACAATTTTGTGGTTTTGAATGTTTCACAAGGTTCCCCAGACAAAATGTGTTAAAAATGGCAAAAGTTAGCACACCTTTGTTTATGAATATATCCTCAATTCCATCACTGCGAGGATGATCACCATGCCATAGCGGAAGTGGACTAGCTAGCATGCACATTGAGAGACGTTTTCTTATCGCAAACTGTTGTGCCATTGCGGCTTATTGCCTGGAGTGATAACGTAACGAAGACAACATAGTGCATTTCCATGGATGGTTGTCCTCGGCTATGTACTGAAATGGGTTAATGGTGCCTTGATAAAATCTTAGATTCTGCATCAATCATATAAGTTTCTAAGCTTAATCTTCTGATGTTGTGTTGTTCTTCACTTGTCTACAGTACTCTCTGCTCAGTCAAGCCTCTCGCAGCTATTCCAGATCCAGCCTCCTGTTGTTGCCTCAGCAGCTGTACAGCTTGAACATGTTCGATTCAGAAGAAGAAAAATGCCTAGCAGGCAAAAGAAGAAGAAATCTGTTGAAGTTGAAGTTAAAAAAGTGTGGATGCCTGTGTCTATGTGAGTTCAGAAGCCTTCTTTATCAACCATGTGAAAACATAAAATACCTAGAATATCAAATTATATGTATGAAATAAACAGTGTATCTTTATTCTTATTGCATTGGCCTAGGCGAACCAAAGCTGTCAAAGTAGTGACCAAAGAAGATGACCCTGTCCTCATGGCGAGGGTTCCTGAGGATGATATATGGTTCAGAAAATACTACCCCGACCCCAAGTTGGGATTCCATCAAGCAGTGGAATGGGTTCGGGAAGCAGCTTGTCCTGAAATGGAGGACAGCTTGCAAGAGTTACTCTGGTTTAAATGTCGTCTGGATATGTCCACAAAAAAGAAGGTATGCAGTCGGAAGTTTTGTACAAATTGCAGTGTGTAGGATTGCTTCTTGCAACTTGAATGGTTTGCAATTTGTATCTTTATTATTAACAATGAAAAAATGGTATTACTAACTCTATGCCATAACTCCATGAGTAATATTATGTATCACAATTTTGCAATTGATATATATTCTCTATTTATTTAACTCATTTGTCTAAGATGAATAGTACATTCAGCATCTGATGATATACATCTGCTTTCAGACCAAATTTGTGGGAAATTTGAATTCCACTGTTGTGCTGCCTCATCAGTTTGATGACGGGACCGTCAACAGGGTTATGGCTATCTGCAAGGTGAGCCAGGCGTAATCTTTAATTTGTGTGTAATAAAACTACATAAGTGTACTTTTTATTACAGCTGAGTATATAATATCACCTGTAACATATCGCTTATTGGGTATGTTGTAGACTGAAGCAGACAGAGTTAAGGCTCGGGAGGCTGGAGCAGAACTTGCTGGTGGCATTGATTTGATCAATGTGGTAAGCATTTTCGACTACACTTCTGATATAGACCACATGGCAATCAAGTGGTATCCTGATGATGTTTGTAAATTTTTATTATACATTTTTATGATAGAATATTAGTTGGTGCTTGAAACTGGATTTTTTTCTGGTATATTGGAATTTCATTTGTAAGATTTTGTAAATCCATGGCAGATTGAGCGAAGGGAAATCAACCCTAAGGACTTCACTCACGTCGTGGCTACGGCTGACATGCTGACTGAAATCGGAAATATAAGAAAATACCTCAAAGATTTATATCCCAATAAAACAAAAGGTATCCATCATGATATTCATGCACTTAGAACAATATCACTGGGCCTCACTATATTCTGGCCTATGTTTGCTAGAACATGATGGAGTTTGTTTAACAGAAATTATCATGGCTCTTTTCACAGGCACTATTGGTTCAGATGTAGAAGCGATGGTGTACCGATTTTTCAACGGAAAAGAAATAATTTCTACAAAAGATGATGATAATGTTGGCCACCTTGAAGTTCCCATTGGCCAGGTAAAAGCAATCATCACAAATATACTAATACAATTACCTCCGCCACTTTAGATCGTTTCGTTTCTTGAATGAACTACTACTTGGCATAGAAACAACACTGTTGATTATGGTGCTTGGCTTTGTGGTATTGAGTAAGGCTTGTTTGACTTCCAGCTCGACACGCCGATAGAAGAACTCCTAGCCAACCTCAAATGTTACATCAACCACATATGGGGATTCAAGCGAACCCAGGGTCAGCTACAGTTTTTACTAAATTACATATACCAACTCATTTGTCGTTTCATTCGGCATTTGTTATGCAAATATTTCTTCAGTTGTTTTGCTTCCTCGTGTTTTTAGGTCCATTCATCACGCGTGGATTCATGCTCTGCCCGCCCAGTAGTCGCATGGTAGAGCTGGATAGCAGGGACTTGGAGCCTGATAGCTCGGCCTTGTCGAACACGAAAGCTTTGCAGGACGAGAATGATCCAGAGTCCCTTGAGGAGGCTGTGTCATTGTAAAAATACATGTCATTACAATCTCACTCAAGAATTATTGGTGTGTGTAGTCAAATAAAAATTTATGTAACATCTGCCGTTGGGATGTTATATTACGTCAATTTAAGGCATTTATTATTGCCATACTATGAGTTACATTTTAACAAACAATTAGCCTTGAATTTTTGACCTGATTAACAATGATATAATAAAAGATGCTGGAATAAAGTGATCGATGGGTTTCAAAGGAACAGTCTGCAGATGAGCACAAGCTCCGGAGGATGATTTCAGCTTTATCACCTAATTATTCAACATTTTGATAAACTCATTCAATCACCAGTGCAATTATAATGTGTTTGCTTTCAACAAGTTTAGTGTTTACAGATATAATGTTTTATTGGCCACATTATAAACCACATGTGTGACATGCGTGTAAGCGCATTCATACAATGAACAAGCTATTTAGACAAAACACACCAAATGCATAGCATTCACCAAGGCCTATTTGTGGTTGGGACCTTTAAATATTATGTATGAGACTAATAACCTCACCAATCTAAGGTCATGAAGCCCTCCAATTTGTCACATTAGTATTGTCATTGAACAGCATAAGGAAACCATATCTTAAAATGTGTTGGTGAATGCATTTATTGCAATAGTCCAGTTTAATTGACAAATGCCACCTTAATGTACGAAAATATTCCTAATTTGAAGGTGTGGCTTTAACAATGATGTCGAGGTCATAGACTTCTTCAGTGTAAGATCCCAACGACTAGTTTAGAACCAGCAGTTCTTTTTGTTCTTGACAAAGTGCGAGTTTGCTTTCTAAGAAAATATACCACCGGAAATGTAGCAGACCTTTAAAATAAGAATAAAGTCACTGATAACCTAAGGCAAGACCAGACTCTTTTTGCAAAAAGATGCTAGCAAGTATATTTATTACATTACTCAATATGGAAAGCTCTGTTGAACAGCAGAGCTAAAAAAAACTAAACAGTATATTATTCATATTTAATCTCCAAATATTGAATATATCTGATTATTCATTTCATCAAACAAACATGGCTCATGATATTAACTCTTGATGGACTCTTACTTATTCTTCCATATATGAAACAAGGCTCCTGAATCATTGGGCATGTGGTTGGTAAGGTTTGTTTAAGGATTTTAATTAAAACAATTGGTCTTCATTTATATGAACTTGTATGTAATATGCTACTTGGTTTAACCATCTCAATCCATCCATACATTCCTCTAAAACTTTACAAGCTGCCTGTAAGAAGGTTCCGTAGACTGCCAGATCCAACACCCAATCTCTGCTGCCTGTTACTTAAACCTGAGAACAGTACAATTGTCCATCATAACAACATGATCATACACAGAACGCACATCATCAAAACCCCGGAAGAGCTCTGAAAATGATTGCTATGATGGTAGAAAAGTCCATTGTTTATCCCAATCATCTTCATGCACAGTAAATCACCATTCCAAATGGGTAATGAGAGATATACTGGGAAACGAGATCTTTTATCTGTTACTGTTTTGTGACAGGTCATACTATGCTGGCCATTTTATGCAGATCAACTAAAACTGATCCTAATTATCCTTAGGGAATATAGAGTTCCAAATATGAGCTGTAAATGCTATAATTTGACACCCCAAAGAAGCCTTTGCAATTAATACAAGTGAATAAAATTATATCAGCCTCACCTGCCAAGAAAAGGGGATTCGCCAAAATGATTTCAACATTCACTGTTGCTTCCTCCTCCACATGGGGAGCGCCATCCTTTGCGATCTCAAACTTCACCCAGCGATAGCCCTGACACTTCTTGGCTCCTGAGCAATACTGAATTAAATTCTGAATAGTTGGATGACAAAGACCAAAGAACTCTGCACCTCTGATATTGTTCGGTATGGCTTCCTCGCCACTTAAGTAACACACAAAGAAACACAAGAAGTTTAACATTCAAATATATTGGAGTTATGATTCAACACCTAATAAATTGAAATTAATTTTGAAACTGTTACCCCATAAATACTTATTATGTTTGCAACATCCAAACCTCTAAAATATTCCATACTAGAAGAGAATCTTATATTGAATAATGCGACCAAAATGCAGATATAATCTTGTATTTTCTAGACAAGTAATATGGAATTTGAAGCAAGAACTGACATGGCAGTGTTGATGGCATGGATGAGCTTTAGGTGACAGATATCAGGCGACGCTCCTGATATCACCTGCTCAGGTGAGTCCTCTGCACTCAGCTCAAACTGCAAACAGCAGGTGCAGGAATACACACACATAATTTAATTAACACCATCACACATTTTTACCAAAGATTTATAAAAATCCTCATTGCAAAAAGTTAATCAGTAGATCGAGTACAAATTATTTTCAACGAAATATACTAACCAGAGCTCCATGGTCGTCATCGCTGACTTTACAGGTGTACAGACATTTCTCTGTGGGCTCATGTAGACTGATGTACTCACGAGTGCTACAGAACCCTATTGGGTAAATACACTCTGGACTGTGGTAACCAGGCTTTGGTATAATCTGTCAAACATACAAAATGATGTGAAACCAACACATTGAATGATATAAATAGACGCGACAGAATAGAAGACATTTTCAGAACAGAAGCAGATCACCTCTCCCAAGCAATACACTGTAAGACTGCCCAACTCAATAGGGAAGATAGGACGGCCTGTGTTGTCCAGGGGTATAGGGGTGACAAACCGTTTGACAGCCTTTCCTTTCTTGCCTTTGGGTTTGGGTTCATGGGCTGGAGTAACTGTTAGAACAAATCAAAAAGTAAGCTCTGCATTCTTCTTCTACTTCAAGCTTAGTTAAATACAAAAACGTCTAAAAGTGGTTATTCCTTGACTCACAGAATGATGAGGAAACATAGGACCTCACCCTGTATAGATTCCTTGGCCACTTTTTTCTTTCCTTTGCCCCCACTCATAACAGCAGTTGAGCTGTTACTCATGTGACCCATTGTTGTTGACAGTGTAGCGCTGACACTGCCAGCAGTCTGGGCAACACCTGCTGCTTTCTTCTTGCGTTTCTCAGCTTCCCCTAGAAGCTGTGCTACACTCTGTGAGGACGAGCGATGCGGATGAGAGGCGAGGCTCGTTGCTGATGGACTGCTGATGGCAGGGGAGTTCATGGTACTGGACGGGGTGCCTGGACCAGGTCCCTGTGGGGCAGCTTCAGACACTGCCTGGTGCTGCAGCAATCGGCGAAGTAGGTATCTGAAATAATCATTCCAAATATGGTGAAGCATTAGTAGATAGATTATTTTCACAAATATTTGGAAAAGAGTGTTGAATGTACACTTCCATTCAAGGCTCACATGGTGGTAAAAAAAATCAACATTTACATGGCATGAGATCAATTATAATTTTAAATGTTTTAATAATCTTTTTTCACATAAACTTTCCAATCTCACTTGCGTTCATCTTTGACACGAGTAACTTTCTCTTCAAGTCTTGCAACTTCATCACATATAGCAGAATTCAGCTGAAAAAAAAAACAATAAACAAAATTACATAGGTTTTCAAAATATCCCAAATCAATTAAAAAATTTGATATTCGGCAGGTGACAAAATTTAATGAGAACAGAATTTCTTCAATTTATGCAACAAATAATCGTACAAAAACTGTTTGCTTGACAAGCCGCTTGAGCCTCCTGTATTTGGTGTAATATCTATCAGCCTTGCCAGACACTCCATTTAGACGTACAGGTGTGTTGTGAGAGGGGTCATGATGTTCAATGCTTCTCATGGATGGCTCCTGCTACAACAGTAAGTTGTATTGCTAAGTTTTCTTCATAATGAAATGAATAAGGATCAAAATAATCAGGTCTCATAAAGAGCATAACCAATTCAATATCATTATCTTGCTTATTCCCATGAGTGCATGGTTATTTACATCAAACAAAATCTGGTAACATTTTGGCAAAAAAATGGTAACAATGCATCTGTCAATGGAGTGGCCTTTGTATTTAAGTAACAAACCCACTGCAAGATTGGGGTATTCCCATGAGGTACAGCATGAAGTGGAAAGATCCATGGAAATTTGCATCAGGGTGAACATGGGATTTGTGTAACCGTTTCTTGAAAGAAATCTGCTAGTGTTACTATAAAGGTAATGATTTTTCAGCATAGCAAAGGATGTATACTAAAATTAGTTACATTTTTACACATACAGTACCAAAATGAGGTTGAACATGGGAGAATCACTTTTAATAATACAGTGATGGAAAAAGGTAAAACCATGTGTATTGCCACTGCCTAAAAGCAAAATGTTCCTCAGACCAGGTCCAAATATCTAACATAGTCTAAATCAATACCACACAAGCCACCTAATCAGAACGACACAACATGCAATCCCTATGAGCATCAGGACTAAGTACATACCTGTGGAGCTGAGGAAAGAGCAAAGACACCAGGTTGATCTACCACAAACACACGCTTGTTGGGTTTCTGAGACTGATCAAAAAGTAGATGTTTATATTGATAACTGCAATTCACAAATAAACAGGTCGTGAAGTCATGGCACAAAATATCAACTGAGCAGATGTTTTACCTCTTTGAAAAGAGCCATTTCCAGGGTTGTTTTAAACCTATGAAAGAAGAAACAGAGCACCAATTGTCAAAAAAACTGCACAGACCACATTCAGCAACTTTGCATATTCTGCAGTTTCAAAAAAAATTCATGATGAAATGAAAATACAACACTGGCATTTTAATATCAATATGAATAAAGTCCAACTGAAGATATCAAGGATTACCTACCCCGGAGATATGAGGCCATGTTCCAGTGTACTCCTTTTAATGTCTGAGTAATGCATGGGCTGGCTGAAGCGCGAGAGCACTTGACAGGCTGCTCGTACCCAAGACTCCTCCTCCATCCTCTACACATACATATCATAACCTAATGTTTAATACATGATAATAATATTAATGTTTATTGTCATGCCATATGGGGGATACACCTCAAGGCTACACTATCTATAAGGATTGTGTGTGTGTGGGAGGGGGGAGGGGGTTATATATAAAAATAAGCATTTGTTGAACCACCCCTATCAGATGACGTGTAGGGTATTAACTTCAATGAGAGTAAAATCAACCATTCACAGCTCAAGATATCAAGGGTCGATATCTGGCCACATCCAGAGGCTGAGACCTCAACAGCCCAATGAGTCCAGTCTATATGGCTGACATACAGTCTGAGTCCAATCCCACACCCCCAAATGGTGAAATTAATTAGATTTGACCCACAAGCAATCACATCTTTTGACAGTTTCATTGGGTTCTCCAGACCTAAGTTATGTCAAATCTGATTGGCCTTTGTAAGTGAACTTTTATTAAAGATATATTCCAAATACCATCACTGAGGTTATGTTTACGATGTCATTAGCAGAAGTGGACAAGCCAACAAGCATTATTTTATTGCCGATAATTGTGTGCATTTTAATTCATAAATGATTTGTGCATTGGGACCAAAAAGCTTAAAGGCATGCTAAGAGGGCTCATTCACGCCTTCGTTCAAGAAAATATGCAAACAAGCCACACGTGAGCAGCTTGGTGCTTTGTCATAGCGTATCTTCAAACCATATGGGATTTCTTATTTATTTGGAGGATTGGCTGCCACAACTAATCAAAAGACTCCATATCTTTAACTGACTTTGGATCAACAGTCCCATAAGCTTCGTATGTTGATTTCATGGTAGGCGTGCGTTTCACTCATTTGCACACTCAACACGCAGCTAGTTGGAGTGAACCCTCGCGGGAGAAGTGTACTTAAACAATGACAAACGTTTAGACTGCATGGACGAGCCCAGGTAAATGGTCGGCCATTGAACGAATTATGTCCAATGATGTTGTGGCTGCGGTAGTTTTCAACGAGCGTTTGTAACATTAATTAGTAATCTGTGTGTTTAATTTGCCAGAAAATATTGTATTCTTACGCGATAAATCCAGCGAGGTGTATTTTTACAAGATACAGTTAAACGACATTGCCTAGCCCTTCATAAAATTAATATACTCTATAATTAAAACTCGGTAATTTAGCTCCGGTCGAACGGTAATATAAATTATTGTAGGGCCAGTTTCGCCATTGCGAGTTATGGACTTTAGTGGGACAGTCTAACCCAGTGGCATTAAGATCTCGCTAACCGATACGATATTTTACATAATCAACGCGCACTCAACTATTAGAGATTTGCAAACGAACCAGTATACAAAATTACCACTTTAACTATTGAGCGATAATCACCCTTGAAGAGTGTAAGAAGCGGTACAAATTATCCGGTATTTTAAACGATGCTGTCTGAGTGGCATTCAACTTCCGTTATGATGACAATGACGCTAAATTATATTTGACAAACAAGCGCCCTCTAGAAGCAGCAAATCACACTTGAGACAATATTTTGAAATTCACTACATTATAAGCTACAGTATAGCAGTGAACGATGAAACAATGTTTATTACAATGAGATAAAACACTCCAACATGTGCACAAAATATAATGAAATACATGTAAACAGGGCCCGCAGACAAGGGGCTAGGGGACCTTGACTAGAGACAATACAATAAGACGAGATCATCTGCATACATGAGATGATCGAATTGTAACCTTACCAACCTGAATAGATAATTGGGTCTATTACTAAGTTCATCCATGTACATACACAAGAGGTAAAGAGAAAGAATTCCACCTTGTCTTATACCATTATTTACATTAAACCCTTCGGACATTATTGAGTTCCATCTTACATACATGATCATGAGTTGTTGAGAATACTGGAAGATTAGATTTCTAACTATGTTAAAAGGTACGTTTCTTTTTGTCAACTTTTTGAACGGTATGGAGTGGTTTGATTTGAATGTCATGTTTATGACATTACTTAGATTCGATGGTCACGGAGTACTGGTGATAAAAGGGTTTTTCAAAATCAGGTGACTCGTCAGATGCACTCCGAGACTGATCACTCTTCTATTGCATAAGACGTATGAACGTTGTGTGATTGGTGAATGTTTCACCGTGAATGTGGTATTCTTTATGGTTGCAGTGATGAAGACGAGACGTCAATTGAATGGTTACTCGAAAACGGATGTTTATTTCTGAATGTTGGGGTACGGATTCCGTATCCCGCAAGTCCGAATATAAATTGTATAACTATGGTATGGAGTTACTCTGGTTATGTCCAGAGCCTACTGCTGAGCTGGAATTCCAAACTGCTACGTGCCGTACGGAGTTGGCCTTCCAACTTGGTCCGTACGACGGTGACTGTATCTTTGCCCGAATAATGAATGTCTTGTGTTCGAGCGGAGCCAGGTATTATATGGCAATGGATGTAAGGCATTGGTAGCCAATTTTGAGTGGTATGAGGGTAAAGTGTTAATTTGGAATAAGGGCCACCGAACATGCGGGTCTGAATGAGGGTCAATTTTGCTTGTCCCAACGTGCCGAAAACAGAGGTTGTAAATAAAGGTATCTGAATTGTGGCGTGCCTTGGGTACACTGGCTGACGACGCTTATTACGATATCTTATCAATAAGGGCGGTCACAAATGTCTCCACCTGCCAACTAAGCTAGGCGTATATTTTGTTGTGGAAAATTGGACCACGGACGGTTTTGAAATTAATGAACCATAACAAGGGGATATAACCCTACAACAAAATAAAGACTTGAGAGTATATATAGCTTTACTCATATCACGGAGATGTGGGTCTATTGAATCACGCTACGCCACGAGATAACGACAACCGGACTAACTGATGAGGCACGTTTATACAAATCATAATTATGTATATATTTTCATATATATTTTTCATATATATATTTTTCATATATATATATATATATATATTTTATATATATATATATATATATATATATATATATATATATATATATATATATATATATATATATATATATATGAGTATATATATGTGTGTGTGTGTGTGTGTGTGTGTGTGCGTGCGTGCGTGCGTGCGTGCATGATGGGAATAGGAAGCATTATGATGTTTGGTCAATTATGTAAAGATAGCTCGGATGTATATACTTGGTAAACAAATAAATAAACATGGTTTTGTGGAAACCTTGATTTTTGGGTTTTCACAAAATCGCGTTCCTTCCTATGAGATGTTTACGCCGGGGAGACAAATCCTTTTCTCAAACAGTGTCTTTACAAACATCTGCTCGAATTTGCCTGTACCCGCTTACAGACTTAAACACAATTGGCACTGGGTCGGATTTTAATCTATTAATATTATCCGGAGCAGACCTGCTGTACATCATACGGGGCTTTAGCTCTGGTCGAACGGTAATATAAATATATACCTCAGACGTCTTGCAGGGCTAACGGGGCTTATGATCGTCTGATTGTTTCAGTTGCGTATTGATTTTGTGGCTGGGGACCAAGGTAGGCGCCTGCGCCACCGAGGGTGACAGCGTTCTCCTATTTCACAGTTTCCCCAACTACCCCACGCCTCTGCGTAGACTCTCTGGCATAAACCCCGCCCCCAGCCAAACTGATTGAATTGCTGTCACAAGCGTATATGCCGAGATCGTCTTGTTCATTTCTTTGCTTTCAGCTTCCCCCACGGTCGTTTGGCGGAGACTTTACATACCTTACTTGGAAACACTGAAAGTGTACTGGAAACATTCAAATTGCTTATAATCCCATACAAAAAAACTGATTGATATATAAAGTTTGTGCTGCATAACATTCACAATGTCTCTAAAAAAAAGAACAAATGAAGAAGAAGAGAATGGCACAAGTTTCCTTCTCCCTGAAGACACCAACTTAACAGAAATTGACAAAGATCTGAAGTCCAGTGGATGTTCTGAATCTGCTGAAGATGTTTCTGTCAAAAGCCCAAAGGAAAGTAACCTACCAGTCACCAAACATCCTAAGTCAGCCATGCAGAGGTTGTTTGGCTTCGAGTTATCTGACTTAAGCAGTTGGAACAAGTTTGTCTGTCTGCTTAACCGACCAAGTGACCCATCGTCGCTAGCTGTACTGAGGATCTGTTTTGGTGAGTATAGATGAACTTTCTCTTTTGCTTTTGTAACTATCAAAAAAGATGATTCTTTATCACAGACAGCCATATGTTGTGCCTACCATATTGAAGATATTTTTTCTGCTCATTTGGTATCCTTATAAATAGTTGTGTGATCATTACTCTGAGGATGGATAGGACCACTTACTCTAACCTTGTTGTATGCAGTATTTGACTTGTAGTGTTTGCTTTTTTGTATTTCTATTTTTATTTGTGGCTTGTCACATATAGCTTACAATTTGTCAATTGTTACTTACTCATCACATGCTACCTGTTGTTTGTCACTTGTTACTTGCAGCTCGTCACATGTTACTTGTACTTGTCCCTCATTACTTATAACGTGTCATATGTTGCTTGTAACTTGTACTTTTTCACTTGGTTTTCAATTGTTCCATCTGACATGTTGCTTCAGTTTCTCTCGTGTTTTTTTGTGCTCCTTCTTGAAGCTTCTCAGTAATAACTCGGGTGGTATCGGGTGACTCGAAGCATTCCAGTTTTCACTACACCCCATTTCTCATTACTTCTACACTTCCTCAAGGTTTTCACATGACAGGTGAGATTGATGAGTGTGCATTTGTATGGTTTGCTAGGTGTGATGATGACAATTGACATGATGGAGGAGCGCGGGTTAGGTCATGTCGATTACCTATGGGGGGATCCTGAGGAATGTCGTTTTCCACTCTTTGACTTCCTTCAACCTCTCCACTTAAAGTGGATGTGTGTCTTATACCTTCTACTACTGATTGGTAAGTGGCTGTTCAACTCCCTTGGGCATGTATGTAAGCCTTTGGACATCTTTCCAAGAATTAACTTTTTCATTGTCCTATTTTTTCAGGCACGGTGGGGATTGCGCTTGGATTATTTTTCCGAGTCAGCAGTTTTATCTTCATTGTGTGTTACTGGTTCTTCTTCTTGTTGGATAAAACACGCTGGAATAACCATTCCTATCTGTTTGGACTCAGTGGTATCCTGCTCTTCTTCACTGATAGTCACCATGCATGGTAAATAACAGAGCATTTGTGTTTTTTTATCCAACAATGATGTCACTGCTGGTTGTGAAATAGGTTGTGCTAAAAGTGGTGTATTATATGCTGTTGTTCAGGTCACTGGACAGCCTCAGACGTTCTGACATCAAGCACTCACACATCCCTCTCTGGAACTATACTTTGTTCAGGGCCCAGGTAGTTAAGAAATAAGCATTTGTGTGCATATAACTTTATCAGTATGTATGTTATTGGAACATCCACATTCCGTCAATTTGGATATTTCTGACTCTTTGTTGAGTCAATGGCATCAATTGCATAATCTGATATTACATATTGATGGCAGGATTATTGTCCATATTTCAGTTCTTCCTGGTGTATTTCATCGCTGGGCTTAAGAAACTTGATGCTGATTGGGTGGGAGGCTATTCAATGCGTAGCCTGTCAGCACACTGGGTCTTCAAACCTTTCTCGTGAGTGTCAATTTATTTGTGATTGTCACATCATATTTGCAACAGTTAAACTCATTCCTCACGTTGAATTTTTTTCAATGTTGATTGTTATTTATCTTGGTTGCCCTAATTTACCTTGGTGGATTATTTTACATTTGTAATGGTTGTCCCGCATTTGTAATGGTTGCCCCATATTTGTAATGGTAATCATTTATCATGGTTGTCCCACATTTATCATGGTTGTCCAACATTTGTAATGGTTGCCCCACATTTGTTATGGTTGCCCCTACATTTGTAATGGTTGTCCCACATTTGTAATGGTTGCCCCACATTTGTCATGGTTGTATAGTTTACATTTACAATAGTTGTCCTTTATTTATTATGGTTGATGACAAACCATATCCCTTGTTATCATTGTCCCTTGTTTGTCATGGATGATTATTTTACTTTTGTTATGGTTGCCCCTCGTTTGTCATGGTTGGTGACAAACCATTGCACCTTAAATGGTTGTCCCTGATTGTCATGGTTGGTTATTTTGAAGATTAAGCCATGTCTACCTTACTTTGAGGCGAGAAATATTGATGAAAACACAGTTAATTTGCACTATAGGTTTGGGGTATCAATGCAGTTAATGGCATTCATTTGCTAGTTTGTTCATTGTCCAGACCCAGTGTCATAATAAGATACCAGTACTCACTGTAGAATTTACCAATACCCTTCTTTTATGTCAGTCACTTTGAATTTGAATTAGAATATTAGTGAAATTACTTCAAGATTTCACCATATGGTGTAGCATTGAATGTTTCTCCCGTTATGATTTCTTTGAATGGCTTTAGCAATAAAACACCTGCCTATGCTGATAACCCGGCCCATTATCATACCAAGATCACAAATCATTGCCCATTTACAACCCTAGCATCTGTGATTGATTCTGAGACAACACGTGGCTGTGTGAGTAGCTGTGATTTTCCACATGAATCCTCACAGGCCATGTTGGCATTTCAGGGACTCTTATAGCTGTGAAGTCTCGTATTGATCCAAGCACTTGGTACGTGCTTGGAAACAATTACCATTGCAACACTTATGTTCAATTTCCCAGATAGCAATCAAATATTATTCCTTGTCTTTAGGACACCCATTGTGTTACTATTGATTGAATGAACAATTGCTGTTGTCTGTGCATCTGGTGCTTCACTTGGTTTCATTGATGCTAACATAATATAAATATATATATAATATATATATATATATATATATATACATACATACATACATACATACTATATATATAGGAATATATATATATATATATATATATATATATATATATATATATATATATCCCTCTATATATATATACATACATACATATATATATATATATATATATATTACAGCCATCCAAATCCCCTTCCCTCATTACTTAATTGTGGAACGCGTTGTCAAAGCGGAGGGCCCATGCTGTTCGGTTTTGGAAGTCATGCACAAATATGTAGAATTCCATGCATGTATTTGCCATTTGTATGCAAACTCTTCCACACCTTTTTGCACCAATGGGTTATGAGATGTTTTGATTACACCTATATCAGTACACCTAGCACCTGGCTGATTTCAGTGGTGTGGTCCATAGCTGAACAGGGATTCTGTGAACTGTGATTGCAGGTTGGTGATGACACCTGAGCAAATAGACTTGTTTGTCGTTCACCATGGGGGTCTGCTCATTGACCTGTTCATTGGTTACGCACTGTTTTTCGACGTCACCCGGACTGTTGCTATGTACATCGCAGGCTCGTTCCACCTTATGAATTCCCAGATCTTCAGCATAGGTTGGAAGCTTTTTGTTTTGTTTCTTATACTTCCTGAACAGCTCCACCCTCTAACCAACAAGCTTGAGTTAAGTTATAAGTTGATAGCAATAATAGGCATGTATGCATACCAATGCATTCACAGGCTTATGTATTGGTAGTTAATAAATGTCCAGTAGTAATGGACTGGCAAATAAATTTAGGGTAATTAGTGAATTGTTTTTTATGGTAAAGTGTAAATGCCCTTTAAATGAGTGTATCATGCAATATATCAAGTAGAATGGTTCAATTGGTTTTTTTTTCATTTTGGAAATGCAAGGGCATTTTTATAATTACTCAATTCAAGAATCCTGCATTCTTTAAATGGTGACCAAGTCCATGCCATTAATTTTGAAAGTCCCTGTTTTTCAGGTATGTTTCCTTGGACAATGCTGGCAACAATGCCCATCTTCTGCAATGCTGATTGGCCAAAAGTTGAATTTAACAAGCCTTCAGTCTGCCAGAAACACAATCATTGTCTGTATCCCAAGGATGAAGTTAAACCTGATGAGAGTGTGCTGATGTTAGTATATTTTATAAAAAATGATTTTCATAGTAACCTTGATATCAGTGCCATGGTCATAAGTGCATCTGTGCTCATCATCATCATCATCATCATCATCATCACCATCATCATCATCATCATCGTTTGCAGCTGCATCATTATTATTAACATATTCATCCTTTTCATTACCATAATCATCTTCATCTCCATTATAATTTTTTTATTCTTTACCGTCACTTCTTGTGATGCCAACATTTATTACTCCATCAACCTCTGTGCTGTCCATGCAGGAACCACACGATGACATTGTCAAGGAACCTTCAAGCAGAAGGATTCATTCACAGCCTGGTCGTCGCCACCAGATGGCAGCAGTCTTCTGCATTCTTTATCTGTCTTTACAATGCTTCCTGCCCTACTCCCACTTTGTGACCAAGGTAAGTCCTTCCGGTACAACGTACACTGTAGTTGCTGTTCTGAATTTGTGTTGATATCCTTGTTCCGCACCCTTATTGGCTAAAGATTACCTTGATACCCATGATCTAGTTGTTTTAATTGCAGGACTAACAAACTTTTAGGTTGTCCTCTACACTACCCTTGGTCATTATGCACAAATGCTGAGCCATTATACATTGACTTTTAACAAAATGGAGTGCAGACTTTAAGGATTGATGAGCAAATAAATAATAGTGGAAGAGACTCAATCACCTGTATAAGACATTTAATCTTCACCTTTATTAACCAAATTACTTTATAGTACTTAGCTACAACTCACTGCATGTACTGGAAATACTGTGATTGTACTGTGTGTAGGGCTATAACAACTGGACCAATGGACTGTATGGCTACTCCTGGGATATGATGATACATAGCTGGTCTGTACAACATTTGCGCATCACTTATGTAGACCGAGATACAGGCAAGACAGGATACCTGAACCCAGGGGTGCGTGTTCAAGTCCCCAAATGCCTTTAATTAATTGTGATGAATATACTTTTTGTATTGAAGGTTATACCTATAAAAGAACTCATCCATAATGTTCTATTTACTCATTATTAATCAACATCTGGGAAGAAATGAGGTATGATAAACCATGTGCGTTAGATGATTTAGTTGGGTGTTAACTATGCAGTGGCACTGTGTTCTTCCAGGCATGGACCCATGACAGGTACCGTTGGGCCTCCCATGCTGACATGACAAAACAATATGCAAGGTGCATCAAGGATCGACTGGTGGCCTTTAACATCACAAATGTGGAGCTCTACTTTGATGTCTGGCGCTCTCTCAATGACCGCTTTCAACAGAGGTAGGCACACAATACACTTGATCTTTTGAGGAGTACACGGTTGTGCTCTCTGTGTATACGCAGGAAATATTATTTCTCAGCTTTATATAATATGAGATATGTTTATGCTTACATGCATTATACATAAGGTAGCATTGAATGTACTTGTGTTGTTTCAGAATGTTTGACCCAAGAGTGAATGTGTTGGAGGCAGAATGGTCTGCATTCAGGAGCACACCATGGGCGTTACCTCTCCTAACTGACCTCTCTGACTGGAGGAACAAGCTCGATGAGATAGAGAAGGGTGTGTACGGGAGCAGCAATGTCACTGATGTCACATTCATCGCTGACTTCCCTGGTAGGTTATGTTTATTACATACAATATACATAATAACTACTTGCAAAATCATCAGGGGACTTAAGATTCTGCATTCAAATCCATATTATGTTGATTTGTCCTTTAACTGGTGCTATTGTTATATCTCAAATTACATGCTTCTAAAATCTGGCCCACATTCATCCACAGGACTGACCCTGGAAAATTATATCCAGGAAGAACTAAATGACACCCACATAACTGTCCTGAATGGGGCCATTGATCTGGAGCTTGTTGATGCGGGAACTGTGACAAGATATAATGCTGGTGATAAAACAATGGTGAGTCTAATAGAAATGCTCTATAACAATATTACTTTGTGGATTAATCATGCTGTGGCTAAGACAAACATTGTCAAACTAAGACTCGAACAGTTCTAGATATTTCTCAATGTTTGTTTTTAGCTCTGCTCGTTAGCAGAGCTTATCATATACCTATGCATATATCATTACCAAAAATCATGATGCCTGAGTTATTTTAAGTAAACTCTCTTGTACTTTGTAATGGAGAATAATTTTTGATGGCACCTTTCCTTACAAAGAAACAAAATTTAGCATCATGATTCAATCATGTCAAAAGTAGAAGCGCTTCAAAGACTATTGGCATCTTGTTTTATTTCAGGTTCCTGCTGGGCAGTTCCACAAGATCCATACTGTGTCAGACACACCCTCATGTCTCATGTACATCTTCAGGAACACCACAGAGGAGGAACTCAGTGCAAATGTCACCCTCTATGAGCAACAGCTGCTGAAGAACAACACAGGTAATAACGGTGGGTTGTACTGGGGTTGAAAGGGCCCGTCTTTACTGTTACTGTAGGTGCTATAAGGGAAGCAATGAGAACATTCTGCTATGTCAGACCTACTGTGTAAACAAGACATCACTGCTACAACGGGCACCCTGCATATATGTTTCAATGAGATACTGCTGATACATCAGGTAGTATTTACACAGGAAGTAGTTGTGTATGGGCTGGATAAATAAGGCTGAATGCAGGTTGCAATGAGACATGAAGTAGGCTGTATCAGGTAGCAATGGGTCATAAAGAAGGCTAGATACGGGTAGGCTTGAACTGTTGCTGCTCGCTGTACTATCATCATCCTGAAGCAAAAATTGCTTGCCGTAAAATGTTGTGTATTGGGTTGCAGGATTTATACCCAAAAATCAGTTGCTAAAGAAGGGGTGCGTCTTAAATTCAAAATTATTGAAAACATACCCGGAAATCTGAAAATTTATATCGTTACCAAGATATATCCCTATGTCGAGCTTGGTTTTGTCGACTTTGAAGACGTGATGAATTGAAGTCACAAACGACGTTGTAGGGCCGAAAAGGATGAAATATATTTTATACTTCTTAAGACAGGATAACTTCTTTATTTAATCAACAAAGCCGAAAAGGATGATTTTTAAATATGGTTGGTGATCTCTCTCTCCCGTGAGCGTGTCCTCCCTCCCTTATATATCTGTCACCTTTCGGGGCTGCCCCCAATCGGTGAGTGCTATTGGCTGAGAGGCTTCTAGCTGGATCACCAATGAGGTTGCCCCTTAATGAGGTAGTTAGATTGGGGGGAAGGAAAACTTACGGGTAACCGGCAAGCCAGAAGCTTTAAGGTAGAGAGGGTGAAATTAAGTAAAACTGTTTACGACATCCCCTACCTGGAGCTCTTAATTGTGCTCGTTGTGGCGAATACCCAGTGGATAGCACTTAGCAGTCTTGGGTCCCAACCAAAATGCACTCAAAGCCACGGCACTACCACGCAACACATTTGTATGGTGCTTGGGATCGGTTTGATGGGGGCACCAGACAACTGTGTAAGTGTTGTTTTCATACACTGTTTTGTTAGCCTTTGCCCTCTCGTACTCTTTTGTATCATCGGAGGATATGACAACTTCCAGATAGCGTAGGTACGAGTAACGAACTCGCCACGGAGATCGGCCCTGTAGAATACATCTATTAACTCATCCATTACGCAAGTTACTGTTTGAGGGGCAGGATTGTAAATGTTTTAAAGTGGCTGATTTTAGCAGGAGGGAGGGCTTGTTACCAAACTCCAGCATACTTAGAGCATGTGAAATTGATACAAAGGTCATCTGCTTTGTAATTTTTCATGATAAAAATGTTGACCCCAATTTAATTAATTATCCTGTACTAATTGTATTGCAATGATGTTATATCATGATATGGAATTCCTCTGTCACCAGATGACAGTGTCCCAGTTGATCAAAAGGTGAAAAGTGCTTATGAATATATATTAGCAACAAGGAATCTGGCACAGGAACAAAGCAACACCACCTACATCCAGAGGGTTTCCAAGTACTGGAATAATAAGAGGCGGGTTTATGTCAAAGGGTGAGTTACTTCCTTTGTTAGCAATCAGATTTTTTCCGAACAGTTAGCTTTTCCAAATAAACTAATCTTCACCCATCATGTTCCCATGATGGAGGTTCCCTGTTGATTTGTCTTTTGAGAACTGCTTACCATTTGGAACAGTGTTTTGTTAAGTTGATGATTGAATAACCAAGCTGTCTTGTGCCATCTCAACAGATTCACCATGCTGTACATTGCACTGGTAAGCATTGTGACTCAGCAACCATTTGAAATTGCCTTCAACGATACAATGGGCCCAGATTTCATTGATTTTGACATCTCAGAGTGATAGCATCTAATCAATAATTGAAATAGCTTCATGGACTCGTCTGACCCTGCTGGTGCTGGTGTCAATGTTGTACATCAATGTTGTGTGAATTATTGGTCACATACATATGTGATTCTCAAAGTATTGTCAAAAACTAGTGTGTTCAAATTAAGTCAGGTTCTATTTAAAGTCGTATTGTATCTCATTTGATGATAAATTTCCATCCAGGCCAACATTCTGTTTAGTGTTAAATGTAACTTTATGAAAAAATATATTATATTGACATATTATCCTGCAAATGTTGAAAATTCTAAATCACACTACAGAGTTATGTGAATGAAGATGATGAACATAGAATATAGAGCAGTCACGGATTGTGTATTAAGCTCCAATGCATAGCATGTTGTTTACAAACATACATTATAAACATATAAACACTATTCATGTTGTATGTATTTACATTTCTATGGTTAAATGTAGGTGATGTTTGTTGGTTTCCTTGTATGACGTTTGTATATTTCATCAATTGAGAAATGATAATTACTGAATTGATGGACAAATCTAGTCGTTACATCACTTCCACATGTGGTATCAAAACATCCCTGGTGCTTGATGGTTTATTTTTGTCAGATGGCTCTTAAAATAAGAGGCTTCCCATGATAATGAAACACTGCTACATGTTTGTATTCTTTTCAAATGTGGGATTGGTATTTTTGCATTTGAGGATTAGAGTCGATATGGTATCTGGATCCAATTGTTTGTTCCAACTGTTGTTGTCAGATGTAATGGTTATGAAATAATCAAAGTTGAAACGTTTTGCCAAATGTTACTGTGTTCATGTTGTATGTGATCTCTGATGTAACCAAATAAAGTCACTCATATCTGCAACCTAAGAGCAGTTCTATTTCCTCCAAACTTAATTGTTTTCATTCCCCAAACCAAGGTGATATTACTTGGCTGCCTTTTTAGGGTTATTCCTGTACAGTGTTGATCATGTTGCTATTATAGTTTAGCATGAAAATTGACTTGAAATATAAGAACAAATTCAACAAAGAGCACCTAGATCACCTTCATTGCTTCCAACCATTGAGTCAAGGTGTATAAACTGCTACCATCATGTGACGATTATGCCAAAGTATGAAACGTACATTGTGATGTCACTTATCATTCCCTTTGAAAAAAAAGTATGGCAACAACTGCTCGAGTTGGTACACAAATTACCTCAGACAATCGAGTCTAAAAGCGATGTTGCTAGGTGAGCAGGTCTTCCTTTGTTAACAATCAGAATTTTCCAAATACACTAATCGTCACCCATCTTGTTCCCATAATAAGTCTGTAGGTAGCAATATGGTCCGAACACGCCTCTGACCTATAAAGCATCAAGGGATACCTTTGAATTATGGTGTAATGCTGGCAAACCCAGACAAGGGTAACTGAATGAGTTGCATAACAGAACCAAGGCTAGATGAAATGAAATCCTTCTGGAAGGAAATAACGCTGATAAACAGCAGTGGGACTCCTCTATCAACCAGAATAGATGATGCCACTGGTGAGGCAGCTATTGTTGATATGTGAAGAAATCACTATACTGATTTATTCAGCTGCCTCAAAAGGAAGTCCTCCTTTGATAGATCATATACTCTGACAACTGAATATGACGATATACCTGTTTCACCTGGGGAAATTGAAGCTGGGATATGACATTTGTATATTAATAAATCTTGTGTGTGTGTGTGTTATGTGAACATGGTATGGACTTCCTCTCATGCGGCTATGTCAGTAATAAATACATCATAATGATATTATTTTTATGTATAAGAGTGGGCAGGTACCTGTGTTGAGCTGTGGCATTCGGTAGGCTATGTGCGATGTCAGGAAAATCGCAGCAGCGCAGGTGTCATATGCTTGCAATACAAATGTAATTTACTATGAGTTCGTTTTGTGACTTATACAATACCTACAATTTCGGTGGGCATTGTTCAGCTACGTGCGTGGTCTGACATTCAGCTTAATGTCTGCCGCATTAAAGGTTATGTTAATTGGCACGGGTGTGGGGGGAAGGATGAATGTTAGTTACTAAAATGTCACGTGGATTATAGTGACGAAAAAACCACGAGGACACGGTTACCCCATATCAGCCGTGTGGCCGTGTGAAAGCCTAATTATCGCATCGGCACCTGCACGCGATATTCGAGCAAGTCCTCGAGCCCTAATTGTGAGCTTTTTTAATTAGCGCGAAACTACGTTGATAGTGTTATGCAATAAAATGCCTGATAGAACGATCCTGAAAAAGTCTCATATTATCGGAGCATATTTTATCTTTTCTATTGTCAATCATACATAAACTGCTAATATAATGACTGGGAGAAACATGTATTTATCCCAGCAACAGCTGACACATTGCCTGCGCTATTAATTAATTAATTATATATATATATATATATATATATATATATATATATATATATATATATATATATATATATATATATATATATATATATATATATATATATATTATATATATATATTTATATATATACATATTTATATTTAAAACAAATATGTTTTAAATGCATTTCTGCTATCATTATTTATAAATTATTAATACGGCATATCTTATATGATATTGATCAAAAGTTTAAAGCAAATACAAATCTTTTTGTCACTTTATATTCCTGGTATATACTTTTGGTTCTCTAAAGGTCGTCCACGAATGGCCAAGGTACTAATATATACGCATAAATACAAACTTTCATGCCCATATATATTTGCGTATTTGCGTATATTTGCGTAATACCGAAATTTTTTAATCATTTTCCGTTTTGATGGATTAGAATAATAATATTTGTGGTAGATGTGATCATCATGAGCCATTGTTAGCGTTTCGCGAATTTATTCAAAGTTGTAGATTGACGAATAATGAGAAAAAATACAGTTTTTCGGTATTACAATTTTAAAATCAAATATTTTTTACTACAAATAAACATATTCTACGCTTATATCTAAACATTATTTTGATCATTTGGACCAAAGTATATATGGTTGTAGGGAAGATATTGAGCTTATCAGGTATTGTCAACGAATGGTTAGTTGTTAAAATTTGATTTCGCTATAATATTCAAAATTCAAAGAAATCAATCGTAAATGATTATATTTGTATGTTACTAAGACTAGACTATCATATTAAAATTGTCAAAGCAAATCATTTTAAAACATTTTGAAAGAAAAAGTGCATTGACTTTATGTGGACATAATAGTTTACCCTTTCGTGGACCCAAGTCTACGAAAGGTTGGCGGCTTGTCAACTAAAGGTCGTGCTCGTGGGTATATATATATATATATATATATATATATAGATATATATATATATATATATATATATATATATATATATATATATATATATATATATATATATATATATATATAAATTTATGTACATTTATATATATCTTATAGTATATCTCTCTATCTATATGTCTCTATATGTGTGTATATATATCTATGTATATGTATATATCTCTTTATCTAAATACATATGTCTATGTCTCTCTCTCTCTCTTTGTCTCTCTCTCCCTATATCTCTCCCCCTCTCTCTCTCTCTCTCTAGATCTCTCTCTCTATCTCTCTCTATATCTCTCTCTCTGGAGATCTCTCTCTCTCTCTATCTCTCTCTCTCTCTCTCTCTCTCTCTCTCTATCTCTCTCTCTCTCTCTCTCTCTCTCTCTCTCTCTCTCTCTCTCTCTATATCTCTCTCTCTATCTCTCTCTCTATCTCTCTCTATCTCTATCTATATCTCTCTCTCGGTACTCAGTACTATAATCAGTACTCAGTATTACAGCTACTATCCCATTTTCCTGGGGCAGAGGATACACGAGTACGATTGCGTGGGAAACGAGCAGCTTCCTCTGCTCCGGAGAACCCGTTACTCTTCACTGGTGTTTATCACTCGTAATTATGGTATATCATAACGTCTGATCAAAGTTCAGTGTATTCATGAGCCGGGTCAAATAGAGGGTAGTCTTAACAATAACAAAGGTGAGTTGATATTTCCTGCTGATTTATCTATCATCATTCCAAAGTTCGCTAGAAATTAATTATTTAAAGTTAGATAACGAATGTGCAACGAATTTGGTAATATAGTAGAATATAAAAGTTATCAATGTAATTAACTATGCACTATATTTCTATCGGGCGTAAGTATCGTGCAGGTAACTTATCTAAATCGGCATTGACAGTAACTACAGAAGGATGCGATGGCGGACGGGCCGACGAGTTGTGGCCTAACTATGAGAGAACCCCCAAACTGTGCGGATAATACTTACGATCATGGTGACGAACTGTCACAGGAAAACACGGAATGTGAGGTCGACAGAGACCCGGATTACGCCGAGGAACGGTTTAAAGTTGATCGCCGTAAATTGGAACATATGATTCAAGGTATGTCCTGATAAGTGCATATAGCAATGTATAGTATGATATATACTGGGCCCATCTGCGGCAGTTTGTGCCTACCTTCAACAGTTTAAGTCTACCGTATATCTTCGACAAGTATTTGTACTCTTTTGATTCGGAGCATATGATTGCAATGCAATACCATATTACAGTTTACACTCGTTTTGTTAAACTTGCCTATTTGTTTTCATTTTTGGATGTGATGTGAGCACACACCTGATGCGCATCGCGATATCTGGTTGTTCTGGAAGTGTGCAGGATGAGATAACGATATTTACTTGTTGGACGAAGCTGCTGTGGGTTTTAGGTGGTGGTGATACTGATTGTAGCACGTTTGATGAATATATTTTGGAGATTTCGCTATTGCCATGACCCCGTTTAGACTGAGCACTCCAGCCTTAATGGGAACCCCTTAATGTATGACTGAACATAGGTTACAGTCAAACCCAGAGCCCTTGTCCCGTTGATACTTTCCTGTGTTTTTGTGATCAATATCAAAGTTAGGATCACCTGGACCAGTACGATTACTGAGCCTTGGTTTATAAATATCATTTATGTGCCATAAGCCTCAAAGCTATGTATTTTACGAGAGGAGACCACACACTTTCTCTTCTGCTGACTGCTCATTTTTTACAATATTAAAAACTGTCATAGTCACATACACTGTGGTTGGTACTTTTTTAGTCTTTTCCTCTGTGCGCGTTTTGATGAGTATACTTGCAGTATTTGATAGCACTTAGAACAGTAAATATAGTGCCTTGATCTGTAAACCGGTTTGGGCCCTGAGCAGGTCATGTCATATTGATGTAAAGAAAGGCCAGTAGGATATGAGTTATTAATTATCGAACCTGTTGGAGTCAAATGCATGGTGTCATCTTGAAATGTGTTTTAAGACTTCTTACATATGACATTGCGACAACATATGACTCCTATATACTTCACCATAGAAAGTGTTGAATTGCCAGGTTGGCTGACTTTAAAAAAATACACGGCCAATGAATTTCACTTCATCGTGTCACGATCAGGTATTTACACAGTCATAGTTTGATTTAAAGGGGCAATTATGAATTTATTTCCTCCCTGGATAGCGGTCACACGAACTGTATTCATTTGTGTGTGCACGCACCTATGCCTAGGAACACCAGTAATGCGTCTTGAAACGGTCGGGGTACTCCTGGTAAAGTTTGACCCCATTCGTATCGCGTGTCTGCATGGCGAAAACCACATCCTCCCTAGGTAAAACGACAACCAGCATTCTCGTGTGATGACTAATACGACGAGTGACAAGAGAAAGACGCCTTGTTATGTTCACATTTACTTCGTACCACCGAAGATGGTACTAATTACGGAAAAATCATATATAAAAAATCGTGTTGTGTTGTGGTGGGGGGTGTCGTTTTTACCCTTAGTTCCTCAAATTATTTCCTTTTTCGTGTGCGCATATCATTTTTACGGCGAAAGCAGCAGTGTTACGTTTTACGGCACGTCTTTTCGAGCATGGGAGGTAGGGGTGAACTGAGTAGATACCATAATAACATCGCAAGGGTTGGGGGGGGGGTGTGTGGGATCAGCTGGCTTTAGACATGAATTAAAGAATTCACTTTTATCAGTTCATCATTGTTTCCCATTGCTTTGTCAGCACGTTTAGGGTCCTGTTATGAACTCTGCCATTTATCGTTGCGCTCGGAAACAATCGATTCTGCACACTATACACTTACTTGGTTCTGATCAACAGATACAAGTTTTTTTGGACCCCTTAACACGGTTTCCGATTTTTGTTCCAGCTTGGCTTGTTTGGGTTTAAGGGACGTATACGATTTCTCCCAGGTTCAAGGACAACAGTTTGGGGTGGCTTTAAAATATCTAGCTATGGCTATGCTTGGCACCACGATGAGTCAGTGCTGCGCATCCCTTCCTCACTCGCAGGAAGGTTTAATGCGTGGGTAGCTTGGCACCGTCAACAACTAAGCCCACACGTCTGACATATGCTTTCAATCGCTAGTGAATCAAGAACTACCGAAAATGATTTAGAGCACGTTCCGTTGTCTGTCCAAATCAGTTAGCTGTATGAATTATCCCTCAATGATGTAAGTCCCCGGAAGACAAAGTAGCTTTGAAAAGAATTTAACTACTTATTAGAAGGGAAATAGCCATTTAATCGTTTGCATACCATTCCTATGTTGCCACGTTTGGGCATGGTGATAACGGTTCTGAAGTTGGTGGAGCCCCTAAAACACGGTGTGGAAAGTGTCTGTAGGTACCAATGTATTTATATTATGATTCTGCACAGTGTCACAATGAGGTCGCTTAAACACAGGTCTCCCATAGCAACTGCCCAACAAAATGGCTGTGATGCGCTCGGAGTGGTGCTATTACACGTTGCGACTGATAGTGTAAATTTTAGTAGACTGGAATCGTAGACAAAATTTGGCTGCTGGGAAAGAGAAAAAAAAATTGGTTTGTTGAGGTGTACTCCATTCGTGATATTCTCGTGTTGCCATTGACTCGATAAAGAGCAACGCGATCTCGTGTGTTAACTTCGATTTCCACGCCTCAGTGAGCGTACTGCCTCGTCCTGCCAGGCTGAGCGTCCTCATCGGTGGCCAGGTCAAGGTCGTAGTGGGTCGTTGTTTCGCATCGAATTGTTGTCGCATATGGTCCTCTGGCGCGGAATGGTTTATAGTACGTTTTAACGGTTATTTCTCGGTTGGTTATGACAACTTAAGGAACCCCCCGGCCATGGCTTCAAACCCGAACTCCGTTGGTATTCAGCATGGGATTAAATTTGAATGAAGTGAACCTTTGAATTGTGGTGATCCCCCCATGTGAAACCAACATACACGATGCCTATAACATGTCGATGGAACTGAGGTCACTCGACCGTGTTACATTTGGCTCTAGATGAAAGCGGTTAGAGAAAACTTACTCGTCCCCATCTGTATTGTGGTTTGGGCCCAGAGGCTGACCAATAGCACATAGAAAAGGAAAAAACCCTCCGTCACGCTCTTTTCTCCCCCATCCCCAGCTCACCAAGCCCGCTACCCTGCTTGGCCACGTGTTTTATCCCGGCAGTAAACATTGCTGGAGTTTCGCTCGCACATTCCTCTGGTCATTGTGAAAGGCCCGTTGAAGCCTTTCAATGATGGTTGGTTGGTCAATCATCTACATAGTCTAGCGCTGTATGCACAAGCTACCTATTCTCTCGGATGTATTTGATTTGCAGATAGAGGTTTGGAATCTTGAGCGTGTCACGTCGTTCCCTTACAAGCTCGGCCCACGCATCCCTGCCTAATTGGGTTTTCATAGAAATCCTCTTGAGACGATCGTTATATGCATTACGCTCGCAATAAACACAACCCGCTAAAGACGACTGTTATATGCAACACGCTCGCAATAAACACAACCCCCTCAAGACGACTGTTATATGCAATACGCTCGCATTAAACACAACCCGCTCAAGACGACTGTTGTATGCAATACGCTCGCATTAAACACAACCCGCTCAAGACGACTGTTATATGCAATACTCTCGCAATAAACACAACCCGCTCAAGACGACTGTTATATGCAATACTCTCGCAATAAACACAACCCGCTCAAGACGACTGTTATATGCAATACTCTCGCAATAAACACAACCCGCTCAAGACGACTGTTATATGCAATACTCTCGCAATAAACACAACCCGCTCAAGACGACTGTTATATGCAATACTCTCGCATTAAGCACAACCCGCTAAAGTCGACTTGTATGCAGCACGCTCGCATTAAACACAACCCGCTTAAGACGACTGTTATATGTATTACGTTCGCATTAAACACAACCCGCTAAAGTCGACTGTTATATGTATTACGCTCGCATTAAACACAACCCGCTTAAGTCGACTGTTATACGTATTACGCTCGCATTAAACACAACCCGCTTAAGACGACTGTTATATGTATTACGCTCGCATTAAACACAACCCGCTAAAGTCGAATGTTATATGTATTACGCTCGCATTAAACACAACCCGCTTAAGACAACTGTTATATGTATTACGCTCGTAACACAACCCGCTCAAGACGACTGTTATATGTATTACGCTCGCATTAAACAAACCCGCTCACAATACCCGCATTAAACACAACCCGCTCAAGACGACTGTTATATGCAATACTCTCGCATTAAGCACAACCCGCTAAAGACGACTTGTATGCAGCACGCTCGCATTAAACACAACCCGCTAAAGACGACTTATTTGCAGCACGCTCGCATTTGCAAGCACTTATTTGCAGCACGCTCGCATTAAACAAATACTAAAGACGACTTATTTCTCGTATCTCTGTGTACCTCAAAACGATATCGTTCTCTTCAGGCAAATTGTCCCGCCCCTTTATGGCTTATTAAGATCTTATGTCGCCATAGGTACAGCCCTCACATTCAAAGATCGAGAAAAGCAAGCAACGGCGAACTTCCGCCGCTTGCGCTTGGTTTCGTGCACATCTTCGCGGAATGACCAATCGCCTGTCGTCATTTCATTGTAACATACGTCGAAGTCGTCTCTTTCACAGCGCCGTCTTGCTACCAATGTATCACATATTCACCGAACACTCAGCGCAAACGTGTCTTTGTTGACACACGTTTGTTTACCGGCTTCAATACGTCCATATTGAGACGGCTTTTGTTCAAACAACCCCGGTTCGCTTAAATCTCTTGGATAATGAGTCATCTTGTATGCATGGTAATTGTTCTTTTAGAAGAGAAAATATCTCGACGTGTATGATTCCCGGAGCTAGTACCTCTCCACGGATTAGCTCCGTAATGACTGTTGAGGCAACAGCCAACAAACGGTCCGGTAATTACGCGTCTCTCAAAGTCGCGGGTGGTTAGCTGGCCTTGTTGGGAAGATATGGTTTGTGCGGCCTCCTTTCGGCTTGAATGATGGGATTCGAGGTAACATTGATGGCGGTATTGTTCCACGTAATATCGGGAAGAACAGATCATTACCCTCACCTGACATCATATCCATCACCCTTCTTGCTATTTGCAGAATTCTCACTAAGTGGTATTAAAACAGGCACCATAAATTAGTGAATACTACAGCCACAGTTTGTTTTTTCCCGCCAGCGAAACCGACTTTTATACTTTCTGAATAGCTTGTAAAGTTCTGTATTGTATCATCTAATCTCACGGATATGAATATGATTTCTTCCCAGGGGAACTTAACTTTGCTTCCATATCGATCTCGGCGATTTCTCTGCTGGGTTACATCATGGCCATATGCTGCTATGAATGAATGAGTGAAATGCATATACGCCCAAACCAAAGTATTGTATAGTGAAAGCAATTTGGAAACGATGGTTCAATCAAAAGCGATAAGTGCATATTTGGAAGTCCTAGTGTTATTTTCAATCCAAAGGACAATCAGCCAGGTACAGATACGGTTCAGATTTGGTTGTATGTGCTCCTTGTCATAACTTACATGGCGTGGGAGAGTGTCAAGGTCATCCGTGATGTCTGGTGGATTCTATGTCAGAATAGCTTATTAAATGACGACGTGTATCCTTATCCAAGATGACGATTCCAATATAGTTCTCTTGATTCTGGCATGGTTTTTTTTCACCATGCTTGATGTATTAACTCTGACAGTAGACTGGCAGAAAACGGGCAATATTGGTGTAACCTTGGTCGTGTTGATAATCTACTGTTGCTTCATCTTGCCACTCTAAACAGCCACACTTACAACCCTGTTTCTGTTCCTCCATGGCTTCCACCTATGTTCTGACTAAAAAATAGTTGTCTTTTTTGGTAACTGTATCATTGCATCTTTTTTGTTCTAGCCAATGAAGACAACGGGGAAAGTGCAGAAGGCTTTTTTGTTAGGGTGAGTCTAGTTCTTTTTTCAGATTCTCTATGGATCAGAACTCAAACAAATGCCTGTTGATTAGGTCTCCTTTTTTTTACTTATCTAGTCCACTTTAATGCAATTCTGGTCCGGGCTTCAGTTGTTGCAAATTTTAGGAATGTTATGAAGTCATAAACCCTCTGATATGACAGCCATTAATTGCCATTATGCTACCTGTTCTGTGCTATATGCCGACAACAGACTCTTTACATTTGCTGTCTGGTTAAGTGTTAATGTTATGTAGTATTTGTTTGTTACACAGGTAATGCAAGAAACTAACACCCAGATATCATGGCCATCAAAGTTGAAGATAGGTGCAAAATCAAAAAAAGGTGAGTGTATAGATGACATGTTGGCTGTTATTAATACTAGTGTTTTCTCTCTTTTCTTCAACAATCACCTTGCAGCCATTTTGAAATCATACATTCCTGATAATACTTTTCAGAAGGGGAGTACGGGTCCATGTGATTAGGAACCGAGAAATGATAGATTAAACCTTTCTTAATTTCATTCGACTTTTCATTCCGTATTTGAGAAGTATTCACGTCACTGTTCCTGTCACTCTGCTTATATTACCTGGCCTGGTTCACCATTACCTGAACATATCACGGCTGATTGCCTTGTAACTCGGTACTGATTGCTAAGTAAGTTCAATAGCTGCTGTGGGTTAGATTTTTAGTTGTTGGCACTGGTCACCCTATGGGAGTAAGCTAGAACAGATGCGAGCCCAGTAATTGGGTCTGCAAAAGGCCGCTTTACCAGAGTATAATGTACCCCGGCAGCTCACCTGCGCGGGAAGCTTTATGCGATGCGCTGTGCACTGGTCAAAACTGCTGCTTGGTAGAAGTCTAGTTACAGAAACCAAACAGGTATATGAAGAATCATGCTACAAATTCTACCGTAAATCAATGAATTTTTAAACATGAAGTTTCGGTAATTTGCTCCACTGTGTTATAAAACATTAAGTGGGTACAGAATTGCTATCGATTAGTTGGGTATGGTGGGGTGGATACGGGTGTGTGGGATCGTGTAGCGATGGTGGTGAAAGTAGAGCAGCGGATGCTTACTGTATATGTCGTTTATAAACTGTGAAGCTATGTATTTCTATAGTTAATAAGAGTATTATAACTTGTTTGTGTTCATGATGGGATTCCATTGTAAATGAAAAGACCTTTACATCCAGTAATATGTGGACGAGTATGGGGTTGTTAGTGTGGTGTTATTTGGTGAAACCTGGGTAGCTTCTAGTGTAGTCTTCTTCTGTAGTTTAAGTTCAATGTCAGATTATTCTGTTATTCCTCCTTAAATACATATTGGCGAATAAATAGATCATTGACGCCTGAATTGTCCACAGGTCATATTGTAAGGAGCATGTTGAATTAATGGTCTGAAGTTTGAGTTTTCCATTTCTAGAATGTGAGACCAGATCGAGTTACTGAAAGTGATCGCACCCCCCCCCCCCCCCAAACTCCACCACCACCACCCCACTAATATCAGATCCCCCATCAACGCAACTCAACTTCACCCCATACATACCACGCTCCATCAACCCCGGCTTGTAGATTCGACGATTTGGTGGGGTTTTTTTTTCTTTGAGTGGTGCAAACCCGCCATCAGCCGGCAGCGAGAGAAGGACCTCTTCGAGAGTTGTTCATTTTGTTGATACAATAAACAAACCAGCGATCTTGAGACTAATCTGCACATTAAAGCCGTGATCCGATGAACTGGATCAACTCCTAATCGTTATCTATGGTTTGATAAGCTTTTGCGTAAGGTGGTCATGGGGTTATCATGACGTGATTGTTCGACATTTAAATTAGACTTGGCTACTTGTCAGTTTTCTGTGTGTTGTGCTAGCTTGCGGTACTATATAAGCTGCTGCGTGCGCGTTGTGACGTGTACCGATCTCACCGTTCGAGGATGATGTAGCAATATAGCAGATCATTGCTGCACATTACCCTGATCATGATGGTCGTCTCACCGTTCGAGGATGATGTAGCAATATAGCAGATCATTGCTGCACATTACCCTGATCATGCTGCACATTACCCTGATCATAGCAGATCATTGTCGTACCCTGACAAAACGTCACAAAACTTCCAGCAGTCCCGAGTTATCCAATTAGCACGTATTTCCATTGGTTATTTTTCCCAAATGATGTTATATTTTCTCTGTTTAAGATGAATTGAGATAGCAGGAAAGTTTTCTTATGGAAGATGCTCGTTCTTGCACAGTCCTCGTTGCACATAAATAACTAGTAATTGACCAGGAGGTTGTGATGTTGTTCTGTGAATGCAGCTATCTTAGCGTTCTCCTTATTCGTATGTCTTATCTCCACAACGTCGACGTTTATGCTCAGTTATCTGATACACAATACTCGGTGGTAGCGATTCTACGCTGTATGTTTAGCTGCCGTGTGTAAATTTGACTAGGTACTTGTCTTTTCTTTGAGTTATGTACCTGATATCAACCTGCCTGGACTGATTGGCGTTTGTTAAGCAGGTATGATGTATTGAATCGATCTCCATGGCAAGTTTGCTACTTTTTTTCCTCTGCTCAGGAGAATGGTATTGAATAGGTGGCTGAGGAGGCGTTGGGTTGCTGCTGCTGCGCGGCACGTGCTAATGTTACAAGGCAAAGAGTTGTTACCGAGCTCAATGCCAGCATCTCCACAAGATGATAATGAGTAGCGTAAATCCCCACCCCTTCAATTCAGCATAAGTATTAATCATTCGCATAAACCATTGGGGCATCGCTCATTTGACTTATAGTAACGCCCTAGCTATTCAAGAGACGCGGAAAAACCCAGTGGTTGTACAACTCTATGTAGGCTAAATCTCACTGCAGTGTGATTGTCAGCGCGGCTTGCGGATGTTACGCGCCGCGCTCTAACCGGGCTAGTTTTTCAGTATCACGCGTTCTCGCTATGATATACTTCACAGTGGTTTTGTAATCTATCGGGCACGAACTGAGAGCGATACGTATTTGATATATCATCGGCTTAAGAAAAAAAATTCAATCGGTATAAGTGGCCATGTGATATATGTGAACTGGTCGCGACAACGCTCTCCGCATGAATGTAAAAGCACTTTATTTGAAATGTTTTCAATAATTATTGTATGTGGACATACATTTTCAAATCACATGACTTGCAGTTTCGTCTCAGTTGGTTGATTCCATTTAAACTACATGACAATCACTGTGTTATCTTGGGCGATGTTATTATAGAACAATCAAGTAAATATTTTTCACGAATAAACATGTTTTGATTGATTCCAACTGACAATTCCTTGGGGCGATAAAATCACCCGTCCTCTTTGTGCTTTCACCCACCCTTTCTATCCAATCTTACCCGGCGGTGATTTATCAGGCGATGGGGGAAACGTTCTTGTATTGCCGATTCAAGCAAATAAGCGTGTTTTACAAATTGGGTTGTGACATTTCTGCTGACTCATCCCATTTGATGGGGGATAAACCTAGAGTTGAGAGCCTTTTATATAGGTTCACCAGTGACACACTTATAAAGTATGGTTGTTGTAATTAAACATAATGTAAGCGCATTCTTGTGTTTATAATGCCGGGAATCAGTATCCACAAGATTATAATAAGGAGCTATTGGATTACCTTTCAATTAAAGCATGTTGCCGATAACTGTACAACACAGCTGTTCATTGTGATCGGGTCGATCAGTTGCCCTTACCTCAAATGTTGTACCAATACAGGCTAGTGAAGGTCATCCAATTATGTCAGATATATTGCTGGCTACGTTGCTATGCTCGTCTGTAGGTTGCTAACAGCAGCAGTTGCTCGGTGCATGTAGGAAGAATGTACGTTTGGTCTCAGCACCACACAAAAAATAGCCCACAATCTGTATTGAAATTGCAGAAGTGTTTCTAATTTAGCTAACATGAATTCTCCAGTACATCTCATATCATTTTCAGACGTGTTTTGTTTTACTGTAACTTGCATGAATCCAAATACGATGTGTTGATTTCCCATGGATGAACCCTGAGAATAATTGATGAACCATATTTTGGTTTGATTTCAGATCCCCACATCAAAGTGTCAGGGCATTATGAATCTGTAAACAAAGCCCGGGACAGGATTATGGCTATACTGGACACTAAGGTAACGCCTCACTCCTCAATCAACTCTAATTAATACCAGCAGGTGTGAAAAAGTAGCTCATACATATTCATTTGTAGAATATTTTGGGTTTCAAATAATCTGCATACTTATGTTGAATTATATATTTGTTGAGAAACTAATTAATACAGAATGTCATGGTTTATTGAGATTATAACTGATCTACTTTGGTAGAGTACAAGGGTGACTCTGAAGATGGACGTGTCCCACACGGAACACTCACACGTGATAGGAAAAGCTGGCAGTAATATCAAGAGGGTGATGCAGGACACAGGTTGCCACATTCACTTCCCCGATTCAAACCGCAATAACCAGACAGAGAAGAGCAACCAGGTAAACACTGATGTCTCTGTTTGACACTCTGATAAACACTGATGTCTTTGTTTGACACTCTGATAAACACAAATGTCTCTGTTTGACACTCTGATAAACACAAATGTCTCTGTTTGACACTCTGATAAACACAAATGTCTCTGTTTGACATTCAGATGGACACAAATGTCTTTTTTTTGATACTTGGGTATACACAAATGTCTCTGGTTGACGTTTGGAAAAACACAATTGTCTTTGTTTGACACTGGGAAACACACAAATGTATCTGTTTGACACTGGGAAAAACACAAATGTCTCTGACACTTGGATAAAAATCAATATCTCTGACTGACACTGGGATAAACACAGATGTCTCTGTATCACAATGGGATAAACACAAATGTCTCTGTTTGACACAGTGTAACATCGCTGTCTCTGTTGGATATACATTTAACCACCCATGTATTTGAGAGATAATCATGCAAAAAAATACAACTGTATACGCCTGATATACATGCATATTCCTCATGATCAGCAGTCATAAACTTGGATTAGTTCGTTTCTTATGCCATTCTTAAACAACACATTGTATAACTTGAATCAGTCCCTGATGAAGCAATCTGGACCCCGGGATCTCGATGTAATCATTTGTCTATTATAGGATTCCTTTGTCTCTCATATTACCATCAAATGAGATATTATACAGTGTAGGTGGGTATAATATTACAGTCACAGAGTTGCCTGCCTCCCGATCCTGGTACAAACTATATTTCACATCCCGGATGTAACGATAGTCATTCTTCGAGCAGACTAACATATGCCTACTTATATTTCTCGATTTCAGGAAAACTATTCCTTCTGTAGAAATACATAGCTGCACATTGTAAGGCAACTGTTGAGGCGGTTCTGCGTTACACAGTAGTAGGCGTCCATGCAATATCAACCCACCACTTATCACCACCAGTGCGAGCCCACGTTCTGGCGAATCAGCGTTATCAGATGCCGTTAGTGCAGTGGGTTGGTGGTTTGGTTCTAGTAGCTGCCGACCGGCGGCTCACCCTGTCTGGGATTGTAGGTGATGACAGTCGCCACTGGGCGTGTTTAGGTTGGTCTAGTCTGGCGTTATGTGGTAGACTATTGTCTTATCACCTGTCTTATCACCTGTCTTATCACTGCTACAGCAGTTTTGTGATTGGGAAAATGACCTGCGCTGTGCATTAACTTATATTGTTAAAGGGAAGGATTCTCTTCGGGCCATAACCAATCAGTCGCAGTTATTATCGCATAGCGCACCTTCTCATCCCCGCGGCATCACTTCTTCTCAACATCACCATCGAGTCACTACGCGACCATGCCTTGACTCTTGGTTTACCTGACCAGTATCACGTATATGACGCTCAACATGTCACCCACCCCCACGCCCCCCGACCACCCCACCTCCTCATCCTCCTCGTATTTCCACAGACCGAAACCTGTACCAAGTCACCCAAGTGAAACGTTCAACCATGGCCCCTCTGCGTCTAGCCTTTTTTACTGTGGGTGGAGATTATTCGGTGGTCTCCTTCTCATTGCCCGTTCCTATATGCCTTCAGCTGATGCTTGGTAATCGACCCTCCGCCCTTAGCTCATGATGAGCGCGTTTGTTACCTCCTCAAGTGTCGGCCCTCGTCTGCTGCTGCTTTGAGGCGCGTTTTGCCCCGCGTTCTTTAGCTAGAGTCGGACGTTAAGCGGCTCAGTGAGCTGGTACTGAGGCTTGCCGTAGGGGTTGGGATGAGTGAAGTGATCCTGTCTAGGTGGTTGTGTTGTAGGTGTTAAGTGCGTAGGAAGTCGTGTTTGAGGTGTTTTGTGTGTATTGTGTGTAGGTGGTTGCGTCGTAGGTGTGTATTGTGTGTAGGTGGTTGTGTTGTAGGTGTGTCATGTGTGTAGGTGATTGTTTTTTAATTGTGTATTGTGTGTAGGTGGTTGTGTTGTAGGTGTGTAATGTGTGTAGGTGATTGTGTTTTAAGTGTGTATTGTGTGTAGGTGGTTGTGTTGTAGGTGTGTATTGTGTGTAGGTGGTTGTGTTGTAGGTGTGTAATGTGTGATTGTGTTTTAAGTGTGTATTGTTTGTAGGTGGTTGTGTTTTAAGTGTGTATTGTGTTGTGTGTAGGTGTGTGTGTTGTGTAGGTGGTTGTGTGTGTGTAGGTGTGTATTGTGTGTAGGTGGTTGTTGTAGGTGTGTATTGTGTAGGTAGGTGGTTGTTGTAGGTGTGTATTATGTGTAGGTGGTTGTGTTTTAGGTGTGTATTGTGTGTAGGTGGTTGTGTTGTTGTGTTGTACTTTTGGGTGTGTATTGTGTGTAGGTGGTTGTGTTTTAGGTGTGTATTGTGTGTAGGTGGTTGTGTTGTAGGCGCGTACTGGATGTATTTTATTGGACCTAAACTGGAAATCGATGCATGTGGGCATGCTCAAAATGTAAGAACCAACATCCACAGCGTTGAACGCCGAAGCGTGGTATCCGTTTTAAGCAGGCATGTTCTAGCGCATAAGCAGAGAGTGTCTCTTTATTTGCTGAGCTGAGAATGGCTAGGGGCTTGTGAATATCGGCTGTGTGTTGAAGGTGGTTCGATAAGTATGTTGACGTAGTACCCGTCGGTCGCATGGACAACATTCGCTGGCCATACTCGGCTTCGTCCACCACCAACTCGCGCTCACGATATAACAGTTATCCTCCTCAAAAACTAGCCTTTAGTCTCGCTTATTTTGGCGTCCACATTCTCGAAGTGTTATCTGATGAAGATGATTTACTCATTTGACTGTCCCGGTCTGGAGCAAATAGTTGATCGTGATATAATATACAGTGGATGCTTCTCTTGTAATGATCGATGTAATGGATCGCGGCTCTATTACGCCCGACTGCATTACTGGTAACGAGGGGCGATGTTTAAACACTTGGTGTTGTTGCGTTTATCGCAAAGAAATAATGCAAATGATTAATGCCTCGCTGAAGCACATAAATCAATTTCTGTAATGGAGGCGTTTTTTTCCTGAGCATAAGACGTTTTATTCCTGGCGGCCTGAGCCCAACCTCCCACCCCATCCACAAACCCCTCACGCCAACCCCACCCACAAACCCCTCACGCCCACCCCACCCACAAACCCCTCACGCCCACACCACCCACAAACCCCTTACGCCCACACCACCCACAAACCCCTCACGCCCATCCCACCCACAAACCCCTTACGCCCACCCCACCCATAAACCCCTCACACCCACGCCCACCCCACCCCCAAACCCCTTACGCCCACCCCACCCCATAAACCCCTCACACCCACGCCCACCCCACCCACAAACCCCTTACAAACACCCCCCACCCACAACCGCCCCCGCGCCCACGCCCACCCCTTCCCATCTAGCCATTCATTCTTTATTCGTGCGAGCACGACATTACTAAGCGCGCAATTGCCGCCCCATTATAGCTGCTGCAAAACTAAGCCTATGGCGTCTATCATTTGGCTACACACTAGTCATATTCTGCATACACAATACGCATTCTTCAGGGTTCATTTGGGGTGAACAGTGAAAAGATGGAAGTCTATATCATGACTTGTTTTGTCGTCTTAACTCTGTGGGCAGGTGGTTCTCAGTCGTGGCTGGGCTGGCAGTGCTTAGTCATTGATGTCCTGGTAGTCCTCAGATATTTGGGGTGTAGGTGGTGGTCCTCATTCTAGGCTGGGCAGGTAGTCCTTAGTCGTTGCTGAGATGGTAGTCCTCTGTCAAGTGTCATGGCTGCGCTGTTTGGGCTTAGTCTTGTCTGTTGCTCACTATGAGTATGTAGCCTGCAATAGCTCTCCCATGTAAGCTTCAGTACTGGGACTGGCGCTGGGGTCATTTCTTTTATCATTCAAATGATGTCGAGGGGCTTTCACATATGGTTTTCTTTGCATTAGCTTCCCAATGATTGATAAGGTTTTATTGTAGTATTATGTCCGCGTTTGTTATGATGAATGATGCCGGGACATTTGACATTCACATCAGGCTTGTTGATGTTCTTTTATGTACAGTAATCAATCTTAGCGTGTTCTGCGCATAACCATATTGAACGGCTGAGTTGTACCGTCGGGTGTTCGGCTTCGGTTGTGAACAATGCAAGTGCTTGTTCAGGTGATTCAATCCGATAATTGCTTAAGACAGGTGTGTTATGTCTGCTACAGGTGTCCATTGCGGGGCAGCCAGAAGGTGTGGAGGAAGCCAGGGTCAAGATAAGGGTACGTTGCTCTTTGACATCAATTGATACAAATTATGTTCACAACTGCTCACAGTGGTACTCATATCAGCCTTGCATTACTGGTCGTTTATCGAAGCTGGCCAACCCTGGCCCCTCTTTGAACACAGTTTGGATTAGTGGATTTAAACATATATATATGTTGTGTTTTGTACAGGAACTGTTGCCACTGCTGTTTATGTTTGAGCTGCCGCTGGCCGGCTTGCTCCAGCCACCCCCTGACCCCTCGACCCCCACCATACAACATATACAGAATACATACGGAGTGGTAGTCACCTTTAAACAGCGACCACGTTCATACGTCACCATGGTGACGATCCGCGGCTCAGTCAGTGAAGCTAAGGCCGTGAAGGAGGCCACTGCTGTTCTGATAGAGCATCTCACGGGTAACATCGGGGTAGGCAAAAATCACCCGATAACTTCATATGCTAGCACTACATCACTTCATATGCTAGCACTACTTCACATCACTTCATATGCTAGCACTACTTCACATCAATTCATATGCTAGCACTACATCACTTCATATGCTAGCACTACTTCACATCACTTCATATGCTAACACTACTTCACATCACTTCATATGCTAACACTACATCACTTCATATGCTAGCACTACTTCACATCACTTCATATGCTAACACTACTTCACATCACTTCATATGCTAACACTACTTCACATCTCTTCATATGCTAGCACTACATCACTTCATATGCTAGCACTACATCAATTCATATGCTAGCACTACTTCACATCACTTCATATGCTAACACTACTTCACATCACTTCATATGCTAGCTATACTTCACATCACTTCATATGCTAGCTATACTTCACATTGCTTCATATGCTAGCACTACTTCACATCACTTCATATGCTAGCACTACTTCTCTGCACTTCATATGCTAACACTACTTCACATCACTTCATATGCTAACACTACTTCACATCCCTTCATATGCTAGCTATACTTCACATTACTTCATATGCTAACACTACTACACTTCATATGCTAACACTACTTCACTTCACATACTAGCACTACTTCACATTACTTAAAATGCTAACACTACTTTACTTCATATACTAGCACTACTTCACATCACTTCAAATGCTAACACTACTTCACTTCATATGCTAACACTACTTAACATCACTTCATGTGCTTACACTACTTCACATCACTTAGTATGCTAACACTACTTCACTTCATATGCTTACACTACTTTACATCACTTAGTATGCTAACACTACTTCAGTTCATATGCTTACACTACTTCACATCACTTCATATGCTAACACTAATTCACATCACTTTGTATGCTAACTACTTCACATCACGTTGCATTAATTTTCCAGGATTGGTAAAATTAAGCAACTCCGTGTGCATCGTGTTTTCCGTCGCATCAAAAAGAACATCCCTTTGTATGCATCGTAGCAAGTAGTTGTCGTGTCAGGTCCGTTGATATGTGGTTTTAACCGTGTCTGATTGATGATCACCTGTAAGCCTATCTCTGAAAACAGGTGCTTGTATCTGTATGTGGTGTGTAAAGGCCGCTGTTCCGGTCAGCATGCAGCTGGACATCGCGCCTCAGCATCATCTCTTCATCATCGGCCGCAGTGGCGCCAACATTAAGCAGATAATGCAGAGGACCGGTGCCAGCATCCACTTCCCTGACCCGGCCAGTAGCACAGGTCAGCGCCGGGGCACAGTCTACATCACAGGCGCCATCGAGAGTGTCTACCTGGCGCGCCAACACCTTATTGTTAGTAGACGATGCTCATTCTTTCACAACTGTACGGCGCATGCTGTGTTCGATATTTATGTACGGCAATTGTAGTTATTATCAAAGTACTCCTTCGAATTTCTTTGATTTCAACCGTCAATTTTTCTCCCGCGCGTCAAATATTTCAACTACCAAGTTTGAGCAAGTTTGAGTAATCTGAACTTGTTTGGTATTCTGGACCACTTGGCGTTTGTTGTTCTAATCGATTCTTTGTCCATGTCAATATTACTTATGGATTCTGCTACAAACCTGCACTTTTCAGCTGCGTAAAAATTTTGACAGCTCGTTTGGGAAAAAAAATGAACGAGAAATTCAAGTGGTTGCTTCAAACCGTGGAATGAAGCTCATTGCAATATTTCCGTGTCGCTATGCTTAGTTTGGTCGCAATCACTTGTGAAGGATTTTCAGTACACGAGCCGCACTGCCTGGGGCCTTATGTGCACTGGGAATCTGTTACCGCAAACACGCATCTCAACTCTCACTAAATACTTAAAAACACGCAACTTGACTGATGCGCCCTTGTTGTATAATAGATGCGCCTAGCGATAACAACTGACACAATGTCATGGCGCTAAGTTGCCTGAATCGCTCGTCGACCAAGGCTTGATATTTAGATGAGACTTGAATGGGAGTTGCTGGGAGAGGGAAGAAGTAGCCGGTTATTGTGTGTCGGAATGTTGGTATTATGTGCAGCTGGTTTGTATTTGGGCTGCGCGGACCATCAAGCGAAGTCTGTTTAGTGCAGATGCAGGATGCTGCTACATGGATTGTTGTGTGAGGAAGCGAGGCAAAACGATGATGAATCGTCGTCGTATGCTCGTTGCTCTCGCGGCGTATTTGTGGGTTTTACGACGGGTATAATTGCTGGGGTGGGGGAAATTTGACTTAAGCGTGCCGTAAATAGACAGGTATTGGATGGATGGTGTTGTTATGGCAATGTGTTTCTATTCCGCTGATGTAGCTAGTGTTGATAGGGTGCGCGTCGCAAGCAGAAGCATATCCCACCCTGTCCGCGGCGCCAAGCACTTAGAGATAGCGGGAGTTATCAGTCATTTTATTCACAGGCGCACGCAAGGGAGAAGTAAAAACCACTTTCTGATCCTCAAGTGTAATTCGCGTCAACTTCAAATAAAGCTGATTGTCAATGATTGTATATTGTAAGATAAATTCGTTAATTTTTTTTCCCTGTCTGTTCAAATACTACAAAACATCCAAGCGAGAGCCAATATAAACAGCCTTTGGAATCAATTCCGCTGATTTTTGACACAACGTTAGACATTGATATATCACGAATAGCATAAGAAAAAGTCATAAATATTATGGTCATTATGGTCGCTGTTGACGCGAGGAGCGGCTCGTATTATCCATGACTGTATATATGTACTTTGGTGCATCACTGTGTGTTGTATGCCGAATGATACATTTTTAACACGCCTGTACACAGCCATCTCACCAAGCTGTGACAATGACACTGTTCAGACTGAGTGTTCTTCATTATGGTTTCATACAGACTGCATGACTTGACTAATAGCATCAATAAGCTGCGATATCCCCGCATCTCGGTGTCTCCCATTGCTCCCTACCCCAGGTCACAGTCAGCTCTGTCCCCTGAGTTCCGGTAAGCGCCTTCCAAATGTGTCATTGCGATCGTTAGCGTCGCGTGTTCGTAACGTTATGGGTTTGTACGAATGAATGGTGTCACGTGGGGTCTGTATCCAATCATGGCTAACATTCCTCTTTGCCGTCGTCGATGCAGAAAGCTACATGCAATCCATACATTGCAACAATGCACCTACGGTATTTAAAAAAAAGATCATTCTTCTGTTGGTCGTGATGTTTTCCACGTAGCTCCAGAGCACCGTGTGTGGCTGCCTGTAACTCCGACTGATAAACTGGCGCAGGTTGGTAGATAGCTGCTTCCAGCCGAGTTATTCGTATTTATTCAACTTAATTTAGAAAAGATGAACAGTTCATGGCTTTTGGGCAGCCTTCGCATCGGCCGACTCGGGGGGTAATCGCTGATCCCGGCCGACATGCTGGGAGCCGTAACTGCCGTCCCAAGTTTCTTGTAGGGTTCGGTGTGTGTGATTATTTCTCTCATGCGATGTATTGGCAGGAGCCGAGGTGAGGGGTGGTAATTGTCTGAAAGAAAACATCCTCATTGGAACGCCTAATAGTAGCTCTATTTTCTCTCATTTATTTGTGGTGATGTATGGTAGGAGCGAAAGTGCGCCAAGTGTTGTGAAGCTGTGGCAGGCCTGCCATAAATAAAATCATGACGAGGAACCAACCACATCGCTTGAAAGAATATAAAATCCACACATCATTTACTACATAAGGTCCTAGCTACTCGCTCGGCCATTCATATGTCACGCGCTATAACAATATGTCCGCTTTGTGCTCACTTTTATTGCTAGTCGAGCGACAGCGCGGTGAAAATGGTACACGACAATGACTGAGGTGCCTCAGTCCCCTCGCTTTGCACTTGGTGAAAGAACAATATTTCTCAATGAACTTAGTTTTGCTGACTGCAGCCACTCGTCCGTAAAGTCATGCTTTGTTAATAGGGGTAGAAAAGGAGGAGACATTACCTTGTTGTATGGAACCGTATGCTTGCTTGGTTTGAATCGTGTGATTGACATGTTTTTGACGATTCGCCAATTCCGACTGAAGTCTCCCATTACAATGACAGCGTCTTCAAATACTAGGCTTGTCGGCGTGACACCTTCGTGCTTGACATTTGTGAATGGCCTAACTCCTCCCTGGATGCCCTTGACCAGATGAATATCGTTTATTAGACCACATTACCAATGGTCATGAGTGCTAATAATTGCTTTTCACTTTTAAATAGTGAGGCGAAGTGGGTCAAGTGTATCAGCCATAGTTGGATAGCCGCGACATAGTTAAATGCCTATTATTGAGCTAAATAATTCGATTTCTTTCAGGGCTTTTTACCTCTCATGGAATCGTCCTTGGTCATCCCTGAGTTAATTGAATTGACCCGCCTGTATTGCAGGTGCTAGTTAGGTAACAATACTAGAACCCCTGGCAGTGACGTGGTGTTACGCTATTGTAATCGTGACGGAGCCGTAAATAGTATGACTCTGCTGATGTCAGCGGTACAAGTCGGCATCTACAGCTAACAGAGAGGTTAAAACATATTGGGTGTCAAGTTCTGCACGTGTCAAGCGGTGCAGTGTTGCCACGTGAATATATGCATCGGGTCGGCTTTGGGCGTCGCCCACGGCTTTGTGTCGTACTATCGAAATCGTTGTCAATCGAGTTGTATTTAGTTGTACTTAAAGGTTAACTTTTAGTGTTTTATGTTTTTGCAGGGATGTTTGCCTCTGGTGCTCATGTTTGACATGAAGGAAGATATAGACATCAGCCAAGGTAACCTCAAATCTATTTATATTACCTACCCCCCACGACGCCTCCCCACTCCCCACGTGACATCCACACATCACACATGGAATCACATCACAGCATCCCTACTCCCCATTCGGCTTCCCGACTCCCCAACTCCCCATACAGCTTCTCTACTCCCCACACGGCTTCCCAACTCGCCACACGGCATCCATACTACTCAAACGGCTTCCCTATTCCCCACACGGCTTCCCTACTACTCAAACGGCTTCCCTATTCCCCACACGGCTTCCCGACTCGCCACACGGCTTCCCTACTCCCCACACGGCTTCCCTACTCCCCTTCCCTATTCCCCACACGGCTTCCCGACTCCCCACACGGCTTCCCTACTCCGCACACGGCTTCCCTACTCCCCACACGGCTTCCCTACTCCCCAGACGGCTTCCCTACTCCCCACACGGCTTCCCTACTCGCCACACGGCTTCCCTACTCCTCACACGGCTTCCCTACTCCTCACCGGCTTCCCTACTACTCCCTTCCCGACTCTCCACACGGCTTCCCTACTCGCCACACGGCTTGCTTACTACCCACACGGCTTCCCTACTCCCCACACGGCTTCCCTACTCTCAACACGGCTGACCCACACCTCACACGGCTTAGCCACTCCCCACACGGCTGACCCACTCCTCACACAGCTTAGCCACTCCCCACACGGCTGACCCACTCCTCACACGGCTTAGCCACTCCTCACACTGCTTCCCTACTCCTCGCACAGCATTCTTACTCCCCACAAGCCATCCCTGATACCCAGCACCATATGCGACCTCGCTACCCGCTTCCCCTTCTCCGTACGCGTCATCTCTTCCTCCATGCAGACCATCCCTCCGTCCCTGCACACTTCGCTCCACCCCTCCGTCCCTGCACACTTCGCTCCACCCCTCCGTCCCTGCACACTTCGCTCCATTCTTCCTCTGCACATGCAACCCCATATCCATACACGCCATCCCTAAACCCCATAAATGCTATTCCTGAAATAAATCCCTACTCTATACGGCATCCCTATTCTATCCCTATACATTCCTACACCAAGCACGCCATATATATACTCAAAGCGTCATCCCACACTATTTCCCACGACATCCCTACTCTATGCGGTAGCCCACCACCCGTCGCAATATGCTTACACTCAACACGTCATCACTGCACTTTAAGTGACTGACTTAGGGCGCATGAAACCCCCGTGTAGAAAGAACCCCTCCCTTGCGTACACCCCACTCTTTTCTCAATCCATGACCTCTCTCGTGAAGCATAAATGCTCTTACCTGCTTAACCTCAATACCACTTGTTAAAAAACACAAAGAAACCACCGCTACCGTGTGAAAACAGTGCAATATGAATTTAGCAAACCAAGGGCCTCATGTGTGGAATTTACAACAAGCTACCGACTACCATTATTCAGTTGAGGTTGGGGGTTTCGCGGTTGCGTTCACTAGCAATCCGTCGGCATAAAAACCCAGGTGACTCGTGAGTGATGTTACAGATGAACAATAGGAGACATGCATTGAATAGGTCACGCCCACCTGTCCATTTATCCAACACGGCTCGATACCTTAAGTACTCTGTCCCAATTTGGCCGCTGTGCAGACAATCGGTCCACTCACTCAATCCCTCCATCGCTTCCTAGAAACACCAGTTGGCGTTAGGCCAAGGTTTTAAGATGTTGATGGTCTGTTATGAATGTGTGCAGTCAAGTCGACCAGCTTGTCAGGTGATCGGTGGTCTGTTTGTAATCAGGTGTGTTAAGGTGTGATACAGACCTACCTGTGATAAGCTGACGCTTAACTGTTGATATGAGCCACCCTGTGCGGTTGATTACTGGTTCGACCAGTAATTCACATTATGTGGGGCCTATCAAGATCCCATCCCCGGCAATGTACCGGCTTACTCATCACATGCCATTAATTTCAATTATCTTTATCAGCAACCTTACAGAAGCCGTTATACAGAGTGTCATTGCAGCAGTATTGGGGTTTGGGGTCAGAGAAAACCAGGTCAATTATGACACATATGTACATCAGTTAATGGTAAATATAAATGCAAGCATTATACGCACAAGTATGGATGCAGTAATAGCGTCCACACTTCCCCTACTCCTACCTTTTCATCCCCGCTTTATGTGAGTAAAAGTGAGGGGGGTTGATAATAAACCTGAGCTTGGTGGGGACAAGGATAACATTCAGTTAGGCCCTTTATTGACATATCCTCATCTTTATTTGACTATGACTCCAATGAGTGTAGGACATTAGGGCGCCACGAGTAATGGCATGCCACTGTGCTCGGTGTGGGGACCTATAACCAATGGGCATTATATTGGAAATCGAAGAACTGACCCTGTTTTATGAGTCCATATTGTAATGCCGGTGGAAATAAGGGATTCTGGATTTAATATGTCATAGTTCATGAGATAATTCATTCAGAATGTCTGATGATCAGATTTTCATTTTGATCGATATTTTGTTTGCTTTATGTATGCCATATCACAAATGTCTCTGTCTCACTACTATAGACACTCATATACTTAATTCTTCAACAGTATATGTTCACCTATGTGGCAGGTGATATCAATCAGCTTATGGAACACCTGGATGTGTTTGTCAGCATCAAACCTAAACCGAAACAGCCAAGCAAGGTTAGCATGAAATTTTTGTGCCTTGCGTGATTTTCGCAAAAGTGAATGCTTATGATGTTCACAATGAATAACTATCATGACCAAGATTGGAATAATCATGAATGATTTCTATATTTAATGCCATTTGTTTCACACTGGATGTGTTTGCCTGCTACGTATAAGCATATTGTGTCAAGACTATTTCAATATGCTTTGGTACACAACAAACCTGAAGACATATACTGTACAAGCAAAGTTAGAATGTGACATATAGAAATTTTACCTTAAGAATGTACTCATGTACTGAAATTGTAAATGCAGTGTTTTTTCTATCCTGTTGTTGTTATTATATATATCAATTTATTCACGAATTTGTCATTTTACCATAGAAAACACTATATGAATGCTTAGTTATTTGTGCTTGCCTCATGCAGTCAGTGATTGTGAAGAGCATTGAGAGGAATGCAGCTAATCTGTATGACGCCAGGACACGCTTACTGAGCAACTCAATTGAACCTTTCTGTAACAACAACATGCGGGAAGGCAACTCGAGCAGCTCATCCACGTCTTATCTCGGCTTGTCATCCAATATAAGTGAGTGTAAGCTGTTGCAGCTGCAGGGAAGTAACTTGATACATTACATTAAAAATGGATGCTTAAGTTTTTCTTAGCAGTTGTGATTGCTATTCTAAAACCAAAACATGTTTAGCTCAGCTGTTCAGCAGGGCTTAACATACACCGTTGTCTGTCCGTCCATCTGTTTGTTAACTTATGGTCTATTTTATTAAAAGGTAAGCTAGCAGCCCCACATCATACAGTGACCTCTCTTATGTCAATTTCTCTTTGTAAACTACAAATCAGCTCTGTTTAACCATTTACCGCTGAGTAATAGATAACAAGCTGATAAGAAATATCCTGCTCAATGTTTACCCAACCAGGAATTGAATCAATTTTTAATTTAGCAATCAGATCTCCTACAGTTATCTCTTTGGGCCAAATATGTATGGTCTTGTGGGACCTTTTATAAGACTGGTTATCAATTACCTTGACCTTATTTTCAAGGCCACAGCTACAAATGTGGAAGATTTGGATCTGATGCATTTTTGTGGCACATTTTCTTATAAATACTGATTCTTCTTATGTCAATGGGTCCTTCAAAATTATTAATAAGCAATGCATGACCTTTTACCTTTCAGTTATTGTGGAATATCTTGTACCTTGAAAAACGGGGAATCAATTAAATAGCAAGCTGGCAGCCCAAAATTGCACATTGACCCCTCTTATATTGATGGCCCTTTTAAAGTAAAAATCAGCCCTACCTGACTAACCCCTTGGGTGTTATTGGAAAATCTCTTGTACAATGTAAAACCAATGAGGAATTTGAATTGCTGGCTTTAAGTAATCAGAATACCTCTTGTTATTTCTTTCAAGCCAAAATAAATTATGTATGGAATAAAGATTGAAGCAATGACCTAGACATCATTCCCATGGTCACATCATAAGGAATAAGGAATATCTGGCACATTTAGGTGGCATATTTTGTTAACATAACTTGTGTAATGTAATAAATGTGCTTACCAACAACATATCTTAAGATATGCTTCCCTTATGTGGTTCAATTACTAGGCCAATGCGACATAATTTAAAGGGTTAGTGACCCTTTAAAGTGTACTGTTGATTACAATCTAAATCTATGAACGTCTTGAAATAATGTTTCATGGAAAATCTCGTCAAAAACAGCACAGCTTTGGGGCCTATTGGTCTCTTTATATTAGTTGTCAGGTTACAATTACATCTTCATCTGTATCTTGTGTATGTAGGTCAGATGGGAGCTAGTCACAAATTGTTAAATAGCAGTCCTGGTGTTGTGATGATGAATGGTCTGCACAGTCCACTAGCCAGCCCCAACTCCTTCATCCCCTCATCACCTGGCACAACATGTAACGGTGAGACAAGAGCACTTTTTCTACTCTATTACATCATGAAGAAGTGTTTACTTCATGAACATGATGCATATGCTGTCTTCATATGATGCAAGTTTATGAATGTTGATCGGCGATTACCTGTGTTGTTGCCTTCAGTGTACAGCCCAGTTATGATGCTGACGCCAGGGTATGCAGTACACTCCATGACCCCTAGCCCCGTCACGTCAAGACCTCACCACACAGTCATGTCACCTCACACCCTCCCGTCACCTTCTGCTGTGCCTCAATCAGACCTACACAGTCCTGTGTTGGCAAAGGATATACAGGCTCCACGAACCTCAACGGCCCATTTAGAACATGCTCTAAATAGTGTCATCCTATCCCAGCACATGGGATCGACAGGTGCTATGAAATCTGATGCTGAATTACATCCACTCACGACGATCTCACAGAGTCGGGAAATCCAATCTCATATGGGGGGCTCCGAGCGAACAGGAGAAGGTGAACACACGACACAAAATGAAAGTCTACAAGGGGGCTGTGAATTCCATCTACAGCAAGTCGGAAGGGGCAAGCTCATTGGTGACAGCAGGGCTGGTCTCAATGGTGACAGCAGGGCTGGTCTCAATGGTGGTGTGAAACACGTGAGAAGTAATGGTGCATCAAATAAGGTGTCGAGGATGAAGGCTCAAGGTAGCGAGGGGTTAGAAGTGGGTGGAAAATCAATGGGGGGGCCATTGGGAGGAGTCAGTAGTGGAGGTGGGGGAGATCTACACTTTCATTCATCTAATGGTTTGAGTAAAGAGATGCTGGACACACTTCAGAGTGTGCTACATGGATCTCGTCGACCCAACCCAGCTTCCCTCCATCCACAGTCTAAAGGTGATGCTGTCAAGTGTATCCCAATTGTTGTTTCAAAGATATATACAAGCAAATTACCTATACCATTTTATAAATGTGCTCCCATGATTGGAATTAATCTTCTACAATGTTACCTATTAATTGCTGGTATTATGTGTGTAGGTATGAGTGGCACCAGCAGCAGTACCAGCAGCAGCTCCATGCAGTCCTCCACCAGTCCTCAGTCCTACAGTCCACCAGTCCACACATACCAAGGCCTGTCAGAGTCTGTCACCTGCTCCACTGGGCTGTTTGGTCTGGGCCAGCAGGGTGTGTCACTGCCAACCACCAGTGCTCTGGCTCTAGACACCATCAGCTCTCTCAACCTCAACTCATTGCTCACATCCAGTGTGTCGTCACTAGCAACCACTGCCTCAGCAACCATTCAGTCACCCATCAAGAGGGGTGAGCCAATAATCCTCTCCCTGAATGTTAATGTGATGGGAATATGCATTGATGAGAACTGCATTCTTATCTAGATATGTTGTCTTTTTCAATTGCAGAGGTATTTTCCCTGCCCCAACCCAGCTAATGCATTAAGGGGCGTACCTAGATATTGATGACATTATACATGGAAATTCTTAGTGTTCCAGTGCTAATGCAACTGCTCAGCCTGTACATGGTTTTAGGCATGGCATGTTTTCATCCATGATTAACTTTGCATTTGTCAGAAATGTTGCTCATTTTTACTTGCTGTGGTCTGTGTGTAGCTGATGTGAGTGCGGGTGGGCTAGGTCTGATACAGTCACCGCCAACTTCACCGCACCTTCTTTACTCTCCTCCACCCCAGTCTTACCCTTCATCACAGATGGGCTGCCGGACCCCACCTGGATTCTCCAGTTCCCGCGTACAGAATAGCAAGAGCTCCTCACCCCACCCGGAACACAGTCTCACCTCCACCCAGAGCTTCGTCATGGATGCCTTCCACTCCGTACCATTCCAGTAGGTTACAGCATTAACTCTATCAGATCAGTGTAGCAGTGAGCAGATGTGGCCTTTCATTATCATGATCACTCAACATGACAAACTGTGTAAATAATTTTCCTCTGATTAAGTTTGCCCTTTTTTTATGTAATTCTACCATTCCGCAACTCCCTTTACAGCATCATCTGTCTTTCAAATGCAATGTATCTAACTAGAAATTATGACTTATTCTTTGTTTTACAGTAACAGAGATTTATCATCATCGGACCTGGAGAACCTCGGTGAACAATCTGGAATTGGTAGCCATGGTGACCAAAACCATGACGACAGCTTATTCTCCAACCCCAACATGTTTGATGCAATTGACTATGACCAGAAGAAAAGACTAGCTAATAAAGGTAGCTTTCTACAACAATCCTATAAGTGGTATCAGTGTCCTTAGTCAAGGGATCACAGGTTGTGTTTCACTCATGGATGACTAATAAACTCTTCTGTACCAGCCATGCAACAGAAGCCCAGTGGAGAGACACGCCTCCCAACAGACCTTTGGGCAGGATATGGGTTCTCCAAATCGATGCCTGATGCTGCCATCCGAGAGCGCCTCAAGATGAGTAACGTGCGCTACCAGGGACCCACTATGAGCACCACATTCGAACTTGGATCTGAGGTGAGCAGTTGTTTTCAGTTGCTCCGTCTCAGTCATGGTCCAGTATCAGCCTTGTGCACTATTGTTGCTTTTGGAAAATGGGACGTTCAAAGTTGATTTTCTAATTTCCAATTAGCTGTTGTTCTGTTATTAAACAGGATTATGTGTGGGATTTATTTGTTAGCGATGACTAAATCAACGGGATACAGTTGATGCTATGTCTCTGTGTGTTTATTAGTCGTTCAATGGGGACGCTGATTCAGACCCATGGAAGGAAACACCAGCTGCCAAAACCCCTCCCAGCATGAGCCCCAGTAATAGCTTCACTACTTCCACCATGCCCTGTATGACATCACTGCCTCCTGCCCAATTCAACACAGGTCTCTATCCTCATCTTCTCATCAAAACACATTTTCTGTATATCACAGACACTGCCTGGCAGCTATTGATTTTGACAGGTATTTAATTTGAAACTTGATCTGTTATTGAATGGTTCTTTGTCTATAAGTGGGTGAGTACCGACCATTGACTAGCCAAGGCAGAGAACCAGAGAGCCAGGCTCTTAGCAAGTCTGGACGCATCATCCTGGGTCAAGGTGCATCACAGCAGACTGGGTCAACCAGCTTGTCCTCAGAGAGCAGTACCTCTGGGCACACTGATCTACAGGAGCTGTTCAAGTCACTGGGCTTGGTCAAGTACATCGAGCTCTTCTTACAGCAGGAAGTGCGTTCAATCTTTGTACATTCAACCACATTGATACTTTCTTCACCAGAATTTGAATACTTTGATTATATAGGTCTTATCATCAAATGCATTTATCCTCAAAGTTGTGTGTCAGTGTTGTGTCAATCTGACATGCTGCTCTTTGGATGCCTGTTTCAGATTGATTTGAGTACCTTCATGACGTTAACAGAGCTGGATCTACGTGAACTGGGCATATCTACGTTTGGGGCAAGACGGAAGATGGTTCTTGCCATTGCAGGTAAATATATCACCAGATAATCTATTGACCTCTTCGGGCTTTATTGTAAGCGTTTGCTCTGGGTTTTCATTTTCTTAATAGATCATTAGGATACAGTGACACCTATGATTACCCTATGTCGGTTGCAGTCAAGCTACATATGCCAGTTAATTGTTACATCAATAACAGATGAGGTTGTGTTATAACAGATCTTCAGAAGAAGCAAACAATGCCTACTCCTGTGGCCAAACGATCTCCATCTCCGACCGCATTCACAGAGCCTCCTCGTACGGGAGGCAGCGGTGTGATCGGTGGTCAGAGACGCTGCGTCGCCAGTCATAGCGGACGTTGGTAATGCAACCACTTTTGCCAGAGAGGAGTCGCATTTCTGTATCCTCACTGTCACTGCTACTTCACTGAGAAATATATGAGATGTAATACTGCTGAGTGATTGACAATCACCACAGGGCCATCATGGTCTTTTATTGCTGATACAAATATGATGTACTTTATTAGTGCTTATTGACATCATAATGACTTCTGCTCTCTGCTCTGCATATGTGACTTCTTCACCAATCAGTGCTGTAAGTCTTTCTTGCTTGATAATTATTCTGCATAATTAATGAAACCAGAGATATTACATATTGTGATCCATTTAACTTGTTTGTCAGTGAATGACATTAAATACAGATATGCAGATATATAATTTTACAGGTTCATTGGTCTCTGCATTTATTGTTATAATACCTAAATACTTACCAGTTGTTTTCTCCATATTTGGTTGTTTAAACTGATATTTTTAATCAGCTATGGTTTATGTCTGTAAATATCATGCATGAAATGAATGAGGTATTTTAACAATTTGGGAGGTGTAGTTAACTTGTACAATGAACTAAGCTGAGTTCAGATTGACCCTGTACCAGGCAGATTCATGCTGGATTCCATGTACCACCATTTACGACGTGAAGCCTCCTGCCCGCATGTAGCCTGTCCAATAATACTTCCATATCATACCCAACTTGCACTGTGGTCTGCCTTTGCACATCCTACTTGTTGCTTCAGTCATCTCTTCATTCATGTTGAAGTCAGCACTGTGAGTCTATAACTAGGATAGTTCTGGGTTCCTATTTACATACATCGTAACGTGCACTGTAAAGCGCACTGAAATAATATTATGATTGTTCAGGTTTTGTACTTAAACGGTCCAGCGGGCCATATTAGACCTCTGCTATCAACACCCCTTTCCCTCCTTCCCCAGGTGTCTGCTCACTTTGTTATTCTCCATGGGATTTACTGTATACAGTGTGCCTTGTCCGTTCAGCGGTCTTACTGCCATTGATCCTGGTGGATTTATATTTCAAGCTGCCTTAACATGCAGTTCTATCCTATGCCACTTATTTGGCGAATTATGTAAATGTTTGGAATTCTCAGTCTATGTAACTATAGATTTAGTGCACAATCCGTCCAGAAGAAGTTCTCACAGAGTGCTTCAAAGAAAATACTTCACCTGAGATTATCAACGTGTGATATGCAACCTATCGCAATGTCATCCTTGTGATAAAATCCAATCCATTTACCACTATGCTGAAAATATACATTTGATCTTTGTTCATGTAAATAAATGACCAATGAATTATATGTTTTAGAGAGGGAATATTGTTTGGAGAAGTTTATAACTTGAAGTGATGAATTGCTGTCTAAGTTAGTTGTTTAATAGTGCCAGATTTCTTTATTCTTGAAAAAAGAGACTGCTGAGCAATGAATTTGTTTTTTGTTGTTGATTTATTCTTTACCTTTCATCCAAGTTGATTTTTGTGTAGCATACTCATTTGGTTATAAGCCACATACTGTTATTTTATTGCTTTTGACATCAATGTTTAAACCTACCACATCAAAATGAAGAGGCAACCAGTAACATCTTTTGCACCATGTTATTGCATATTTAGTTTTGGGTTTTCTTCATTTCTTACTATAACATTAGAAGTCAATGCAATAATGAAATAGTGATTGATTAGGATAGTGTTATTGATAGTAAATGATAGTACCCGTTCAATTGATCTCTGGCTGAGCCAGTGGTTGGCATAATCATGCATCTGCAATATTTGTTGGTGTTGTTGCTGATGCTGTTATGCTTTCAGTATGTTCAGATAAAAGACTGCCCCACTCTGACTTGCTTGAATTATCTGCAGAAAGTGCATGAATGTGAATTGCGTCACCTTTGACTCTCCCCCTCTCATTGACTTGATGTATTTACTTGTTAGGGCAGGAAATGGCTTTGTTATGGAGAGAGATGCCCAACAGGGATTGTTTCTCTGTGTCTGTCTTGTTATTTAGTCATAACGGCAGGGCTTAGGGAGGTGCCTGTTTGCTCACAACCTCTTAAGGGAGTGAAGCCAGGCACTTGAAGAGCGCTGGCAATGACACCCAACCCCATGACGTTACGAAGCATATAGCGTGCATAATTCTAGTTGAGCTGTCATAGTGTGACTGCTTCTGTTGTTCTGTATCCACAGCAAGCTTATCAAATTACCAGCTAATACCATGTTGATTAATGATGTATTATATATATTATGTTTTAAATTTGTGCTAATAATGTTGAAAACATTTTATCTGGCAACATTAATTTTGTGGTGTAAAAGCCAGCTTGATACGGACCCTGGTGATTTTTATTTTTTTATTTTTTCAGGGTCCGAAATGAGATTATGTTTTGAATTTCATTTCTGTTCATGAATAAGTTGTATCTCATTAATTTCACCCAATTGAACAATGTGGGCCATTCCTATCCAAGAAAGTGACAGAATCAGTATTGGTTTGGTTAATAAAATGAGGGCAAGTTCCAAGTTTAAAAGGGCCAGGTCACTTTAGGGAGTTGATAGCTCTAAATAATCTACGCATCTGTATATTGTTAGAATTTATTCAGTGCTACTTGGTCTAAAGTTGTTACATAAGGGTACTCCATGGACTCAAAAACAAATACCCTTTTGAGTAAAATATGCTCGTCTCAATTATCATACCAGTGATTTGTGTGGTCTCCATGTCTTTCCATTTGCATGAAGGTGGCCTTGATCCTATCTGCTACAGGTTACATAACAGCAGCATATGAAATCATCAAAAGTGTCTCGATATCAATTATGCAACTTATTTATGTCCATTACTGCCATTTTCACAATTTAATTAAAATGAAACAGTCTTCTAAAGTTTTTATTCCACAATATTTGAATCTTTTTGGGGGGAAAACATTTATGAACAATTTTAGGTAATTTTGATCAGTGTACTTATTTTGTTTAGTTGTTCTGACTTGTCTCATCCAACATGCTTAGATCACTTCAATAAATTTTGTATTTAATCATTATGTTTTGTTCTCTTATTGAGGCCATTGTATTGTTTGTATAATATATAGTTCACATACATTTACTAGATGTATTTGCCTGCTGGGTTTTAATTGCTGTACAAAGAACATTTTGTGATCTTGCCAAACAAGATTGTATACTTAAATAACTTTGCATTTTTCATAGCTTGGCTCATAATAATGTGTGCAGCAATCTGTGTCAATGCAGTGATAATTCTTATTATGCTAGATAAACCCAACAATGTCTTGCATTGGCTTTATCATAAAGATGATTTCACATTGACAGCAAACTGGTCCTTTCATTTGAAATCCATGATATTGCCTGTCAAATAAAGTTATTGACATTACACACTACACAGTAGTGGATATGAATCTTCATGATTGATTAAAAAAATGCGAAATAAATTATTCACTTAAATGTCATACTCAAGTTTTAAAACTTAAAAACAAACAAGAGTAGAATAAGTATGGGTCCAACCTAGTCCCACTGGGTTCGATCACTAACTTTCTTAGCCGTCCGTCCATACCAGTCGGATTCCTCTATCTAGCCGCTCACGACGGTAATATAAATAGATGTAAGACGTCGTGCACGGCTAGAGACAACATACGTTTTGCGCTAGATAAACCCCAGACGGAGCTGAAGGTTATGTAGCTGAAAAAATGGGGACCAACTATTGGCTCATTGGTCTCTCTGAGCTTTGATGTGTTCATTTAAAGTAAGGAACGCTGATGATCAAAGAGAGTATGAAGCCGTGCCAAGAAGGCTCACTACATGCTCCCACTGCGGTGAGCACTTGTGTCAATAGGCTTCGACACCAGCAGGTGGCGCTACCACAAGATAACAAAAAGCACATTTGGCTGTTGATCCGACATCTTCGATTCATATGCATAGTGGTGAAAGTCTGTCTATCGCGATACATTCTCACAGTTCATATGAAGCTCCACTTGGTTCAAAAGAGTTAGTTTAGTTGATCGAATTTCATGGGCACATTTAATTTGCCCTACGAGTTTATATGAGGTCGATGAGGAATAAAATGAGGTCAAAATAAACTATAGCCTCCAACAGTTGCCAAGCATATACGTTGTGATTGTCATGAAATATAAAAAGGCTGTCGACAGCGCCGGGTAACGTACAGATTAGGTACGCACGTTATGATTGCCATGCCTGCCATTGCTATCATGAAAGTATGGTTCAGGGTGAAGTAATGCCGGATATTGGGTGGGGTCAAGGCTGGGATCTGAGGGCAGAAATGGTGGGCATATGGAAAGGTATTACGGCGGGGATTCAATCTCCGGGCAACGCAAGGTATCCTGCACGGCGGGGAAATGTGGGCAATAGATCGAGGCAAGTGGTCGCAAAGGTATAGCCCAAAAGACCATATCGGTTCTATTTATCACCTTGAGTGCATGCAGCACTACCCGTACTTAGTTCGAAAGAGCTATGTCAGAGACGTGAGTGAGCTCTCTTGGAGGAAGTTATAAGCCCTTCATCATAATCGTGTTGGATTTGAAATCTACATTTAAAGCACTTTCTTTTCTTAGAAATGATGTTGCATCATCTGAAATCCAAACTATTCGCTTGAAATATTTTCTTGTTGACACAGAGGCTTGCCGCTTTTTCGAACCAAGTACTGGAGTGCTGCACTACCTCTTGATAAAACCTGACGTTGGTCTGTTGGGCTACTAGACTATAAAAGGGTCTATTGAGCCTTTCGTTGTTGATTCCATAAAGGAAAAACAAAGCAGGTGTAATTTTAATGAAGCATTTCAGCAGTTCCCCGTCTAATACACGATGGCCCCAAATCTGATGCCGCCAAATATCAGAGAAAACGAGGTGTTGCTTGCCTGTGTGCAATGTTCGTCTGTTTGGTCATTTGAAGTAATGTGTGTGCACTATTTCTCCAACTTATCTATACAGTCATGGTTATTGGTTAGCCGCGCACGACGGTAATATATATACCGTCGTGATTGAGGATGGGTCGTGTGTGCAAGTTTTATATTTTGGAGTTGTGTAATACGTAAACATATGTCGACAAATGAGATGAATATCCGCTGAACTTTTTTTTATCCACTGTCTCGTGATTATTTAGCAATTGTCAAATGAACTTTTAGAATCACAACTTTCCAAACTATTGGATATGACGAAATATTTTCATTTTTCCATGTGGCTGCAGGTCCCGGGGGACACTTAAGTATATAGAGGTAGTATACATGTGTCGGGGTAGGTTTTTTTTTTTTCGGCCTCCCGACGGGTTTTATTGACCTCATAATTGTAGGATGGGGTATGCTCTTGCCATTTTTACCTTGTATGACGGGTACAGGTTTTTGAGATGCCGGGGCACACCCCTACGCAGGGCAAGGCCAAGTGCCCCCTCCAGACTGCGGGAATCAATAAGTGTTATCTTTTTTTAAATGTCAATGTGATATCGTTGAATACATATCGCCCTTCAAATTAGATATTTCCAAAAGATAATCATTGACAAAATGACACATATACTTAAATAATAAAATTCAGAAAGAAAAAGTTCGCTTGCGAAGAACCTTGTCTGCGCATGCTAAGAAGCCGATCTTGTCGTTCAAAATAAACATGAACTTTTCAGAATTTGTGTGGCTGGATTAAATCGCCTTTGACGAAATCTCACACGTAAACTAACTCAACTTGTTAATAAACATTCAATTATGTGAAAAATTATTCTTCATATGTACGTGTCTGTAATAATCGTGTATTATTGGAACTCATGTATTGTCGCGCCGCATTTGGTTACGATCATCGCACGACGTTAATAAACGTCGTGCACGGCTAGGTTATTGGTTAGCCAAGACAACATTCTGCTAACCAAAAGCATTTAATGGCAACACACGGCGCTTATATTGTTCAACTCTTGATCTACCTGTATTATGCACGTTCTTGCAAATCAAATACGACAATCCATTGATGGATATTGAACAATCATCCCGTATTGCCACGCTGATTATATATATATTGTAAGTAATCATCACAATAATTTCACACATCCCAGTAATATAAACGGTCTATAATTCGATCGTTGCATTATTTTCGGCTTGAGTAAATTATATTAATAACATTGCTGTTTTCAATTGTATCAATTTAATCCAGCGCTACGCAGCACCTACGAAGTAGCTTGCGACTATTAATAAGTGAGTTCATGAATCAAACGGCCCGTCAACACGGAGGAATCTTGATCGACTACAGCGCCAGACTAACTGGACATAAAATGAAGCTGCCGGCCTCAATGATGGATTGCGGCCAGTTATTACAATCAGCCACAGCTGTCTAACGAGCGACGCACTGATAAAACGGCAGCTTCATGATAACATCATAGCTTAGGTAAAACCCGGGTAAAACCAACTGATGAAGCTGTCGGCTGAGCTCAAGGAGATTTTCTATTCATCTCCTCTCTTTAATAGCTTATGAAGACATATGTGCAGTGCGCGTTGAGCTGGCACAACACTGCACGCATGCCAAAAGCATACTTCCGGAAACCTAATATGGGAGACATATTAAAGATATATATCGTTAATAGCATGGGATCCGCCGATAATTTGCTGTGGTATGAAACTAGAACTTGCTTAGTATTGTACTCCTATCACCATGTAGTCTCGTGGTTTATCTGATACATCACAACTGAACAAGCTACGTGCCGGAGACATTTCACTACGTCACAGCTCACAAAGTGTATTGCACTCGGTAAATAGAATAATGTGATTAGCATTTTATCAACAACGTATGTCCATTCCATCAATTACCAGAATAACATTTGGGAATATGACAATGAATTATGTAGGTTATATATGAAGATATCACCCAACTCACGATCAATGAATCATTGCTTGTACTTTAGATTCTCCAAAATATCCGTCAGGAAGGAATGTTTACATGAACGATGTCATTATGAACTTTAAATTAGTAAGGCGAAACATATTTGCTGTTATATCAATAACCGTTAAACAAATTCGCATGCACTGAAGTTTTATTGATAATTTATGTGAATATGATTATCATATTGAATTAAATATAACATTGGAGTTTAACACCACTTTCTATATCGTAGGTCATGACGAAACATCGATGCGTGATGATGATTGTGGTACTCAAGCCATCACCCAGTTGCGGATCTCACACGCTGCGTCGGAAGTCCCACACCATGGCACAGAGATGGGGCACCGACGGCTTATCCTTTGCAAAATATGGAATAAAACAGCTCCTTAACTGCAGTCGTTATTGTTGTAGCCCAGACCACGCTCTACTCTGCTGTAGATGCGTACGTGGGCCATACCATCACTCGCGCATTCGTGGCTCTCGGCAAGAACGCCTCGTGTTCGCCGCGGGGTTTTATAGACACAAGAGTGTATTGTGTCACTCGATGGTTTCATATGGTCGTTTCTTTGCTGTCCAATACCTGTTCGACAATACCCTCCACCTCCTCGACCTCCTCCAGCAAATCGGCCTCTGTGTCATCGTCAAAATCTATTGTAGAGACGACATCTGTGTACTCAGTTCCCGAGTCAAACAGTCTGGAGCGGTACTTCAGTATAGATCGACGTACCAGCACGAATATACTGCAAGGTACCAGACAGAAAAATGCACACAGCGTGGGTGTGGCCTGGGCCAAGTCGCCGTCGGGGGGCTCCAGTGAGCGACTTACCAATAGATCTGCTATGAAGCCAGTGCGTACTCCTGTATCCACGGTAATGACCAATAAAGTACTAAGAGTTTGGCGGCCAACAAAGGAAACGGCTGCGCCGAATATATATCCTGCAGTCGCTATGAGCAAGGACAGGAGGAATACCTTAGCGGAAAGCAGGTTCAAGATATAACTTCTGTTGTAAAGATCCACGGCAGGTATTGCAAAGAGCGCGAGAACCGTGAGCGCGGGTAAATAGAGCCAGAGTTTGGCGTAGAATTTGGAGCATCGTCGTTGTATGAAAAAACCAAGAGTCAGTGCTGCTGTCATAGAACCAAATATGGTGAAAATGTGACGGAATGGAATGTGGACATTCCCTGGTGCGTGGTAGAGGCGACGTTCGAAGACGATGGTCCACAGGGGCAGCATTGCTGAAACAAGCCGTTTGTCATAGGATAACCAGGAAATTAGGTTAAGCCCGGCAAGAGTGAATTAGGCCTGTAGGTATTATACATGCCAATATAATTTGTTCATACAAAGCGTGAACAATTATGCGACTGCAATATCCAGTGAAAGATTGAGTGGAGCACCAAGCTCACGAGGCTAATCGCAATATTGAGGGCAGATCAAGCTACCGGTATCCTAATCATAATTCATTGCGTGTGGAATATTGCACTTGATGGATGCTATCAGGGAAGCGGGCTTACGGAGTAGGGTCAGCTTGGGCAGCCAAACAATGCGGCTCAATGTGCACCAGAAACACGCAGCCATCTATCAAGGTGATTCCTAGCCATGCCACTGAGCTTGGTGCGTACGTTAATCCATTGGCAAATATTAACAACTAATTACTGTGAACTCACCGACTGTAGCGAAGTTGTTGACGATGGTAATGGTGACGCTCAATGTTAGGTCTCCCTCCATCAATAGCAGAAGAAGATTACTAGCGCCCTCCCCTGGAGCACACAGTAGGCTGAGTATACCCAGGCTGATGCTGTGGGTCGGCTGTATTAGCTCCACTAGCCCCAGTCCCAGCTGGAACAACACCACACAAGAATGTAACCAATAAATGGGTTAGTAGGATACATACATTTCCTGGAGAACTACCACGAGCTGCCATCTTTCTCACAGCCTCTCTGATCCAGTGTCTGCTGCCTTACGATTAGGACCAATTAGCCACTAGAGAGGCCTTTGATTGATAGCAGAGGTGGTCACAACGTGAGTGCCTACTCAATCACCCTAAACGGACCCATTTTCTTTTGAGCGAGATCGTGTGAAAGATCGAAATGTCAACATCACTAAGGCCAAAGAACGTGACCACACACACAACCAGTACATGTGCACCTCTATTTCTTCTATAAATAAGCACTTTGTGTCGAAAAGGAAGCCAATGCCCTTCAATTCACAAGCCAATCTCCGTTGCTTGTCCTCTCGTAATCAACAAACAAAGGTTGCCTCAGTATCCAAAAATATTACATGGATATTCTGCCTTTGTTATTGTTAATGTTATTTCTCTGTTCGTACAGCAGCCTCATTACCCATAAAGCCGGGCAATCAACACGATAAAAGGTGAATAATGAGTTTCTCTGACATGTTGCAAATACCATAAATACCCAGTGTGAGCCAACATAAATAATTATGCTCTTCCATCCTGTTGATATGAAATTATGATATGTGAGACATCTTAAAGCATAGCTCAGAATAAAATAATAAGTAAACTTATCTAATAATTTCTCACAGAGAATAAACCTGCTATCAAAACTTCTGTACCTACGAGATTGTAATACTCACAGCAGGCATGACACCGAAGCGACAGAAGAAAGCCAAAGTAATAGCCAACGGTCTTCTGACTAAATAAACCACTTCCTCTGGGTCCACCTGCCCACCTATACCTATAAGGTTGATTACAATCATCCCCATTATGATATAGTATAAGTAGCGGCCTCCAGCGACAGGTTCTCGATACACAATAACGGCGTACTGTCTTGTGAGCCATCCTATGCCTCCATGGTGACTGGCATTGTTATCACCAAGTTGTGAACTGTCAAAGTTGGCGAGATTTACACGAGATCTTGGGATAGACTGGGTCAAGCCCGTTGCATTTACAAATTGTGATGCTGCTGTGTCACTCAGTGTGTTATGTGAAGTGACATGACTCCCGTTGCCTCGTAGACGCATAAGATAAAACCGAATACTGGTGCGTCCAAGATTCTTAGCAAGCACGGATATATTGAATAAATAGATAGACTGATTTGGGTTAATGTTTATAGCGTGAGATGACATGATTGTGACAACTTTCTTGTCAACACAACATGCCCTGAGTACTGTCTGCTGAGCAATGTCAGTGTAATCCGTATTCACACTGACATTAACTTGACCTTGCTTCTCTTGACCTCGAGTAAGGGAGAGTATTGTTGGCTGAAAAGAAAGCCTCACGTAGCCAACCAAATATGGAATGTTTTTGGGTACTGATGATACTAATGGGAAGTGTGGAGTCACGAGCACTGTCACAAGCAACAATCGTATCCGTTGCGTCAGCATGATTGCAGAACCAATGTTCGCTATGATGAAAGGTGACTATTAACTATTTCCAGGCACACACGCATGGATTTTGTATCTCTTAAAATGCAGCTAAATCCCGACCGATCTTATGTGTTGTCTAGGGCGTTATGTGAGGTGTTGTTCCTGACTCTGAAAACACACAGAGTTTCATTAGCAGCTGTTGCTCATGTTTTTCATACTGTTTTTACACACAGAGGCTCCATAAAAACCCGCAGAAATAATATTCAAAAAGTGGTTGGAACCTACGTGTTTATAGTATTATTTCACTGCACCATGTTTTAATAAGAAAAAAAACAAACCTGACTGTGTCGACCTTCTGGAAAACAGTTCGCACTTATCCACCATCATTCGACAATCATTTTCATCTCGATATTATCCACAAAAGAATGTTTCTGGCAGCTTCATTTCTTAACCACCGCGCATTTACTGGTGAGCTCGCGCTCTGAAGCTGGTTGGGTAAATGTGAGAGGGAGCGAGGGCGAGCTGGCTCGGTAGCAGGCAACGTGCGTCGGACCAATCAAGACCCGTGAGTATATTACGTACTGTAGGCAGAGGCCCTGTAAACGGATGACCGATCGCGTATTTATCATTGTCGGGAACAATAGCAGATATCATTACAGAACGCTAGGTTTTTTGAAATATTCCCCTCTTGGTTTTATACGTAAGAATTTTCTGTTTGAGAATCAATAGGTTGGTAAGGGTTTCAGCAAGAAGGAAAACGACTAAACTGACACTGGCGGGCAAGAAGCCAAATCGGCTGAAAATCTTAATTCACAGTAAGCAACAACTTACCTTATAGTCAAGAAGATCTGTTGTAGCCGAATATCTCTTTCATATACTCTTTACATGCGATATGATCCCTGCTTTGTTCTGTAATCCCATGAGTTACGAAGCTACTTGAAACATATGGGCGATTCAGGGGACTAGGATAACCTATAAATAGCTAGACAAATAATTGACCGAGTTAATGACCCGAAGAGTGAGGAATGGGTTAAGGTTATCGTCGTCCTAAAATACACGGTATGTCAATATTAGCTTTTCTGTGGACATGGAAATGATCGCGAGGTGTTGAGCGTGGGTAGATCGTGTATCGATCAAACAGACTGAGTGGGTAATCTACTTATTGAACACTGTTGTGTCCAACCATGGAGTTATGAGGAGAAACCATTACTCCATGGATTAATTATCATTAAAAAATATTATTCAATGGGATAACCATTACTCTATGGTTCAACAAATGTTTATCGAATCCTTCGTGGAAAACATAAAACACATCGAATTGTAACTTCTTCAGATAAAGCAATAAATTTACGATATTCATCGAATACTCGCTTACTAACTAATGTGTAAATTCGGAGGAATGTTAAATAACGCATCTCGTTAAAATCTACGAGTGCTAGCTTGACTCTTATCATAAGGATAAATTAATATTGTAAACTTTTCGTCAACATTATACTCTATGATCGAGGTTTTCATCTTTGTACTTCCTGGCAGCGTTAATATTAAGTGACAATTACCACGTCTCAACCATTGTCAACAGACTACGAGATGGCCGAGGCTCCCCCTGTACTCATGATAGGGTCAATGATTTGTGGAGATTAGTTTGTTGTGCGTATTAAACGATCCATTGCGAAGATATAAAAAGGCTTGTATGCATCACTTGCTTCATTCAATGAGAGACAACTTATCTCACATGGAACATCAATATTTACCACCCTGCCTGATAACGCTCTTTGATCCTCACCGCGAATCTCAAAGGAAACCCCATTTCCCATCAGCCCCTTAACAACGACGAGGCTTCTATTTGCGTCCTAAGTTGCCATTTTGGAGAATTTATATAATTATTCAGCATCACGGAGCGAGAAAAGACCAGCAGTATTTTGAATAACCAAATGAGGTAGTCTGATCGGTTTTCAGCTTTACAATACAGTGATAACAATACAGTTTTCTATGCAAGTCCTTAATAAACTGTAACGCGGATGTAACGGTTGTGTACTTAATGACTGTCCGATGGTTGCATTGCGTTTTTCATTTGAATGAATTAACCTTGCAGTTATCATTGATAGGTACTGACGCCATGCGTGGTTGAGGACAGGCTGGGGAGCTTGTGTCTATGTTGCCACTGCCACAAAGAAGCATTCATCCTCTTCATCTAGTGCCCCCTAGGGCTGACAGAATTCGTCCAATATAATCAGCATTATTCATTGCAACATCCAGGCTTGTGATGCTGAGCTGGCATTCAGTGGGTAAAAAGAAAGCACCAACCATGATCTAATTCAGGCTCAGAGTTAATGTCTGTTGGGGTTCCATGTGTGTTAAGTTGGCGTACACAATCTAGTACACAGCTTAATGCAATTTATATTTGTGAATATAGTCATTACAAATCGTTGACGATTGTATTATATGTGCAAGCAACTGACACACATATTGATTCTTCATTTTTTAAATCGGTTGGATAATTTGAAAAGTGTCTATCCTGTTGATAGCGGGCTATATAATAATGAATGAACCCTATATCGCCTTGTGACTGGTCACAAATATCGGGCCGCACATTACTGAATTGAATACAGTACATCTGTTTCGACGTCCATTTCTTCGGCCGATGGTTCCAGCATGCATCTTTGTTTGTAATAAAGATAGATACTGCGCTAACGAGCGCGGGCCATTCGCTCACAGCTACTGGTCATCGTCGCTTTCATATACAAGTTCGAAATAAGCATATATATTCCCCTTGTTACCTGATTTATCGGGATTCTGTAGTTAAGGTAAGAAGTTGACGACTCAGTTGCCACAGGCACTCGGTTCGCGATGCCGAGTTTCCGAGCACCGAGCTGCTAGATGTAGATGTATAACCAGTTATATAATGGCGACGTTAACGCCCCGATTTGCCGGGTAATGTTAATGTCTTCGTGTCGATTTATCATAAATTTGGATGTACATCTAGCTTTAAGAAGGAGCTTGAGTCAGAAGGACCCGGTTACGCTGCACCACCTGGGCACTGCCAGCAATGAACCTTTCGTATAACGACACCCATATGTCAGTAGACAATAGCCCTTCAGATGAAACCAAGCCATTAACAAAATGTATGCTGTAATGCGTGATTGCTTGCTTGCTTGGGGGTCGTCAAGCGGGTGGGTTGTGGCAGTGAGTGAGTAAAAAGCCTGGGCTTGTGAAATTAATCCTGGATTTGTAGAAATACTGATCCCCTTGGCGAGTGAGACAAAATGTTAGAGGCAGAACCTGCTCATAGGTCTGGTTGGGGCTGCGTTAGGGTAATTGACTGCAGTTGGTTCGACAGGTCGGAGACATCCCAGATGTAAGCATAACAGGGCCGGGGTGATAGTCATATCCAAGGAAACTCCAGGAATCGTGCTAGGGGATTATGGTAACAGCTATTGTTGTTGCTGAGATTATGTTTATTGTAATTGCTAAACCTCTTGTTGGAATTGCTAAACTATCGTAAGATACTTAAGGCGTAAGGCCAGAGTCGCTTGACGTAATAGTGATTATTGGTTTAAGAGATCACTCATAGGGGATAAGGGATTGACTACTCAAGTAATGAAAATAGGCGTCGGTGCATCCGGGTTGATGCCTCAACTTCAACGCCTGTAAACCAATTTTATCCAAATACATGCGCTCAGACAAAATGTCTATGCTGCTCAGACAACGTATCTATGTGCTCAGACAAACCATCTTTGTATTCAGACAAACTATTCATGTGCTCAGACGAACCATCCAAGTGCTCGGACAAACTATCCAAGTGCTAAGATTAACCATCTATGTGCTCAAACAAACCATCCATGTGCTCGGGATAATATTCATGTGCTCGGACAAATTATCCAAGTGCTCAGATATAAACTATGTATATGCTCAAACAAACTATCTAAATGTTCAGACAAACTATCTATGCGCTTGGACAAACTATCCATATGCTCAGAAAAGCTATCTAAGTGCTCGGACAAACTATCAAAGTGCTAAGATTAACTATCGATGTGCTCAAACAAACCATCCATGTTCTCAGAAAATATATCTGTTCGGACAAACTATCAAAGAGCTGAGATTAACTATCAAGCATTCATATCCGTATGAGCAAGACAATTTGTCTATTGTAAGAAATAGCAGATAGATATTGTAACGGACCTATTTGAGTTGCATGTATTTAGTGGGGTTTGTTATGATTTGGGTGCTAGGTGACCGGGTTTGTAAAGCGTTGCTATGGTAAGGAAACAATGGGGGGATTCGAGATTTGTTTAGGCGGGAAACTTGAAGACGGAAATTATGGGATATGTTAGCAGAAGTGTATATAAGGGCAGGGTTTTCTACAGTCGGGGAACTGGTTTAGTGGGTGCTAGGGGAAGCTCTGGGCATTTGTAGAGCGATTTAGGTTTAATCAGGGAAGGGATTTCGTTTATATTCTTAGTGTTGCACTCAGTAATTTCTGTAATGCCTGTTGGAATTCGATTTCAAATATACGTATAAAACTTAAACTGGACGTTTGTCTTTCTTCGCTTTAATTTGGGGATTTCGCCAGCTCGATTGATTTAAAGAGTTAACGGTTTTAACGGCAGTAACGGCGTCCTAGAGGGACTGTCACAATATCAACACTGGCTGCTGTTGTCTTTCACTCCTCGCAAGGAACAAACAGACACGTTGACTTTGGAGTAATTTTCAATTTAACTCACACCGTTGCAACGATAATCATTAGACACGTACGACTGACAAATCATCTGTTCCTAATCACATAACGGTTACACGCATAGGGGAGAGTAATTGTTTCCAAATCATATAAATGGGTTGTTAACCAGGCACAGCTTCGCCAAGAACCCTACCGGAACCTTGTGTCAGGTCGGCCACTGATGAAATGAATAATGCAATGGTACTTCAGGTAAGCGAAAGGAAATTTGCGTCTATATCTAACAAAAACAGCAACTGCAGAATTTAAAGAGCGACAATTATTCCTAAAATAAGACCTTTAGGGTAATTTCCTCTACAATGTTTACGTGACGTCATCGGCTGAAACAAATGCTATTCGCTGGACCATTTCGATAAGATCTCCGCTGGGTTAATCATCATCATTATCCGTAGGCATGTAACGGTGATGTAATATAACTTTCAATGTAGCTTCTAAGGCTGACAATGTTGTTCAAGTAATTTTCGAAATTAATAACATGGAGGTTCAAAGGCTATGAAATAGCTGACAATAGACCTATTTGGAATGAATCCTTGGATATATGAGTAACCATAAAAGGTATGCGTATCTTTAAAAGGTATGAATATTCATAAAAAGTTCACCTGGAATCACTTTTCATCACTCCTACTACAAGCATTCAACACACTAAGTAACCTGATACCTAGTCATGCATTTTTTTACGTTAAGAAACAGGAAGTGACTTATTTGGTAACATATGGGGTTGGGAGGCGTGAGCAATTAAGAATTTATGCATTCATCTAATTCTGCCGACTGCTTAAACAAAAGTTCGCTATTCGCTTGCCGCTGTTAAGATACCTACGCTTGACCGTAGTTACCATATTTTCATTGACAAATCACATTTATGATGAGTTGTCTGACTAACATATATAACATATATGACTAACATATATAACTATAATAACAATTAAGAAGAGATTATTTCTAATGCAATAAACGCATGTGACATCAATTACGGACCATTACCCAGCCAGCATACCTCATGCAACACCATATTGGCAGTAATTGCTCCAACGACATCTGGCTAATAACCCATGTAATTGTATGGCCTTATTGCCCACTGTATGAACCGTACTTTACAACGGGACCTGCGGTACAACCACTCAGTGAAAACCAGCCGTGAGGATGATATAGATAGAGAGAGGTTGGGTGACACAGAGCCTTTTTTCGGGGAAGATCGCACTGACGGGACCAGAAGAGCGATTTTCACAATAATATAGAGATATATCTATACGTCTTGGTCATGTTTCTCAGAGGCCGCGATAACCTCAATATCATCAAATCGGGCTATCTTTGGAGGCACACCTCTGGCACATTGAAAAAATGGAAGACCTGCTTCATTGCGCTAAGTAAATTGAGCCTTATTTGCTTGCATCGTGAAGAGGATTTAACAGAAGGACTTCATATCAAGTTCATGATAGACCTCCAAGATATAGACACGGTTCAGTTGAGCCCAATCAAAAAGCGATGCAAGTCATCAAAACAGGAAGTGACACCGAGCAAAAAATTCTGCATCCTCCTTAAACAAGGCAATACTCTGGGATCGGTTTACTTCAAGTGTGATTCTGCAAAGGAGGCTGAACAATGGGTGAGACAACTTGATAGGTGTACGTCTATTTGTCATTTGCGACGTTCCGTGTTTTCAGAGTTGAATGCGGCTGCATTCAAAAGAAACGTAGAAGATAACGTGAGGAATAAACTAGACATATCTACGCCTGGTTCTCCGAGTACAACTCACGATTTCCCGCAAGTCACTTTTCTCCGTAGAACGTTTTCATCATGTCGGAACCTGGCGGCTGCCGGCCAGCGGGCTGTCGATGTTGCTCTGGGTGTTCCATTCGCTTCTTTATCGCTCAGCCGCAAGGCCAAGTCTCTGGAGGATGCCCTGTCTTCATCAAAGAGTAATACAAGAAATGACCGGGATTCACCTGATGGGAACCAATGGATTCTCAAACAAAAGCCTTCTGATACTTCCCTATCAATGGAAGATGACACGCTATCGATGAGTGAAGAATACCCCGAGTTGACCAAGATGCCGGTTTCTAAAGACAGACTGAGTCTCACAGGGCGTGCAATTGAGCATGCCTCGACAAACGAGAATCTGCATAGATATGAAGAACTCCCAGAGTTCGATCACAACGACACGTTAAATAATGAAAGAATGATTAGCTCAGTCCATGATGGATGCTTCGTGCCGGATCAGTCCAGACGAGATGTAGCACAGATGGCGAGCTCCATGTGCCGTGACCAATGCCCTCCCACCCCACCCAATCCGTACTACTCCCTCCTGCCGGCCTTCGATGGGACGCTTGTGGCCTGTCTCCCTCGGGTGAGACCTGGGGTAACACCAGATGCCTCGGTTGACAACCTCCTAAGGAGGTCCGGGAGACAGGGTTGTAGGTTACCGCGTTGGCAAGATGAGGAGAAGAGCATTGAAGACCAGTCTGACGTCATTCTGGCGTCCAGTCGAGTCCGCCAGACGCGGTCGCCCTATCGAGTCAACAAACGCCATCATTGTAACAACATACCTAACGCCAATATGGGCACAATAGACGAGCTGGAAGGTAAGAATCACGAAACGTCTTCTTGTGCAATTAAACAGCAATGTTGAAACTTATTTCATCACGATAGGCATATTGATGAGATGGTAGAAACATCACATAAATACGAGCACTTTTGAACCAGACTAAAATGAACCTAACGACATTCTTGATGTATGACTAAACCATCTTTACCTGTGAGCAATATAAACAACTTTTCCGAAGGATAAATTTATCATCACTCCACTACAATCATATAATCCTCACTCCCCAACAATGATATTATCGTCACTCCCCTACAATCATATAATCCTCACACCCCTACAATCATATAATCCTCACTACCCTACAATGATATTATCGTCACTCCCCTACTATCATATAATCCTCACTCCCCTACAATCATATAATCCTCACTCCCCTACAATGATATTATCGTCACTCCCCTACAATCATATAATCCTCACTCCACAACACTAATATAATCCTCACTCCCCAACAATCATATGATCCTCACTCCCCCACAACACTAATATAATCCTCACTTCCCCAACAATGATATTATCGTCACTCCCCTACAATCATATAATCCTCACTCCACAACACTAATATAATCCTCACTCCCCAACAATGATATTATCATCACTCCCCAACAATCATATAATCCTCTCTCCCCAACACTAATATAATCCTCACTCCACAACACTAATATAATCCTCACTCCCCAACAATCATATAATCCTCACTCCCCAACAATGATATAATCCTCACTCCCCTACAATCATATTATCATCACTCCCCAAAAATGATATTTTGGTCAATACCCTGCAATTATATTATCATCACTCCCCAAAAATGATATTATCGTCATTCCCCTACAATCATATAATCATCACTTCCCTACAATCATATTATCATCACTCATTGTGGCCTGTATTCCATACTCTATTTGTAGCTTTACGTTGTTATATTCTGCTTCCTTGGTCATTCCTGCTCGGTTGCTTAAAGGACAGCACAATCATTTGCCGATGATCAATCATTTAGTGTGCTCTGATATTGCTACATTGCTGTACCATGTTGCACGCTCAATATCATACCTTTAATGGGAAGTACTGGATGATGTTGCAGACTGGGATGAAATACACAGTGCAAGTAGTGTGGAGTCTGGATACGAGGATACCTAATGAAGATACATGAATGTAAGGATGACAGCTCATGGCGACAGGCGTGTCAAATGTTAGGTCTACATACAGTCAATAGCATATATTTAAACATTTTATATCGGGTTAATGATGGATGAAAAAAGAAGCACATCTAATTACATTATTTGCATCGTAACCCATTTTTATCAATAAAAGCATAATTCTTTCTTGTGTTGCACCTGTTAAAGCAGAGAAATCCATAACACGCCTGTATCGTAATAAGCATCGATTCAATAATGTGCTGCCCTTACTTTAACAAATGGTCAAGATTTTTGCCCCTTAAGTGCGTCATTGATTAATTGTACATAAAGGCCCAGCACAATGTACACAAAAGAAAAGAATATTGCATACAGTCGTAAGACCCTTGCGGCGGTACTCGTATGTTGATAAACTTATTTCATCGTAACTTTTTTTAATCGGCGCCTGAGGTTGTCAAAATATTGATGAGTATGAATGCTGTTATTTCTGCGGCAGATCGTGCCATTATTTCATATGGGCTTCCTCTGTCGCTAATCCCAGTTGATCACGGTCGCGTGTTTAAATGTTATATCATATCCTATTGCTTAATTTTGAAAACCATGTGACCTTCTGGAATGGTGACGTCATAATCCTCCTGCATAGAAGGTGCACAAATTGTGTTATTTATAGGATCTGGTTCAGAAATCGGCAAAATTGCACCTGGCAGACTTACAGCTGAAAGAGACATGGATCTAAAGCTTTTACACTGTACAAAGACATGCAAATGTGTGAGTGTATGAAGTGTTTCTTGAAAGTAAAAAATGGAAGTATGGAAAATCAAGACCTTGGTTAAGCGCGTATGTATGTGTGTTAAAATAATGTGTGGTCCTGAAAGTTGAAACACCTGCTGTGACAGATAATAATGGTGGGTGATAATAGACCAGGTGCGCTTCTGCACCAACGCCACATATAACATTCATATCGCACGTGTTATTGGGTGCAGAATGACAGCCCACTGATATTCTTTGCTATGATCGGAGAGGTTTATTCACAGGATTCATGAGAAAAGGACTTTTTCTAATGCATCTTATCAACCAGAAGTAGCGATTTATGTGGACTACAGTGGGAGCTTCCGTATATAATCATGGATTTTTCAGGTAAAACTTAAAAAGTAATTTATCATTTGCACACTGCAGGAGCCTGAAATGACAATTCTGAAGCCTGTTCTGGGACTGAACTAGCATAACCATCAGTAAAAAACAAGACATTGAATGATTACAATCAGATTTATATATTATCAGTAACTGTGTGTCAAAGAACCTCAAATGCTCTAACCTTCGGAGAGTGTCTACGGCAGCACTGTAATCGGGAATGGGGTTTGGATGTAATATATATGCATGTATATATATATATATATATATATATATATATATATATATATATATATATATATATATATATATATATATATATATATATATATATATATATATATATATATATATATATATATATATATATGCATATATATATATATATATATATATATATATATATATATATATATATATATATATATATATATATATATATATATATATATATATATATATATATATATATATATATATATATGGTATGTACATATATATATATATATATATATGTATACTATGTATACTTATATATGTATACTTATGTATGTATATATGTAATATATATATATATATATATATATATATATATATATATATATATATATATATATATATATATATATATATATATATATATATATATATATATATATATATATATATATATATATATATATATATATATATATATATATATGCATAAACATATATATATGTGTGTGCATATATAACAAAATACCAAGAAGGAGATTGAACTAATCTTCATCATGCACATGACCCCACTCGTGTTTTGTTTTCGGAAACGGAATGACTGAGTCGCCTCTAACCCATCGTGGGGTGGGGGACATTTAGACCCACAAAGCTCGTAACCAACATGAATATTATTACCTTGTACCAGGAAGTATAGCATATGTACTCACATACGCTGCTTAACAGCGCTTGTATAATTGAGAGTAGTGATAGAGGGAGGGCCGTCAACTGTTACTCTCGACGTCAACGGTCAAGGTTCAACGGGGGGGGGGGGGTCTTATTCTGGATAGGGGTTGACGGCTACTCACATACGCTGCTTAACAGCGCTGTGTATAATTGAGAGTAGTGATAGAGAGAGGGCCGTCAACTGTTACTCTCGACGTCAACGGTCAAGGTTCATAGCCCGGGGGGGGGCACTTGGCCTTATTCTGGATAGGGGTGTGCCGCGGGACCTCGAAAACCCGTACCCGTCGTACAAGGTCAAAATGGCCAAAAGCATACCCCGTCGTACAAGGTATTATGCGAATGTATAACCCCTCGTACAGATTGAAGCTCAAAAACATACCCCATCGTACAAAGTATGAGGCCAAAAAAAACCCGTCGTACAAGTCATGAGGCCGAAAAAACATACCCCGTCGCGCCCGTCTCCGCAAGGGGCACTTATGTACTTACAGCATACCATTGCGAAGTGCCCGCTACATTTCGGGTTCATAGGTCGCGCATGGCGTATATATGTCCTGGTATATACCATTTTTCGTTCCCAGTCGGGGTTCATAGGTCATGAACATGGCTTCTCTGGTAAGGACGATATTTTCGTTCGCAGTCGGGGCATTTTGGACGTTTTTCGTCCTGTTGCAATGTATAAGACTTGCAATTTTCAAAAGGGAAAAATTCTTCAAAAAAAGGCCTGTGTTCAGGCCATGGTGAAAAATAGGGACTTGTCACCAAAAGGGAAAAATTCTTCACCAAGAAAAATAGGCCTGTGTCACCACCATGCCTGCAGGATCCCGTATACGGCGAAGATAATACAGCTCCTGTAGCAGAGGTAGGTCGTTACGATATTGTAACGTTATGATTATAGATCCTGGATCTGACTTCCGAAACAAGCGAGCTTTGGCAGATTGAGGATTGCTCCGCTGGGTGGCAATAGGCAATGATCGTTTTGTTAGGGGCCTCTTTGTCAAGGTACCCTTCCTTACCCCTGACTGCGGGCTCTGTTTATATGTTAATGGTAGGACGAGAAGTGTAGCGGAACCCCTGGAGTCTGGTCGAGGTGGCTTTTTAAGTGGAAGAACGATTCGTTTTCTTTAAACTTTGAAAACTTCACACTAGCACTCGATAATCGATGTCAGGCTTCCGAGCACCGAGATTATAGATTCATGAATAACAAGCCACTTGCGAGATGGTTTTCATAAGCGACCTTCCATCGGATATCTGCTGCTGTTCATTGCAGTTGATAAGGTTGTCTCTGAAAAAGTTGCCTTCAAGGCCAAAACTTGAATTAAATCTCGTGCATTAGACAGCAAACTGCCATAAACGGAGTAGAAGGTTATTTCGGTGGGGATTCCGGCCGTCATCACGGCGGGCATTTACGGTGGGGACTCGGAGTGGGTAGGGATGGGGATCATGGGGTGTGGGGGGTAAGGGTGGCGTCACAGCGGGGTTCGGTGTGTTGTCACTGGCACGTTGTCACGGCGGGAATGTAGGTTTGCGTGGGGTCGTGACAATTTTGAGGGTGGAGTCGTCTTTCCGTTTTGAAGTGGAACTCGTCACTCGAGAGTCCTGACTCCTGTGCCACATGGCGAATACAAACTTTAAACTTCCCTCCGTACAATTAAGAAAAACCCTATAAAATGGAACAGTTGAAGTTCTCGATACATGGTAGGATCCATTCCTGGATAGCCCGCCAGAAGATATCCATTGATAACACTGTATGTGTGGCGGTATAAAGTTCCATTCCCTGATGGATGATGACAGTAAGGAATGTTTGTATGCATCTACACCGGTGCTTTTGGCCACGTATGCTTTTAGAGTTGGTGAGGAGCATACTGTCACTTGACATTCTACAAGCGACACTATCAGCGGTCTGTAAGCTGCAGTCCACGAACAATCTTATATCATTTCAGCTTCCCGTCACACGTGGCGGAGTATTGGTCTTCTGTGGAATTCAATCAGCGTTTCTTGACTTACTATCAGCGCGTCTTCTAATTTGCTGTAATCGTACCTTCTCGTTGTTCCATTACCAGGATTACAGAGAAAACAGATCATCGATAACTTATGATCAAATAAATACTTGAAATCCAATAATTCTCGCTTGGCGTTCAATAAATCATGAAATATCTACGCCAGATGTATTATTTTCAGAGCGTGAAGCTTCACTACAAGATAAGTGGTCCGGTAGGGGCGCCACTGGTGCTGATGCTGCATGGCTTCCCAGAATTCTGGTACTCCTGGCGTCATCAAATCAAACACCTCAACTCAAAATATAGGTAGGTCTAGACACCATGACATCATCATATCCAACACAATTCAACATATCCGTGTACAGGTCAAATATCAACCACAATGTTATGTGTTTAATTTTGCGACTTACCAAGACATACGGCGTCTTCCCAAATAGCTTATAGCTACGGTAAGAGGGCTCACTCTAATTGACTTGTGGTCACCGCCATGTTGCGCCACCATGAAAATAACTAAAGCACATGGCACTGTTGTTTGTGTTGCAATGGAATACCGCAGCCCCAAAAATGTGGTTGAGGACAGACCGCCGCCCCAAAAATGTGGTTGAGGACAGACGTTATGAAAAACTACGTGCTCGCACACAAGTGGTGGGTTCACGTATTTTGTCGAGAGTGAGCCCTCTGTGCTTAGCTATAAACTCTTATTTTATCCCTCTTAGCCTAGCTATAAGTTGTGGTAGGAGAGAGACATGTAATAATTTCGCCACGTTATGATTACCATGCATTCAACACCGGACTGCTCTCAATGTATTAAAAGAACGCTTTCATTCGGGTCATAGCGTGGGTAAGAGCAGGGTTACGGCCAGGATCTGGGTTGGATCGCAGTGGGCATCAGGTCTGGGTCATAGGGGGATAGAGTGATTAGGGTTGGGTCGCTGCTGGGATTCAGGTGGGATCACTGTTGGGATTAGGGTAGAGTCACGTGATTGTTGTTGGGTCATAGAGTGATAAGGGTTGGGTCACAGCTGGGATTCAAGTGACAACAACAATTCTGGGCCATTTATAACTACCTTTCAACCCAAGTGACGCCTGGCTATCGAGTATAAATGTCGAGTTTGAAAGTATGAATTTATTAAGAATTACCATATGGTATTTTGGGTACTATCCTTTTCAGCAAAGACCATTATGTATCGGACAACGCCGAATGTCCTGCTATTTTTTTTTATCAATCCTACTCTGCCGCTTACTCACACGTTGAGCCACTTCGTCGAATGCATATTGCGTGTTACAATTCGATACGATCAAACGCGAAATTGACCATTCATCATTTAAATATCACAACAATCGAATGCAAATTGGTCGGTAAAACTGCCATATTTATTTCAGATACTTATTCCTGCAGTGTCACTGTGACTATACTTATGTGAGCTCTTTAGATGACTTGGTTGAATGTATCCATTTAATTGGCCTCTCGTTTTTCACGTTTTCAAGTCTCTTCGTGGGTTACTAACCATGGTATTTAGAGTATGTTAGGCATCTCGCCTTTATGTCTCCGCTCAATTGTGCTCTCTGTCTCTTATCAGGGTGGTAGCTGTCGACCTCCGCGGATATGGTGGCTCTTCTAAACCGTCTGCTGTAGACAGCTACACTATACCTAAGCTGGTGGAAGATATCGTTGCTTTAATTGCGGCGCTTGGTGAGAATCGGTTCCGATATCTAGTGAAAGGCGATCATTTATTTTCGAAAACAGTCATAAAATTTTTTCAAAATTAATTTTAGATTCGGTCTGCATCAAAATGAGCTACACCCTGTGAACACCAATGAAATGAGATATTAGGACAATGTCAACCGACTCGTCGAACCCCTAAATACCTCCTACGACATATGCTATGATATAAAATACTGCACCCTGGGGCACTCAATCAGTTTTGCATAACTCGTTCATAAAGATGGGGTCATTGACCGCAGGGCATGATCTCGCTGTGTTATCGTCACAATAATGGGACCAATGAGTACTTGATGTCCACATGATTTCAGACTACGGATCGGCTGTCATTCTGGGGCACGACTGGGGTGGAGTTCTAGCATGGGTTCTGTGTATTCGCTACCCTCACCTGGTCGACAAATGTTGCATCATGAACTGCCCACATCCCGTTGCCATGTCACGCTTCGTTCAGAGCAGCTGGAAACAATTCATAAAGTCATGGTTGGTGATGTTTATAAGAAGGCATTCTTTGGTGATTTGTATCTCTCCTCACAAATGGCTTCCCCGAGGTATATAACATTAAGTTGCGCCGGAATTTGCATTGGTCCGACCAGGGAGGTGTGGCGCGACGATATGCTCACATGCACATTCTTCCCTGTATTTACTTATGAGTTACTGGCTGTGCTTTATATGCAGGTATATGTTTTTCATCAACATGCCATATTTCCCCGAATGGTATTTTACTACTGGCGATTTGAAGTCCCTGGACAACGCATTCACTGGTAAAGGCATGGGGGCGAAACCAGGCGCGTTCTCTGTCGAGGATATGGAAGCTTTTAAGCATTCTTTCAATACAGCAGGTAAGAGCAAACGAATTAGTCAGGAAATTTGACATTCTTTACCTGGTACCATATAATAAGCATCCGTTCTAGGGTCGTTTTTGTTTCCCTCTTCCTGCGCCTGCTCTGTAACACTCTTTGTGCCAATCTTTTTAACGAGAAATGACATTACTGTCGTTGGATGAAATGAAGTGTGGGATTTCAGCGCCGCAGCCAGGGATTCCTGGGTGGCTGCCCTAGTGGTCGTCATAGTGAACTGGTCATCTATTTTGGGTTGGGGAGGTGAAGTGTCCCCAGACATAGAACACACACACACGCGCACTCTCTTTCACTCTTACTCTCACTCTTACTCTCTACTCTCACTCTCACTCTAATTCTCACTCTAATTCTCACTCTAACTCTCTCTCTCTCTCTCTCTCTCTCTCTCTCTCTAACTCTCTCTCTCTAACTCTCTCTCTCTCTCTCTCTCTCTCTCTCTCTCTCTCTCTCTCTCTCTCTCTCTCTCTCTCTCTCTCTCTCTCTCTCTCTCTCTCTCTCTCTCTCTCTCTCTCTCTCTCAAAACGATTATTTGTCGTGCGTCTTGTCCTTTCAGAGGACTTCACGGGACCAATGAATTCCATTCGCTGCACATTCGAGGCCTAAACTCAGCTAAAGGTTACAGCAAGAAAATCACTGACGTTCCTGTGATGCTCCTCTGGGGAACGAAGGACAACGCTTTGAGTAATGAAATGGCTACCATGTCCGGGGACTATGTGTCGGATTTTCAACTGCATTTCATCGAAGGAGCAAGTCATTGGGTGCAACAAGACGAACCTGCTGTCGTCAATGAATACATAGATACGTTCTTAAAGACGGCCCTTTAAGATGACTCGCATGATATCTGAACGTATTGTGTGATTACTTTATTTTGCATTGAGCTTAGATTTGCATAAGACCAAGATTTTGCTCTTTAAAAAAAAATTCATTGATTTTCATAAAACCAATATCTTCCTTTTTTTAAATACACCATATAGTTTGTAGTCAGTGTGCACGACTGTGCAAGCTGGTGGCCTTGGGTGGGAGGGGATGGGTGCAGGGACAGCTGGGGTTCTATTAAAAGATGCACTAGGCTTCCATCAATAGCAAGTGAATATATTGGTCGCTTTTAACTATGCGACACCACACCCGATTACTTTTGTTCAACCTTGCGACGGTCTCGAAATATAGTTATCTACTATAGCTGTCAATAGTTAGTTGCGTTATGTAAAAATGTATATATATTGACCGCTGTATTTATATATGTATTTACAGACGAGTCAGCAACAAAGTATTCAATTCAATGTATGACGAATATCAGATCTTGCCAATCACTGTATGCTTTGCCTCCTTGAGATGATGATCAATAAACAAAACATTGGTCAGATGCCAACAAAACTGTATTCAATCAATCACGATAAGAAACATAGCTTAGGTTTAGAGATTGGGGTCAGGCTGTACTAATTCCTTGCCATCGATAACGTGAAATGTGATGAATACGGAACAATCTCCATCCTATGCTAAAAAAAATATATGATGTTAAAAGAAGAAAAATCCCCACAACCAGGTTCCGGTTAGCTAAACACGGATGACGTAGGGCAAAATATTTAGTAAAGACGCCGTCACCATTAAACCAGTGAGAGAAAAAGGGAATCGGAGCGATTGTCGTTGTTGACTTGTCCATTAACTAGTCCACGTCATGCTTGGAAGGTCAAGCTCGCTGTCGCGTGTTGCGTTTAGTCGGGAGTGGGGTTACTCCACCAAGTTTAATGGATTCAACCCTACCTCAACCAGCACCATCACGAAACAGGATACCTATACATAATCATTCATTTGTTCAGAACCAGCCCAATGTAGGACACGATATGTGTTAAATGTCTACACAATCAAGCTAGCAAATTGAGAAAAAAAATCATTGTATTTCAATCAAGCTGCACCATGACACTCGGCAATCATATATATATACCGATCTCAAAGAGTTACCCCACAAGCCATCTCAAACATATTGTGGTCTGTTTGCAGGTTGGGTGTCCGATAAAGAAGCAATCCTCTCTACGGAAAGCGTCACGCAAGTGCAGTCATTATTTGTCAAGTGTCGAAGCTGAACTGACTGATCATACCGACGAGAGGCAGCGTTGAATCAAACCATACTTGCTGCCAGAAAACAAACAGATATTCCAAGCCAATTGCTATTAACTGAGTGCACGTTTTCAACTACTTGATTCAGGTATGAATGACTTTCACAACACGCTTCATTGGTCCGTAAATCTTAGTGTATTATTCCCCTCGTCACGGATTTAAACTGCGTTGAAATTATATTACGATTCCAGTAACTGACCCATATGGACGGGTATCAACCGCTTCCCCGCATGGTCATCGATTGTAGTAATACGAACGATTATCGCACATTAATATGTTATAAGCCTACCTCTCTTCATACACGGGTTTATATCTGATGATATATATCCAGTAAAGATTAACAACAGAGGTTGGCAATATTTTTTGTCGATTTGAGGTATTCACTCAGTACTTATGGAGGAGAAACGATTCCAAATGAAGCCTTCAAAACAAGGGCTGGATCAGTTCCTGATTATAGGCATAGACGTGTTACTGAAAGGACTCTCGATTACCAGTTGTGAGGGCTACACATTGATGTCGTCTGAAAAAGGTATGATGCAACCAGACTGGCTCCAACAGGTTGTCCCTATGGCGTTGTTATACAAGATAAGGATTTTTGACACCTTGCGTTTTGTCGTTAAAATTGTTTCTAGCCGGTGAATCGTCCAGTGGTTTTCTAAATAACCATGTAAGTTAGATATTTATCCTGTTAGTGGTCGATGTGACGTCAGATTATGTAGCTCTTTCAGCCCCTTCGTCTGTTTAGCGACCGAAACGAGAACACGCCTCCACAAACACACCCATAATCTGACCAATCACAAGCACGCTTGGAAAGGGCGTGCCACATCATGTCGGCAGCTGTTAAACATGTTTGATGGTCTGGGAGGTGCAGGCATGTGGCAGTTTAATGGGAAACTTTTACGGCCAAAACGCATTTACCAAGCTCTCACCAATGTATCAAATAAATGTATTACCGTGCCAACATCAGCTGCCACACAGCCGTGATGTGACATGCGTGTAACATACGTGACGCATTAATAATGCACATGGCTTCATAACAATACATTGTGGCAATAAAGTGATATAATGTCATGTCTTTGATGTAGATATGCGAGTGATTGAGATGAGGTTGGGAGCGATCTATATATATATATATATATATATATATATATATATATATATATATATATATATATATATATATATATATATATATATATATATATATATATATATATATATATATATATATATATATATATGTGTGTAAATACATATGATCTTATGCCACCTTAGGTTACATTGACGATCGTGAATAGCAAGAACTATACGAGGCGTAGTTTTTTTAAACATATTTATCTACCATCATACATTATTTGGCTTTCCATAGTTTTGGGTTGCGATGGGTTTTTTTTTTACCGGGGAACAGCTGGTTCAGCCCAGTTCTAGGTGAAGGCCGAATCATTTTACGATTGGCTGTCTACTGTTCTGCAACAGGGGGATCCAACGTGTGTTGTTATCGAGGTTTGGCTGATAATCCTAACGAATTATTTTACCAGTCACAAGTGTCAATTTTGTGTTGTGTAATATTTCGAGTCGCTGAATGCGGGTTAATTATAAAGGGGTCATGTATTCCTCATCGTCTTGTTGCCGTAGCGATCTCTTAATCTAATGGATTTCATTCTCTCAGCATTCTAATTACAAGACATACGGTGGTGCGGGGGCCAGCATTTCTCATCGGCTACCTGCATTGTAGATTGTATAATTCGTTTTACAGGGTTTTTTAAAACTAACTCGGTAGTCTGGATAATTGAACCGGATGCTGGTCTGTTATGCTAGTTGAAATATGAGGGTTCCCCGTCTCTGGCGTCTGACTACGCACATGTAGTAGCCTGTTGTTGACTATAAATTTGTGTTGCCTAGTGCATGACGTTTGAAGCACACAATTTTGATTTTCATTTGATGTTCTTTGCTGGACTGTGCAATTGTTGAAATTAATTCTTCAGAGTAACTAAGTGAAAAAACCCAAGATGCCTGTTGACACCAAAGGGAATAAGGTAGTGTTTGTTATGTTGATGTGATATCATCTTTTGTCATATGCTATTTTGGTCTATATTATTTGCTTTGTATATCTATGTGCAAACAAATTGCAGTTATTTTGTACTCAAACATATTATAAAGTTGCTCTTTGTTAACATGAACTAAACATTGGATCAATTCTACACATTAACCTTACTTGTCTGTTCCTTTACTGTAAACTGCTTTGTGACACTCAGATTATTGCTTTCTTCGATGCCATGTCACAAATATAAATATGTGATCTCTTTCTGCAGAAAGAGGAGGTGGTTCAGTTCCTGAGGATGTCAAGTGTTGAGAATGAGGAACGCAAGTGGATTCGTCCAGACCTCCCCAGTAGATGTACTTACAAACCAGGTGGTCACCAAGACGATCCCTCTCCACATACACATAAGAAAAGGTTGGTTGGTAATCGCCCTACTTGCAGATTCTTGAGTAATATTATATATTTTTTTTCTATTTAGTTTTCTAGGGCAATGTATTTGGATGATAAAGCCAATGTGGTGGTCAGAAAAATTCTGATGTATTACTGACAAGGTTTTATGTTCAGGGTATCTGCTCCAAAAATCCTGCCAACAATATTGGATCGTATTGGAGATTCTCCATTAGTGCGTATCAACAAGATTCCAAAGTCTTTTGGGGTAGAGTGTGATGTTTGTAAGTATTAACTCACATTTAACCTGTATTACCATCAAATTGTATCTGGTTTTTTTGTGTGTGTGCAATTTTACCATAACATACCTATACATTTTATAGAAATGCATTCTTTGTTCTTTTTCTGTATTTAAAATTCTTGGTGCCTAACCTAAATATAGCATCATGCACTTATTCTGAATGTATCGCCTTTGTTGTGGTGGTTTTCAGTTGGCAAATGTGAGTTTTTCAATGCTGGCGGCAGTGTCAAGGACCGCATCGGTCTGCGTATGGTCGAAGATGCTGAGGCTAGTGGATTGCTTAAACCAGGAGATACTATTATAGAACCCACGTCTGGAAACACAGGTAAGGCAAATCTACCAGTACTCAATTACTGAGAAATATCGGTCAATATAGTATTCGCCTCAAAGTGCAATTTGACTATGTGAAATGAGATAGTTGGTTTATGTGGAGTGGAAGAAAACTTTGTTATTTAGTATTTTTTTCAATAATGTATGGAATCATCTCGTTTGTCTCAGTTTTCAATAGATCTAGTTGACTTATATTCACTTCTTTTATGGCAAAAAAGGCAGTAAGCAAATGTGACATCTGTGATATGACGTTATAACACAGCTCATTATTATAAGTATTCAGTGAGACTTTGGGTGATGTGTCGTTACAGGCATTGGTTTGGCCCTGTGCTCGGCTGTGAAGGGTTATCGCTGTATCATCGTCATGCCTGAGAAGATGAGCATGGAGAAGGTGGCCGCTTATCCAAACAATTATCACTGTTACTTGATATTTGCTTTTATATATATTTTGAAGGAACATATGCCTCAGATATTATTCATATGGCCTAGCCGTAGCAAATCTGCCATGACTAACATGTCATGAAATTACAAAGACAATATTTTTGAAGTCAATGTATGTATTTAACATCAAATAAATCGTCTGAAGGTTTTTTGGTATTGTGACATTTTGTTTTAATTGCGTGATATTGAGAATCCAGTCATGAATATGTATATCTTGATTCACATAAGCTGTATCCCCTTCTGTTATATGTCATGCCTGGTTCTGTTTGCGCGTGGTTAGGTGGATGTGCTGAGAGCATTAGGTGCTGAGATAGTCCGCACCCCAACCAGTGCCAGCTTTGATGCCCCAGAGTCACACATTGGGGTGGCTCATCGTCTTCTCCAGGAGATCCCAAACTCACATATCTTGGATCAGGTCAGATATCTTTTTGTTGTGGATTGTTCAGAATGACCAGTTTCAATCAGATCAAATATCAGATTTACCACGGTGAAGCCTGTTGTCATGAAACGTATTGGATACATAAGTGTCTAATGATGAATGTGGGCATTTGGTGTGGATGTTTCAGTATTGCAACCCCAGTAATCCTCTGGCTCACTACGATGGCACTGCTGAAGAGATTCTTGATGCTTGTGATGGTATGTATTCCATTTACAATATCAATGCAGTTTTATCTGGCAGAATCTTCTGTTTATATTCTGTACCAGAAATGTCATGAATTTGATTTCTTCCTTCTTCACCTGACTCTGGTGTTGTGTGATTCAGGCCAGGTGGACATGTTGGTAGCTGGTGCTGGAACAGGTGGCACAATAACTGGTCTGGCTCGTAAAATCAAAGAGCGCTGCCCAAATTGCAAGGTAATATAACACTTCCTCATTTTCATTTAGCTGTTAATTTTTCAGCAATGAGGAAATTTTAGCCCCAATATTGTGGAAACAAATCACACACCTGTGCTACCTATCAATTATCACAACCATACCTGCCTACCAGCCCTTCTTCGTTCTCCTGAACTTATACCCCCTGAAATCCTTATATCAGTCAGATGAGACCTGTTTGTCATCTGTAGGTGGTAGGATTTGACCCCCTGGGTTCCATCATTGCTGAGCCGGAAGAGTTGAATAAAACCGACGTGAACTACTATGAGGTTGAGGGAATCGGATATGACTTTGTACCCACAGTGTGTGACCGCAGTGTAAGTAGTGCCTCTTGTTCGTAGTATCAACCTTGTGTCACATGCTTATTATCAAACTACGTAAGTATCTTAAGAATGTTACGGTTGCAGATGCCATTAACATTTGACTTGGCTGTGTCTATTTCCTGTATGCAGGTATAAATTAATGTGATGGATGTGTTCTGTGACAGTTTGTTGACAAGTGGTACAAGGCAGCTGACAAGCCTAGCTTCCAGATGGCCAGGAGGCTTATCAAGGAGGAGGGTCTCCTTTGTGGTAAGTCTGTCACACCAATTATTGTAGAAGAACTCTCTCATTGAAGCTGCTACTCCCCCCATTAACACATTGTCCAGCCCAGCCACCAGAACCTCATACATTAACAGTGAATCAACCAGTGTTCCGCATGTGCCAGTTTCAAGCCCAGGGACCATCCCATTATTTATCTCCATACTATCTGCTTTGAAAAAATCAGATAGTCTGACTTCAAAAACCATACATTGAGACATTACAGTGTTGACTGATGCACTTCTCCAGGTGGCAGCAGTGGTGCAGCCATGCATATAGCCATGCAAGCCGCCAAGGACAGCGGTTTGAAGGCAGGACAGCGCCTGGTTGTCATCTTTCCCGACTCCCTCAGGAACTACATGTGATTATCATTTTGTCATAACAGCCATAGTCCTCTGTCCACTTAAATAGAATGTTACCAATTCTGTTCTCGCTTGTTTGACCAACTTATTGCGATTATTTGACTACTTGTGATTGTGTTGACCATGTCTGTTGCTTGTGTGCAGGACCAAGTTTCTGAGTGATGATTGGATGCAGGAGAGGGACTTCCAGGAGAGTAGCATGGGAAGTGATGGTAGTGACGTCTGGTGAGCTAATCAAACCTAACACTTGGTTCATTATAGTCTAGTGCCATGTACAATGTTGATCAGATGTTTGGTAGTCAGGTGCAGGATGGTGAATGCGTGTTACCATGGCTGTGACAGCTCATCCCACTTGGAGAGCTGATCTTGCACATACCAGCTTCCTTGCCTTTGCTATTTCATTCCTTTCCTTGTTTGGTATGCACGGTTCGAATGGTTCCCGCAGCCCTCGCCAGCTCCTCTTACACTGACCAGCTCCTCCCTCTCTCACCAAACCCTCCCACCCTCACCAGCTCCTCCCACTCTCACCAGCTCCTCTTACACTGACCAGCTCCTCCCTCTCTCACCAACTCCTCCCACCCTCACCAGCTCCTCCTTCACTGACCAACTCCTCCCTCTCTCACCAACTCCTCCCACCTTGACCAATTCCCTTGCGCCCCACTTCTACATCTGCCAAATTAGCCCCACTGAACTAGGTTGACCTGGTCCAACCATATTCATAATCAAACTACTTAATGTTATGGTGCTTCAGTATTCACTAATGCTTGTTGGCCAATGTTGATACACCTTGAATCGTTAATTGTTATAGTGGTACTATGTTAATCAATTAACTATCTATAGTAAATGCTGAGTGTGTGAGTCACATATTCAACAGGCATTATTGTTTGTGTTCGATGAAGCATATTTCATGCCATTATTGCTCTTCTAATGTTTAGAAGCACTGTATATATTTGATACAAATTGCCTCAAAGGCTGATAGTCATTTTTAACTGTGGTTGTCTTTGAAAGTGCCCACCTCAGAGTCTTATGTTCAATGCTTGTTGCATTATGAATGAATGTAAATCTGCTTAACATAACTACTAAATGGATCTGGGATGATACATTTGATTTCATTTGCTTGACAGCGGTGATGATAAAAAAACTTGGTAAGATTATTGTTTTCGCTGTTTGGCTTTGATGTTGCCTCATGCAACTATTGGTTTAAGCTTCTTGTACAAAAGTGTGCTTACCAATTTCTGCATTTTTGTTTTGCTTGCTGGTTTTATTATAATGCCAATTGCTTCTTTTTACAAGTGTAAACTCAGTAACAAACTTGTGGTTCCTGATCCAAGGATGTATGTGTCATATTGATAATAGGTTGCCAAGGCAACTGGCCATCCTATTGTTGATATATTGCCTTCTGTTATCTATCTAACTAACACCTTCATATGCAAAACCACTCAGACTTGGTAGAGTTTTAAATTAACTGTCTTATCCAAATGGAGAGGGTGTCCAGAAGTTCTGTTGCAAAGTGTATATCGTGCAGTGAGATAGTCAGTCGTGAATTGGGGTGTGCCTTAGTGGTGTTGTGTGTGGAGCATTGTACCTAAATATTACGGTTTCCCGCCTTATTCAAGGCCTTTCTTCAAGGTCAATAGACTAGTTTACTTGTAGCATGAAACTAACAATACCACAGTGCTGTGAGAAGATTAGAATTACTCACAACCATGTTTCACTTATTTTGTGTCGCCTTCATTTGCATGTTCCTTGTGAGCCCCCGTTTTCCTCTGCCCTCCCGAGTCCTTTGTCGGTCTACTTTTTTTTCGTAGAGACTACTTGCTTCCTTTATCCACCTTTTTTCTCTGCCCACCTGTTTTCTCTGCCTATCTATACCCTCTACCAACCTTTCTTTTGCCCACCTATGCCCTTGGCCCACCCTGTTTCTTTTGCCCTCCTGTTACATCTGACCATCTGTTACTCTCTCTCATTTGTCACTATATTAAGTATATCCTCTCTCCTGCTTTAGTGGTGGTTGTTGTTTGGCACTATCCACCGAGACAATCATCTCATCAGTCTTAATTGTTGGACAATGACTACTATTTGTGAATTATATATTTGTTTTAAATTTTTGTACCTATTTTTCATGAATTAAGTGGTACATTTGGGCTGCTTGAAAAATAACTAATTAAGAACTTAACAGTTTTTAGCAATATAAATCATAATGCACTCACCCCCTTCGTAGCATTTATCTTGTGATGCATTTATGATCCCTGGTCAGGTGGTGGAACCTACCTGTAAGTGCCCTGAGGCTCCAAGCCCCACTGACCATCACCCCCACAGTCACTATACAAGACACACTCAACCTCCTGAACCAAGAAGGCTTCGACCAAGTCCCCGTGGCCTCAGACAACGGGTCAGTAACTTGACTTCATGGGAAATTGCTTTTTTTGGTTTTAATGTTTTGTTCCAAATATAAATTCACTTGTGTTTGTGTGTGCAGAAACATTGAGGGTATGGTCACTGTTGGCCATATGATGAGTCAGGTCATGAAGGGCAAGGTCAAACCATCTGACTCTGTCACCAATGTCATCTACAAACAGTTCAAACAGGTAAGAATACTCATCAAGTCAGTCCATTAGGGTGATATTGAAGTATGTTTTGCTCTAGCTGGTGGCTGGCATCTATTCTGATTCACAGACAGCAGTGGTTGAAGCTGTGTATTGATCCTTACCTCCAATTGTCTCTTAAAGTTAAATATCTGGTAAAAAAAAATCCTGTTGAGGAACCATTTACTCGGTTTCATTGTTAGAATCTCGGTTTCAATTCACTTACTTTGCATCTTGATGTTGACAGCTTTACTGTTAAAAGGGAAAGACATTCTATGTACTGTGGTTTAAATGGATCCATTGGAGGAAACCGAGTATATTTAGCTATGATCAGTTGTAATGATTGGTTTTCAGGTCAAAATCGACACAACACTAGGTCGCCTGTCGCGGATGCTGGATACAGACCACTATGTTCTGGTGGTGCATGGCCAGAGGCAGTGTAAGTATAGTAAGTAGAGCCTGCTATAGTATCTGCACAGTGAGACAAGGTGCTAGCTTGACACCCAACAGCACTATCATGGTACCTAATAACTTCGCCATCAGATTGTATCCCATAAGGGTCGAAACAATACATACCACCACCACTACTGAAGTTAAGTATCCCCAGCTGCGATTAGCATTTGTTAAATGGATGGCTGACAGGTAGATCAGGTGTGTTATATTTAATAACAGCAACTGAAACAACATAAGGCATGCAGTTGTGAATGAGAATGGCAATCTGTGTCAATCTTATTTTGCTGTTTCTTGATAATTCTTGGTTATCATAATGCCTTGTGATGTTTCAATCTGCAAGACCTATTTCATTGCATCATAATATCCTTATCAATTAGAACTATTAATATTGTTTTAAGATGAATATTTTGGCACCCTTCTCATTGTGTGACCATAAACTTCTCCATAGCACTTTCAGTATGAAAAATACACTGGCAGTTATATAACTTGTAAGCTACATTTATCCACAAAACTTAGATCAGGGTTACTCCACTAATTAAAATATGGACATTGCTTCTTTGGATTGGTCCTCCAAGGATGCCACTAACAGCATTCATGGATGACCTCTTTGTCTCCCTCAATCTGACATGACCTCCATCTGTTGCAGTTGAAGGAAAAGGCCAGGAAAGCAACAAGCAGATGATATTTGGTATTGCAACCAGGATAGATCTCCTCAACTTCATCACTCGTAGTGAAGCATCCAGCTCGTAGATACTCTCCTGTTTCTCTTGCCAGATTACAACCATGTCATTTCATATCGATTTGCACACACAACGCTAAACTCTCACGTTACATCTGTTTTGTGACTCATCTTTGTTGACCTAATATGACTATTTTTCATGGGCATTCACAAATGTCCCTTTTAAATTCTTCTTACAAATTGCTGGAATTCAGGGTCATTGTATTCTATATATATGTCTCATCCACAGTGAAAGGTGAAATGGTATATATATATATATATATATATATATATATATATATATATATATATATATATATATATATATATATATATATATATATATATATATATATATATATATATATATATATATATATATATATATACACACACACATATTGGTGTCAGTGTATTTTTGTCAACTTTGATATGCCCAGTCCTGGTGTATTGACGGTGCTTATATGCTATGTATGTTTATCAGAGTGTGGATCTCGTTTGAACAATCGTTCATGTATTCTATTTTGGTTAGCTTAGAGGTATGGGGAATCCATGCTGCATCAAACATACCGGTCCGGTTTTACATTTGTGGTGTTTACATAGGTACAATAATGGTGAATTTATTTTTTGTGACAATTTGTCAGTATATACAAAACCATCTAATAGTTGTGACAGACTTCTAGTATGATGATGGTGCCTAAATGTAAATTCACATTAAAGCTCTACAGTTCAATGACTGCCCAACTGCAGATATTCCTGGCAAACCATGTGAGCCCTGCAGCTTGCTGGTTTGATTCTGTGGGCGTTGATCATTTCACTAAGCATTGTTATCTGCTTGTTAATCCAATCAACCATTCCTCCCAATAAATTAATTCAGATTCAAACATGATTGTTTTTTTTGTGGTGTGGGGTTGGTTGTTGATTTTGGAATGAACACTAAAATGCAGGTTGTCAGCATGAACACGATTGCTCAGGTAATCTGCATGTTCATGTTACACCTGTGTTGTACATGATTGCTTAGGTAATCTGCATGTTCATGTTACACCTGAGTTGTACACGATTGCTCAGGTAATCTGCATGTTCATGTTACACCTGAGTTGTACATGATTGCTCAGGTCAGACTTGGTACATTGTTAAGCTGAGGAGCTACTGGGTAGGAACTGTACCCTGGATTAGGATTTTAGCTTCATGGTAGCAAACTATTTATCAAAGGAAGCTGCTAATAAATTAGAAATTATGGAGAGGAAAATGCTGTTTGTGTATGTCCAATAGTACCTCATACAACCATCAGAGATTGCACTGGACAAGCTTCTGTTGGCTTGGATTAGTATGGGTAGAACTAGTACTGTTAAGTGTCTCTGCATTAGTGTCAGTGTTTGAACGGTGACTAAGTAATCTGTATGTTCATGATACAGAGTTGATCCAGCAGATGATGGATCCCATATGATCCAGCAGATGATGGATCCCATAAGATCCAGCAGATGATGGATCCCATAAGATCCAGTAGATGATGGATCCCATATGATCCAGCAGATGATGGATCCCATAAGATCCAGCAGATGATGGATCCCATCTGATCCAGCAGATGAAGGATCCCATAAGATCCAGCAGATGGTGGGATCCCATACCAACAGTCGATCGAGTACTACTTTGTCAAGAGGGAGCGCATGCTCCACTTGGTTCGTAAGAGCTAATATATACTACTCAAGGGCAAAAGATGTTAATTTTGACAACTTGATGATGTATTGGTTCGGTAAGTTTAGGGAAAGCGAGGGTGACCGACGTCTTTTTTTGACTGGGTCATGATATGAGCTGATGGATGCATTTAATGAGGAATCTTCAAATTGGTCATCAGGAGTAGAATGACATGAGGAGAATGATCTGGCCGGAGAAAGGGCCATGGAGTGTGAATCAGTATGAAATTTAAGATTTGCTATGGATGCTGACAGGACGGCTTAATCTGTGAAATTAACATCTTGGCTTGATATGTAAGCCGCAGGAGGGTGGCCGCTCAGCCAATGGCGACTTTGCCGGAATAAAAAAAACTGTATTTGTCCTTAATGTAATATAAATTAGAAAGGACAAATCACCATAACCTAAAGACAAACTAATAAACGAAGAAGAATTGAAATGAAAAACACTGATGAAGTGCGAATAATCTCTGCAGATCAAGTTCGTGTTGATACTAACTCACTGTCACCGCCACTTCGAACACTTCTTATATCATACACAGACTCATTCGAAATAAGCAAAGGGTGTTCCGCCGGTACGGATTTATTTGGCTTCTGAAGTAATGGTGTGAAGTAGACGACTTATTTACCACAGACACTCGGTTCCCGATGCCAAACTTCCGAGCACCAAGCCGCTAGATGAAGATATATAACTAGATGATCGAGAGAGCTTATATACACCTGCTGCTTTAGGGTTGAGATATTGCCTCCTAGACATGACTAGAATGCTACAGCAGAAATGTGTTAACGAGCCAGTTTGGACAGTTATCGTAGGGAGTGTATCTCATATGTTTCCAGCAGCCCATGGAAAGCTGCTGTCATAGCTTTGTATGATTTCATTCACTCTGGCTGAATGGCTTGTCAACTTGGCTCGCCAAGTTATGGCGATCGGCCCGGTATGTATGTTTGTTTGGATGTTTGTAAACATTTTTTTGTTTCGCGATACAGGTCGCAATTTTTGAAATTTTCCATTTTTTTCTTCTTCAATCGTTAGGCGTGATTGATGCGCAGAACCGAGAGGTTTTGTTTAATTCACTGTCAGTTTGTCTAGAACGGCCCAAATCATAACGGTTGAATCATTGATCGGCAGAGACGTAGTTTATATGTTCAAGGAAACATGATCCTTCGCAGATTCTCTGTGTGTTCTGTCCCTGTGAAACTAAAGCTGTTTAAAACATTTTGTTTGCCTATGTACACTGCACAATTGTGGTGGAATTATTGTCTCAACAAACTGTATAGCTCTTATCATAATATTCTTAAGTTGTTTACTGGTCACTCCAAGTTTGAGGGTTCTAGCTTTTTATGTACAATTTATGATGTTAGAGGATGTGCGTCTGTTATTCGAAACCTGGTTTGCAAGTTTTCACAGAGATTGAACAGATCTCAAAATCTTATTATTGTAAATATGTTGCAGTCTATTGGTGTGTTCACATCCAATATTAGACGCCATTGGTGCTGCCTTCTGCCTTCTGCATTTAAACTGTTCATTGATTCATGTTCACCCTGCATATGTTTTTTATGTTATTTCATGGTTTTTTTTTGTATATTATGGACCACTTATATTTTTGTCTGTGTAAGCTGTGCCTGGAATAAAGTTTGTTTATCTATCTATCTATACATATTTGATTTGAATACACCTATTCTACCCATTTAGCCATCTGGTATAGGGGCATACAATTGAAACTCAACTCTAATTGGTGGTATGGTTAGGGTGGAGAGGTAGCCCTGCGCAGACGTTTTATTTCATTGTAACGTAGACGTCCTGTAGGGCGAGGCGGAGAGTGTATGTGGGCCAGTGATACGGTGTGATAAGGGAGGTGTATGGACTGGTGTTATTCAAGTGTTACTGAGGGGTATATGGAGATGGTGTCCAAACTCAGCCAAGAAAGCCTTACGCTGATTTTGCATAGCCTCTGTTTGGCCATTTGGACTATGTATTTAAGTAAACTTGTTTATACCCACAAGTGTGAATGGGTTTATGGGATTTCATTCAATACTGGCCAACTGCCCTGTGTTGCCCAGACTGAAATAGCTTTAAGTGACAAAAAAATTGTACATGAAGGCGTATTGGCTCAGTTACTCGGCGTAGAGCGGCACGCAGTTGCTTGTGGGATTCCCGAATACCCACCATGACCCCACCCCATTCCCCGTCTTGATCCCCGCCTACGCACATAATAACTAAATCAATCTTGACTTGTTGTGAATGGATGTAATTTATTCAGATAAGATGAACACAATAATGACACATGAATCAGAAGGAATTGTACTTGCAGAGTACAGCAATATGTTTTGTTAATATCGCTCGGTAAGCATACGCAAGTCTCTGATAGCTTATTCCACACGCGGACTACATGTCTGTCTTGGGACGCTTGGCTACCCAGGCAGCTATTTTGGGATTGCTTAAAACCCTCTCATTAAGAGCTTTTAGCTTGGGGGTGTTGGCCAACGGGTCCTCCATCTTAATAAACTCTAGCCAGCCACAGGCGTCGACGAGGTACAGGTCAGCCAGTGTCAGCTGCGGCAGAACAGATATTCAATCAATTATTACGACGAAACTTTCTGACCACTAAATCTGTTATTAATCAGCCACATCTGCCCATGACACTATATAGGGTAATCGCATACTCATTGAATCACCCTCCAAGTCATTAATACTCACTTAATCACCCACCATGTAACTACCTCACTAAACCAGCAATAAAGTGACCACATGTTTATCGATTTCCCTGATTTAAGGACTAAGTTACATTCTACCAAACGCGCAACCACGGAACCCACTCCATGTCTCCTTCAATAAACGTCTATTCAACAGTGAATCTCTTGAGTTAATGTTTACTCACCGAGTCTCCGACAAAGTAACCGTCGCCTCCCTTATTCGCTTTCAGTATGTTTTCCAGTTTAGCTAATTCATCTGGGATTTGTTCTTCTTTGGCTTTTTTGGTGATTTTAGCCTGAAACATCATTCGTCTTTCTTGCGAATAAAAGTGAAAAATCATGCCAACACCTCACAAAACAATTATTCAAATATGTCATTGTATGTGAAAATATCATGGACCTTTTGGGCCTCGTCATCGGCCTTGTAGACATCCATCAAATGAGTCATAATGTCGCCAAAACATAATCCGATCATATCAACGCGTGCCTTGTCGAGAGGGGTATTCCCAACTAATCCTGGAACACAACATCACATCGTGTACATTAATATAGCTGCGCAAGAATGAGACATGACATATGACAGGATTTCAGTAATCTATAAGAGAAAGAAAGGACGTAGTTACCAAATTTATTTGCTAAGTAGTTGTTTATTGCCTTGGTTTGGCAAATGATGACACCCTCAGTCTCCATAATTGGCAGCTGGCCAAAAGGTGCGTCTACATGGTGACCACAACAGCAACGAAAATAACATCTTGCAAGTAATATTTGATTCTGACAATGTGGAATTAGGTATAATTTGATCAATCATGTAACAGTTTTTAAGGTGCCGATGTGGTTGTAGTGAGGTAAACACCTCACCTGGTTTAACTTTAACCCATTCCTCTGGTGTGAGGCGTACATCGTCGTACTTGGCATCAGCCAGAGCGAAGAGGTAGCGAGCAACCTCCGCATTGCCCCGTGAGTTGAAGTAGGTGAGTTTGTACTGCGACATGATTATGGTATCCTGATCAGCTGCAACAATAGAAGACACAGAGAAAGAAAGAAAGGTTAGTGCGAGATTAAGTTTAGTTAATGTGAGAAGAAACTATTGCTGTGGTTGTTTTGATATGCAAAACGATCGCCTTTGCTATGGATTCAAGTACAACATGGATATCACAGCAAATGTGTCATATGAAAGCAATAACAAATGATCTTACCTTAGGAACTATACAGTCGTAGACAGGTAAAGGGTAAGCTTTGTCGATCTCTGAAACGGCTGCGTCGCTTTTATAGGCGCTTGCAACCATTTCTAGAGGGGTCACTCATGTTTTGAATAAGTAAAAACCATGCCAGTTTATCAGTTGACATGAAGGATTGAATGAAAACTACCCCCTCCAAAAACCAGGGCACCGACATACCCATGCGGAAAAATCGAAAATATGTCGGTCATCATGACTCAGCAAAATTTTCCTACATAATCTCAATTTAACATTTAATTGTTTTAAATAATCAACACACATACTCAACCAAATGTATGTTTTCTATTGCTTCAGGGAGTGTTGATCATCTTTTGTCGAAATTGTGAATGTGATTGTTTGGTATCGGAAAATGTTTCCCTATAGACAAAAGCAATAGCGGTAAGGGAAGTGTTGTAGAGGCGGGAACAGCGACAAAACCACATTCTGCTTCGTCACTCAAGGTGCAACAGTAAGCTATTACGCACTGTAATTACTGGGCTTTTTTATTGCGCGCAGAAGCGCAGAGCGTTAGCAACCAATACTGTTAAAAATCACTGGTGTGATTGCCATCTGAGATGATCTAGTCGAGCTAACTTCATCAGAAAATAAAATGACATCATCTATGCCATTAGTATGCAGATTCGATCAATATAAACGCCCGTGTTGACCATTAGCAATATGCACCAGCTGATATGACGTCAATGCCCGACACGGCTGCTGTTGCGAAAGCTACCATCCCCGGTGGCAACGGACCATATGACAAGCGAGTCGATATGAATCAATCGTCAACCGCACAACCTGCTTCGTGGCAAGGTGATGACAGGGTCAGTTGGATACAGGAATACAGAGCAACGTGACATCACCATCCGCTTCAAACTGATCATCCACATTTGATCAATTAACGCTTTGCTTAATACTGATCGGAGTGTGGTGTTAAACCTGCCGAATTTGCTACCTTATATTAAAAATTTGTGTTTGATTTTACTATATTCCTGTGCCCGTTAAATAGGTGACAATTACCACCTTTATTATCTGTGTGTATTTCTCTTGGTTTTATTGCGCATATGTGTTTCTTACTCAGTGTCAGCTGTGGTGGTTGATCGGCTTGCCGAGTCATCTAGTTAATGGATGACTCGGCGGGTTTAGATTTGATTTATTCAGCGTCACGCTTCCAAGCATCTGTACTCAACGTAGATCAATAAATCGTCAATTTATAGTCATGTAATACGCAAGTCCGTATGTCTTGTACCACTAAAAAGAAAACAGCATATAACGGAGAAGGCATGTGGGCAGGGGATAAATCAGTGGGTGCTATCGAGAAAATAGAATCAGTGTGTGCTAGTAAGAAAATAGAATCAGTGTGTGCTAGTAAGAAAATAGAATCAGTGTGTGCTAGTAAGAAAATAGAATCAGTGTGTGCTAGTAAGAAAATAGAATCAGTGTGTGCTAGTAAGAAAATAGAATCAGTGTGTGCTAGTAAGAAAATAGAATCAGTGTGTGCTAGTAAGAAAATAGAATCAGTGTGTGTAGTAGTAAGAAAATAGAATCAGTGTGTGTAAGAAAATAGAATAGTGTGTGCTAGTAAGAAAATAGAATCAGTGTGTGCTAGTGTGAAAATAGAATCAGTGTGTGCTAGTGTGAAAATAGAATCCGCGTGTGCTAGTGTGAAAATAGAATCAGTGTGTGCTAGTGTGAAGATAGAATAAGCGCGTGTAGCTGAGAATGTGAAAATATGTGAAAATCAATCTATTTCCTGATATGATAATAAAATCCGTGTGTGATGAGGTCACAATGAAAGTAGCGTTCGTTAGCATGAGAACGAAATCAGTGTGTGCTGATGTGAACATAACAAATGTGAGATGATGGGAAAATAAAATCTGAGTTCGCTTATGTAAAGATAAAATCAACGTGTGCTACCGTGAACCCAAAATCTGTGTGCTAAAATTAATACAAAATCTATGTGTGCTAAAATGAATACCAAATTTATGTGTGCTAACATGAATACAAAATCAAAGATGGGGCAGCTTAATGTAGTAGCCAACACATTTGAATTCCACAGAATTCCATATGCAGTTACAGCGTATACCACAATATTGTCAATAGACAAGAAGACACAATATTACACGGGATTAGGTTTTGCCCCGTTCAGCAATCGACCTTTGAAGTGTAAATGGAAGGATTAACCACGGGTAATGTCAATTAGTCATGTGATCAACACACTCCGTGTGAATGCTCGTGTTAAACTACAAGCCAGTTCAATCAAAGAGCTTATGGCCATAAAATCTTTGGTTCAAGTGCGTCCATTGAATCACAGGCGATCCGATGCAAAGCTTCCGGGGCGCAATCTATATTTTCTGCAAGGTATGCAAATGTCCTCCGCCTCTGTCTCACCCTTGCCCCATTCACACGCGAAATCTATGTCTGTCTCCAGGATCATTGCAATTGGTGTTTTTGATGATCAATAAACATCCAATCTAAATACCCCGACAGTCAGTTAGGATCCGTTGGTTTCGTACCTTCTTGCTTTAAATAGATAGCGGCTAGGAGCTCGGAAGTTCGGTATCGGGAACCATGCACCTGCATTGACTAGTGCGATTTTAAGGGAAAAGATGTCGCCACAACGTTGTGAAATTAACACCTGTCCGTTAGAACGATGACCAAATGATGTGACCTATTTTGTGGGTAGATGAAAGCGCTTATGAAAGCAATGTTACAAATTAGTAAGCAAGGATTGCAATTCCTCTCTTGGTATTTAAACGTCCTGTTCGTCGACATCTTACATGGAAACTTCATGAAATGATCATCAGTTGGGGAACGTTCATTATTTATTTCTCGGGAAGGCCCGGGTTTCTTCATCATCATGAGCATGAAATTTGTTGACCCTTCCTTTATCAAAGCTATGAACCTTAATTGACACCCTCTTGGCGTAGCTGTAAGCTTTTGATAAAATTGCATTTAAAACCGCAGGCTTTATGATTTAGTCTCGTCATAACGTTCAATTGTAAATCACACGAAAGGGAACAGGACTTTTGACCAGCCCAACAGTCGATCGGGTACTCCCTTGTTAAAAAAAACTTTTGACCCCTTTCTTACTTAAATTTTCTCCCAAACTCACGACGTTATCAACCAAGAATGTCCGATAGGATCTAACACGTGCTATAGTTGGTCTTTTTATGGCGCCTCGTCATCGATAAGAAATTGGACTCGGCAACAGCCATACAGTTCATCGCAAGTTATCACCTGTTGGACTCGACTTTAGGATTATCATTTCCAATAGTAGAAAGAAATTGATAATTTTTGAGGTTTTCACTGCAGAAATTGTATGACTTTTGAAATGTATCTTAAACGCAGTTGATAAAAACTCAGTATCTTCAACCCCAAACCATGGGTTTTCATACTCCAAGTCTACGGGAAGTCGCCTAAGTATCATCCGCATCCACATTCATCATCTACAATCTCACCGTTGAGGGTGATATGAAAGCGTGGCATTTAATTTGTAAAGTATAAAGAACATTATGGTCCCCCCCCTCCACCCACACCTAAAGGTTAAAATTAACAAATGACCCCCACGCCCATAAATATAGAAAACAAACACCCCTACATCCTCCACCATAGCCATATAAATATAGTCCCGCATTGGAAGTGCCTATGCTATTTCGTGAACGTAAGAGAATTATAGATGAACCTTATCTTGCGATGAACTGAGGTTAGGTGTCCACATGTTATGACTTATTCAGGTCTCATGTCGGATTTCCCAAGATGTCTTTGAATCTCATGACGATATATCATCGTTGTCATTTTACGATGGCCCCAGTCCCGCAAAACAGTCACTTTAACTGAGTAGAAATCCACCGTTAACATGTGGCACTGGGAACAAAAATAAATTGTCATCGTTGATATATATTAGTGGGGCGTTTGCTTGCGTTGATATATGCTATGAACATCATCCTTGGTGCGTGAAAAATCAAATTGCGTTTAGTTGCGTTTTGGTTGTGCGTTGCGTCTTGTGCTCCCGATGAACATCACGTACTTGGTGCGAACTAACACTCTTACCCAGCCCCCCACCCCCACCCCAGCTTGTGACGTGATGAACAGATAAAGCGATGGAGGCGTTATGTCGTGGAAACGACAACTTTACTTTCAATAAGTACCTCAATATTAATAAAGACGTGGCTTATGGTGAAATAGCATCGACTTACCAATGGTGCGTCTTATTATGTATCTGGAAATGGTGACGAAAACAAAGGGCTGTGAAGAAAGCCTCGAGTATTGTGAGCTGAAGTGAAGGCCTCGTGTATGGGCATGAAAATGAGCTTCTTTGTCTCCAGTCGACCATACAAGATATGCTCGATACATATAAAATATGCTGTATCTGAAATGATTAGCAATGTGAACATATTCCTGTTCGTCAACGATGAGTTTCATGGTACATTTAACGATGTCATTTATAACGGCTAACTGACAGCATGCTGTATAATCTGGTATTGCTTCCTCTCTACAGCTAGCTCTTGATCGCTTTGGTTTAATGGCGACAGCTATCCAATATATTTTAATCAGTTTCGAAAAATAATGCAAATTAACTAATTCTTCTGTATTTAGGTACTATCGATGAACAATTTGTAACTAGCATGTGAGTTCAGCGATATTTTTTTCCACACAAAACCTGTTCCCTGCATTGAACTCCATTCACGTGCAGTCGGTGAAACACTTATTACATGGCACAAGTCAGAGTAGCACCGTGAGCACATTACCGAGCGTCATAACGGGCCAAAGGTATGTCCCCTTATAAAGAGAGTCGAGGAATTCCCCTCGAGCTTGTTGGGGTCTCCTCCGCGTTACCGACTCCGCGTTACCGAAAATAGAACTGTCCGCTCTGCTCCGTCCGCCGTCTGATAGGTCAGGGGCCGAACGCCGCTTGCTTTTAAAATACTCTATTTGGGGCGATTCGATTTGAGCTTTGCAAACTCAATACTCGCATGAAGCAAGAAGTGCGGACAACACACATATTTACGAATACAGCGTGATCAAAACGCTTGAAATCTCCAGAAAATGACCTCAAATGGAATGGTAATGGATTCGCCGCCAATGACTAGCAAAGAGGATGAGGCGGTGGGGGACGACAAACCAAAGCGATCGGATAAGGTAACCGCATCTGAGCGTATCATGTTCATATTATGTGGCGATGTTGTTCAATACTTAAAATGACATAGCGTGTTTAGGCGCTGATGACATTGTTATTAACCGCTATAATTGTATTACTTTCACATAGGCCAATACACCTACCCACAAGCGCCCAACAACATGGCCGACGTTTATAGCTGTATTGACTAAGGCTCTTACAGAAAAACTCCTTGTTGACACAGCTATTCGTTTCGCGGCATACTTGTTAGCTCGAATGAGTGACTCACAAGCGACCTGTCCGTTTGAATTATTCGGCGTCAGATGTCTGGTTATTATTGACGCTTTATTGAACTGAACCAAAGAAAGTATGAAAAATCGAACATTGAAATTGCTTCCATGGACGATAAGTAGGAACACTGGTACAATATTAATCCATATCTGACCCATCCGCTGCATTGCGTTACTGTCCATTACAGGTCAACACAGGGGCAACCCATATTAACGCCGTATAGCCGCTTTTGTCATATGCTTTAATTAGGTTTGGTATTATTTGCATCCAATCACCATAACCCTTCAATGTTTCATCCTATCTCCAGTCAGGAAAAGCTGATCGAGTATAGGACCACAGGAAAGGGCCTGAGATGAGGGTTTCACGGCGTCAACTGTAACTTACCCACACCCAGCACCTAAACAAAATACGTCCGCCGTTTATTGCTCAGTCTCGTCCAATGTAGCAAAGCCAAACGGAAATGCTCCCGTAGGAGTGGTATCATACATATGAGGGCAACCCGTTCGACTTGTTAAGTGTACACGAGAACCAGCTTGACAACAACACATCGTGCGCGATCACTGACAACGTGTTACCAACAAGGGGTCATATTCTGATAGGGCCCGGGCCACGCTTGACCGCGCGCGATCGCTTGGGCTCTGTGTGACCTTTGACCTACTGCCCTCACCTCCAATATATGTACCGTGATCAGTCTGTAACGCACTGGTAAGCAGTACGTGGCCTATAGTTGCTTAACGGCTTTACTTTGAAATAACAACAACAACATAGCGCACTGGTACGGATCACAGGCTATAGGGAACGAGCCCCAAAAAGCACACACTGCCCATCAAATAAATGGTGTTTCCCGAGTATTCTATCAATACCTACCATATATGTGAATACATCGTGGAAACCAGATTACTGTGAAATTATATTTTGTAACTGATACTGTGCAAATGTAGTCTTTATGCACATCACCCACAATGCATTCGACACACAATTTTCTTTGTGTCTAATTGGGAATTCTTACTTTTGATCGCTGGATAATTTATCCAGTGCATCTCATGTTGTTCTGATCCATGTGATGCCTCAAAAGACTTTCATGTCATGCCTTATCCAGTGCTGATCAACGGCATCATGTGTTGTACTGATCCAATGTTGTATCTCATGTCATCCTTACTTACCAGTGCATCTCATGTTGCATCTCATGTTGTACTGATCCAATGCATCTCATGTAGTATCCGTCCTTCACCCTTATCCAGTGCATCTCATGTTGTTCTGATCCAATGCCTTTCATGTTGTCCTTATCCAATGCATCTCATGTTGTACTGATCCAATGCATCTCATGTCGTCCTTATCCAGTGCATCTCATGTTGTTCTGATCCACTGCCTTTTCATGTCGTCTTATCCAGTGCATCTCATGTTGTTCTGATCCACTGCCTTTCATGTCGTCCTTATCCAGTGCATCTCATGTTGTACTGATCCACTCCGCCTCATGTTAAACTGATCCACTATATTTTAACTGTGCTAAAGCATTGCATATTTGGTAGCACAGTTGTGTAGAGCTGATCCACTGAATGTCATGTAGAGTTGATCCACTGAATGTCATGTAGAGCTGATTCAGTGAATGTCATGTAGAGCTGATCCACTGAATGTCATGTAGAGCTGATCCATTGAATGTCATGTAGAGCTGATCCATTGAATGTCATGTAGAGCTGATCCACTGAATGTCATGTAGAGCTGATTCAGTGAATGTCATGTAGAGCTGATCCACTGAATGTCATGTAGAGCTGATTCAGTGAATGTCATGTAGAGTTGATCCACTGAATATCATGTAGAGCTGATCCACTGAATGTCATGTAGAACTGATCCACTGAATGTCATGTAGAGCTGATCCACTGAATGTCATGTAGAGCTGATCCATTGCGTGTCACGTAGAGTGTCACGTAGAGCTGATCCGCTGGATGTCACGTAGAGCTGATCCGCTGCAGCTCTTTACCCTTTGCGGAAGTGAGTACCGGGAGGACATACAAAGCTTTCTTCTCCAATCAATTCTTGCCTCGAGAGCCCCTTGGGGAAATTAAGAGTATAGCACGAGTGATACCAATGTTTTCAACTGAGATTGATACGAGGATTTTACCGTGACCCGCTGAAGACCTGTCAGTGAATAAGCCCAGTGCCCGATAAGCGGCTAAAATATGTATAGTCTTTTTATGGTCTTGTCTAAATAAGATAAAGTCTGACAATGTAGCTAGTCTGACGACTGGTTCTCTTGTTATGCTGTCTTGCTCAACGAGAGAGGCTCAGATTTTATCTGCGTGGCTGGTCGACTATATGAGCAGACAGGGTTGAGATGGATGAAGTTTGATGGCAGCTTCATGGTGCCAGGTACAGCGACTGACTCCATCTCTCATTAACCCCTCCCCTCTCCTTCATCACGTCGCCCTCTTTACTGCCCCCCTCAGATAAGGGTAAATAACATGAAGCCGTTGTCTTCACCAAGCCCGATCTCGCTGCCAAGTGCGGTGGAGTATTGGAGCAGTCCCATAGTTCTCACCTTTGACCAGTCCTGGATCACGTCATTACAGAGGTGTTGATCGGCTGTGGGTAGGCGATATCAGCATTCGCTGGATGTGGACAGTTATGGTCGAGTTAGCTGTTGTAAACAATTCGTTTTCGGTCATTTGAATTCCATCGATCATAATAGAATTCGAACTGGTGATCCAATAGAGATATAGGAAACTGAATACATCCGTGTCAGACGCGCAAGGATAATTCACTGGATTTTGGCATCGTGTCTTGATCAAGCAAACGACTATAAAATGTATGTTGTTATTATTAGGGTTGAAATTCGTGAAGTGTAGTTCAATCAGAGGCGAGGCTCTCACATTCGGCTGGACTGAGCGTCGGCAGGGACCTCGTCGTCATTTCGAGGGGTGGCTGGGGATGGAGTGTTTGGGGATAAGGGGTGGCTGGGGAGGGAGTGTTTTGGGGATAAGGGGTGGCTGGGGGTAGTGGGGGTGGTTGAGTCAGAGGTAGTGGGAAGTAGAGGCAGGAAGATGAGGGAGCGAGAGGTAGGAGAGATCGAATGAAGAGGGAGCGGGAGGTAGGAGAGGCATCGAGAGAGGCAGTGGGAATGGACAGCCGTCTGTGTTCAGACTCAGATTCGTTCTAATCAATACCCTCAGATTGATCGGTGCCCTCAATCACCCCCATTAGTCTGTGTGCCATTTATCATGCACGCCTCGTGCTCTCATCCGGATCATCCACGCCTAGTCCACTTCCGCTCCATTTCTCCCGCTATTTAATGTCAAACTCCATATCGACGATGAATTCGGCGGTCCAGACATGGACGAAATTATCGCCCCATGTTGTGAGGGACTCGGTAAATGCGATGTCCTTCAAGTAAACACATACTTCATATGTAAGTTCCCGTCGTAAAATGTGGAGATTTTGTTTTGTTGAAGGGCCACCCTATAGAATCGGATGAATTCCTGTCTATTCCAGGTCGGAGTCTTGGCATGTCGGGATTGATTGCTGGGCATATAAGCTAATCTGTGCGTTTGTGGGTGGCTGTATCCTTTATAAGAGTTATCGTTATCAGTTTACACACGGAGTTCTCGGGATTTGGTCGTAGGATCCAGCGCCAATTGGACCACACATTGAAGCATGGAGGTGGCCTAGACAAGACATCAGCACTCATTGATTGGCCATGTCAAGAATGGAGAGCTTTCGCTGGTTCTCGGGGCCTGCTTCAACCCACATTTCCGGCTCTACAATGCCTGTGGATGTGTAAGCACTAGTGTGGCATCGTATTCGCTCCAATCATGCTTGCTTGACGCTGTCTCGTCGATGCTTAATTTAATCAGTTCGGTCTTTGTTTGCCCTACATTCACTTGTCAAGGGTTTGATCCACCTATCACCCTGTCTCATTGTATATGGGTAATGCTCTGTGGTTCAGAAAGTGTGTTCTGGTTTAGAGCCACATCTGATCCACCCCAGATAGACGCAGTGTAGCTCATTTCTTCTGCTAAATACACTGGTTTTATTGTAATTTTATAGAAGCCCTACTTCGTGATACAGCTCACAATCGTAGATAAATGCTCCTTTTGTAGTGTGTCCCAAGGCGGGCCAGATTCTTACTGGCAGAAGGGTTATCAGTAACTTTAATTGAAATTATTTTTATAATCACCTTTTGGTTTTGTTGGATGTCCCTAAGACGTGTAATGTCTGTTCGATGGTGTTGGATCATTTAGCTTGTGACTATAGTTGGGACGGGGAAACACAATATGCACCATGCCTAAGGAGCGAGTCTATGCGTGGGGCGCGTTAATAGTGTCTGGTAAATGATGACTGGGTTAGATGATCCGAGTCGGTGTTTTTGAGTGCACCGTGCGAGCGGCCAAGCTGAACCGGTGGTACCTGCCATGATCATGGTGTTTGAGAAGGGGTTTCGCTATTGCCTGACCGGCCCTGATTAACTCCGTGTGTGCTTAGGCAGTACGGTTGGTCGGTATTGTGGAACCTCCGGGCACGGCTACAGGAGCGAGGATCCACGCTGCTGGCCATCATTCCCTTGTTTGGCTAGACTTGAAGAACCGTGTGCTCCCTGCTCAGCGCCGGAGGGTTTGGTGATCTGTTGTCATATCATTCATTGAAGGGACAACTAGAATAGCAAAGGCCTACGGGCGGGCAAGTGGCAGGATGTGATTGAACTAGCCTGCATCAGCAGCAGCAGCAGCAGCGGCGACGGCGGTGGCGGCATGAGGAGGAGGCTGGAGACTTGCTGGTGAGAAGGTAGCATCACTTACATGACTTTAAAGGGAGCGTCTCACACGCCGTCACTGCTGCGGCCTCCATCACTTTAGCACACCCAGAAGCCCACCAGGTGGTCGACAAAGCGGCGCTCCTTCCTTGCCCGTGTCTACAGCAGGCCTCCTGCTCCAAGTCGCCGTCAACCTGTAGCCCTCCGGGTGTCTGCATTCACCAACATCTACCACCCACCAGCCTCATCGTGTAATTCTAGTAGGCTATAGGGCAAATGGGACTGCACAGAGAATGGGCCCGTCTGATATGGGGCTGCTCAGGGATTGTTTATCACTGGTATTAGAACCCTCCTAGAACGTGAGGAAACTCTGCATTGCTATGTTTCTACCTAACCCTCTGGCCTGCAATACAAACGCCAGCCATTTACCTCCATCCCTATTCGGTTTTCGGTGCTCTAACCACTTGCTACACCCCACTGCGACTGTGTGACCGTCGTCAACCACAGGCCAACCAGCTTTCATTTGTGTTCTGTGATCCCCGGAAATCATTTTTGGGCGAGTGATGCCTTTTCCATTTACTCTCTGGCATTCGTGCTCATCGAAGTACGAAGATTTTGATAACATGGGATACATCTCGGCGACGAGGACTTGAAAGACTCCTTCAATCTCTGTTGCAATGAACAAATGACAAGGCGATATCGGCAAGGCGCGGGTTAATCGGCCTACGGAGGGTCGTCGTTTGTTTGCCCAGACAATTACCGCATTGGGATGTTTAACCGCGGATTGCTGCATTAATATTGATGCGCGGAGCGGGCGTGATGTGAGTTTGGAGTTGGGTCCCTATGGACCGCACCTAAGTCTCCGCGTCTCCACAGTCTCATGTGAGGATAACATTCAAGCGCGTTACGGCCTCACCGAAACTCCCGATTTCCACCACACATATAAGGTAGAGCAGAGGGGCTGGTCGTGTGATGGAGAGTTTCATGATAGCGGCAATGGGAAATGGAGTTGATGGCTTGTCGATCAGATAGCTGCCTATGTTAACTGGTCAGACAGTGGCGGGTCTGGCTGCGGTTGTATTTCAGGCTGTTGGTTGATAGCCTTTGGCGGCAGCATCCATGATTACCACTTGTTGTCCATACTGAGCTGATCATATAAGAGGCAGTCGGCAAATCCCGGTGTGTGGTGGTGGTGGAATATTCACGCGGCGTATACTGGATGAGAATAAATCACTGGGATCACGAATGGACCAATAGCTGGCCGTGTATGAGCCACGTGGCCGGGGGGTGGACGTCTTCTGGGACGTGCGGCTCGGTGGAGACGCTGCCTCTATGACGTCTGTCGCATCGCGGCGTTCATCAAACAGTAGCTCTTGTTGACACCTGGCTTTCGACTGGCACCGGAAGATCTCATTGATGCAGCAGCTTGGCTGGGCGTTACTCTCGCTGTGGCTACCGGCGATACAGGTTAAACACTGACTTCACCTGCTTACTGACGATTTGCCGACTATAGTTGTTGCCATAGAAACTGCTATCAGCATCCCTCCTCTCTTCATTAGCGGTGTGTAATCGAGTTGCGACTTGAGATTGTCCTTACCACATGACTGTCTTAACCGTCTTGCGAGCAGGTGTCGAGAAGGCCGGCGCACCTTCCTGCACCAGTGTTCTAGGATTACCACCAGTTTCCATTTGCCGTCCGTCTCAGCTCATATGCAAGTACTCACCCGGTCGCTGTCACACAGCGCATCGTAATGCTACCCCGACTGTCATACAGCGGGCTACAATTGTCTAGTTATATATAAAAAACCAGCGCTAGGTAGGAGTGTGTGAGCGGATTAAACGCTGGACTATGGAGGAGACATTAGAAGAGGACACGGAGAGGGAGGAGGCGCCACTTCAGGGATTGGTGCTCAAGAAGAGAAAGGTAGACTTGCCCCTTCTCACAATCTAATTACCATGCTGCTTCTCTGTATGTTCGTGACCTCCAGCAGCACTTCACAGAATATGACGCCGCTGACAAATACAATTTGTATTACAAATTAGGCGGAATTCTCACCCTGGCTGAGGATGGGAGCGGGTGGTCCTTGTCTTGGTATGCAACATCACGTTAAGTAAAGTAAGTTGTGCTCCACACTTAGTACTATGGTGTCGTATCACACCCGCGAGGTCATACATTGAACGACCGTTTCGTTGACAATTGACTGATTGCTGCTTTCCTCGTTTCTTTATCAGGTTGACTTTAACATTTTGGCTGGGTTAGTTTGCATTGTTTCCATAAAAAGGCCATCACCTGATGTCAATGCGCGAATTGCGAAACCAATATCTAACGTATGCGGGACCAGAAGTGGACATAACTTGTTTGATTGGAGTCATTCACCTTCCATATATATCGAATAAATGTTGAAGTATAAGTCAAGCGCCACAAAGAAACGTCCCGGTAACCTAGTTGGTTAGGAGCGTTTCTGACCTTTTTGCTGTGGTACAAGAAAGTGCCCTATCGTATTAAGCAATTCTCCATGTCCTTGAACTTTTGATACTATTTCCTTCAGGTTGGAAGTGACATTTACCCCATATTTGAGCGATTCCGGTTTTCCACGTGGACCCTACAGTCTCTCCATTCGGGGACAATTGTTCTTTATCTGTGGGGTGTGTCGTTTCCCAGCGTTCGGAACGTTGTTTCTCTTAATGAACGCAATTCTACCCCTTGAGGAATGAAGGGCACTGCTTCTCTGTGTATACAATAGGAATGTCATCGTCATACTCCATCCGAATTACTGCTGATACAGGCTTGGCATTTATACTTCACGTCAATCACGGTTCATATGTGCTCATTTTCATTTCGTCTGATTTTTTTGTTTTGTTTCTGGTTTTCTGGTGTAGACATGTTTGTTATATACATATGACAATGCGTCCACCCTACCTTAATCAACGAAGCGTGAATAATGTCAAAACAAATTTTCAAGTGTTTGACAAATGGTTTCGACAGATTTTAGATTCTGTTGAATCTAACCCTCATGGCCTCCAATAAAATTTATTATGGATGTTGGAGTCGCTTGTAAGCACATTATAAGTCGCATTATCTCCCGTCTCTGAGAGCTGGCGGCCTCGTTATGGGCTTCACTAATGACGACATAAGATGACATCTGAGGTAACGACGAGGGAGATAAAGTGCAATAGACATCAAGTTGCAGACGGATATGGATGGGCGCATTGCATGACGGGATCGACGTCAATTACTTTGAAGGAAGGCAAAAAGGATCCGTGAGACGTCTCAACGCCGGCTAAGTTGGAACGCCGAGAGTCAGGTCCCGCTGCCGGTACTCACACCAGGAGGCTTGTGGAAGCTTTGGGTGGGTTCAGGGGAAGTTGGTACTGGAAGGTGAATGATATCCTCAGATCAGACGAAGATCGATCGCGACATGATCCAAGCACGTCTATCTGTTATGCTACTACTTTGTGTATGAAAATGGGAAGTGCTATATTTCGAAGTGTGAATTAGTTGGGGGGGGGGGGGGGGGGGATACTAGACCCAATTTCATTTTCGTCCATGCTCCGCACCAGTCCGCATATCTTGACCCATTATCGCCTGGTATATGGTTAGTGGCACATGTCTATATTGACACCAGGCCGTCTGCCTCATCCACAGGACACCAGACGGATCAACCGGACATGGTAATATCCCTATCAAGTCCTGTTAACGCCTTTTTGAAGTTTTTACTTTTCTGCCCGAGACTGAGCCTGGAGGTAGTTGTCTTGGGTGGTTTATTAGTGTGGCGCGGATGCAGCTCGATGAAGGCTGATATTGGCCCCCGCCACAAGACGTACCCGGCGATATGCAGCCTCCCCACGCACCATTCGCTGGCCTTTTATGTGTAATACATCTCATGAGATGCAGGCACGTGTGTTTAGAAATTAATTTTGTAATGTGCAAGGTGCTAAGGAAACGGAAATAGTGAATGTGTAGAAAGTCTTGACTTAGGAAGATATGGAGATGCCAATCGAGCTAAGTAGCAGCGTGGCAGGGAACCGGGGCAAGGGCTTCGGGGTGTATAGAGAGGGAGATGTACAAAAGGGAAGTTAGTGTGTGTGTGTGTGTGTGTGTGTGTGTGTGTGTGTGTGTGTGTGTGTGTGTGTGTGTGTGTGTGTGTGTGTGTGTGTGTGTGTGTGTGTGTGTGTGTGTGTGTGTGTGTGTGAGAGAGAGAGAGAGAGTGTGAGAGAGAGCATGAGAAAGAGTGAGAGAGAGATGGAGAGAGAGAAAAAGATAGAGAGAACAAGAGAGCATGGTGTGAGTGTGAGAGTGTGAGAGAGAGATTGCAATATTAGACAGGGCAAGGTCTTAAAGATCAGACGTTGATGTTATCAAATCCCCAGTAACAACAACAACAACACATTGAAGTTAGTAGAGAATATTTTGTAAACCACATCTCATTGGTGAATTCATTAAAAAAACAACCATTTTCAATCAGTGACACATTATCAAAGTTAGTTGAAATCCGAAGTTAATCAAAGCGTAAATTTAGTCGTTATGGAATCCCTTTTACATCTGGAACGCATGAAACCAGTGAATAATGATCGAATTCGCACGAACGCCCCCAAGTAGCAATGCATTATTAATGTCGTTGAAAATCCCATGTAAACCAACAACGCATTATTGAAGTTGCTAGTGAACACCCCCAAGTAACGACACATTACTGCAATCAATGCTAAGCCCCACGTAAATCAACAAGTCATTAAATGAATTATTTAGGAAAATCCCTAGGAAACCTACAAGACTTTATTGAAGTCGACAGAGAAACCTTAGAAAACCAGAGTCAGAGGTATTAACTATTGAACCTCATGAATGTGAATGTTCCTCAACCTTGTATTATGGTGAACCTGCTGTTGGGTTACCCTGTTGTAAGGTCAACCCAGTTTATCCAGTTCTATTGTTTCCCTGCTCTGTGTGTTCTCTACTCTATTTCTCCCTAATCTATTGTTCCCCTGGTATATTGTTACAATATGCAAGGGTTTATGCTATCCTATTCAATGATTACTCTGCTCTGTTGTTACCCTACTATATGGTTATCTGGCTATCATATTCTGTGGTTATCAAGCTATGGGGTTATACTTCCAAACAGTTACCTGGGTCCAGTGTTACCCTACCCTACTCCATGGTTACTCTAGACAATGTTTACCCTGCTCTATTGTTACCCTGCTCTATTGTTATCTTGCTCTATTGTTACCCTGCTCTATTGTTACCCTGCTCTATTGTTACCCTGCTCTATTATTACCCTGCTCTTCTATTGCTCAGCTCTATTGTTACCCACCTCTGTTGCTATCCTGCTCTATTGTAACCCTGCTCTATTGTTACCCACCTCTGTTGCTATCCTGCTCTATTGTAACCCTGCTCTATTGTTACCCACCTCTGTTGCTATCCTGCTCTATTGTAACCCTGCTCTATTGTTACCTTGCTCTTCCATTACTCAGCTCTATTGTTATCCTTCTATTCGTTTACCCACCTCTTTTGCTACTCTGCTCTATTGTTACCCTGCTTTATTGTTACTCAGCTCTATTGCTACCCTGCTCTATTGTTATCATTCTATTCTTTTACCCACCTCTATTGCTATCCTGCTCTATTGTTACTCAGCTCCGGTGTTACCTTGCTCTATTGCTATCCTGCTCGATTGTAACCCTTCGCTGTTGTTACTCTGCTCAATGGTTACCCTAGTCGGTTTCCCTGGTGAACTCCCGCCTTTTAACTCACAGTTTATGGTAACGTTCCCTGAAAGAGGATGCATCCGCCCCTGTAGCTCAACAGTGTCGCGCCGGTCCTTCGTCCCAGCGGCGTGGGTGACGCAGCCCGGTCTGAGCAACGGGTTTGTGCCAAGGGTAAGCTGGCCCTTGAGGGAAGCTGCCTGAGCATCACAATAATTCTCATCCATGGTCGTCGCCATATCACTTTGTTGTTGAAAGTGACGTTAACCCCCATAATTACAATAACAATTACAATCTTTGGTTAGCCTATCCTATACATGCTCTGTAGTTGAACCACCCAATTGATATCAGGCCCAATTGTTACCCTTCTCTGTAGTAACTTTGCTATGTGGTTACCCTTCTCTGTAGTAACTTTGCTATGTGGTTACCCTTCTCTGTAGTAACTTTGCTATGTGGTTACCCTTCTCTGTAGTAACTTTGCTATGTGGTTACCCTTCTCTGTAGTAACTTTGCTATGTGGTTACCCTTCTCTGTGTAGTAACTTTGCTATGTGGTTACCCTTCTCTGTAGTAACTTTTGCTATGTGTGGTTACCCTTCTCTGTAGTAACTTTGCTATGTGGTTACCCTTCTCTGTAGTAACTTTGCTATGTGGTTACTGTAGTAACTTTGCTATGTGGTTACCCTTCTCTGTAGTAACTTTGCTATGTGGTTACCCTTCTCTGTAGTAACTTTGCTATGTGGTTACCCTTCTCTGTAGTAACTTTGCTATGTGGTTACCCTTCTCTGTAGTAACTTTGCTATGTGGTTACCCTTCTCTGTAGTAACTTTGCTATGTGGTTACCCTTACCCTACTCTGTAGTAACTTTGCTATGTGGTTACCCTTCTCTGTAGTAACTTTGCTATGTGGTTACCCTTCTCTGTAGTAACTTTGCTATGTGGTTACCCTTCTCTGTAGTAACTTTGCTATGTGGTTACCCTTCTCTGTAGTAACCATTTTCTTTGGTTACCTTTCTATGTAGTAACCATTCTCTTTGGTTACTCTTCTATGTAGTAACCATTCTCTTTGGTTCCCCTTCTTTGTAGTAACAATTTTCTTTGGTTACCTTTCTATGTAGTAACCATTCTCTTTGGTTACCTTTATATGTAGTAACCATTCTCTTTTGTTACCCTTCTCTGTTGTAACCATCCTCTTTGTTTACCCTTCTCTGTAGTAACCATTCTCTTTGGTTACCCTTCTCTGTAGTAACCATTCTCTTTGGTTACCCTACTTTATTTTTAACCTATGCTGTGCTTACCTCAGCGCTGTTATCAGCCTGATTTGTGGGCCAGTTGCGCATTGTCTGCTACCATCCAGGAACAGGCTATCTGTTGCCAGAAGCTTTTACAGAGCGCTAGTGCTGCTTAATGAGTCGTGAAGCTCCAACATGGTCACATGCTTCATGCACGGAAGATTTATGTCGAAATTCGGAAATTGTTTGTAGAGATTGTATTGAATCGTGTTGTATCCTGGGCTCAATGCGTGCACAATGTACGATCAATGACAGCCAATGTGAGGGGCTTCTTGTCTGGGCAGAGTTAGCAGTTGAAGATGTGAGGGGACTTCTCAGGACATTGTTGGAAATCACAGAACATTTCTTAACATAGTCTATAATGGAAAAGGAGAGTGGCCTGTCAGGGCATAGTTAGTGGTTGAAAGTGGTGGAGGCTGGTGTGGCGCTGTTTAAAATGGTTCCAGTGCGTCGGCTTCTCTTTGGGTGGTCATTTTTGTCAAAACTGATTCTAATGGGGAGAATATTTGAGGGTGCAAAAAAAACGTAATGATGGACAAAACATTAACAGACGCAATGATCACTGGCGATGCTTTTCGCCAGCTTTCGTCCATATTGCACGGGGTACCCCATTACATGGACAGATTACAGTTTTTGTACACTTGAGGATAATCCACAGTTGTTACAACAGTTTCATTTTCCATCGGCGAGATGAGTTCATCTCGTCTAGATGAACCACACAGCGAAGTGATGTGATGCTGCGTGTAAGTTAATCCTGTCCCAGACGGCGCGGGGTCGTGATCTCGCGAGATTTGCGGACATAATACACATCAAGATCACAGTGGTGGGAGTAAATGATGGAGGAGGCCCGCTTGCTGTTGGCTACAGTTGTGGTTCAAGGGGCCTTGTTCAGATAAAACCCTACCATTTATCAGCGGGCTGTGATTCGACACAGGTCATCATTGCACCATCATTTCTCGATCATAACCTCTAAGACAATTTGGTCTGATGCCATATATCACGACCATGGACCGGCATAGAGCACTTACACTTTCCTTTCTACAAGCGGACCGCTCGGTTCGTATGGTTTATTTCTCATCGCACCCAGGCTTACATCACCAGCAACATGTAGAGTATGTGCGTATGACAATGGTTACTGGAGACAGTGCTATCCTCGGCAACCTGTTATGACCCTCAATACAGTGATGGAAGGGGTCGTTAAAAAATTACGTAACGCTAGTTTGGGGGGGGGGGGGGGGCGGTGTGCGGCATGTGAGGTGGGAATATGTGGCCCCTGGCTTTGAGGTGCGCGGGATGATTTGGCTGATGTTACGGAGCGTTACGGAGGGTAGGGGTGTCGAAAATCGGCCTGAAGTGCTTCATATAATTTTTGTTTGCCCCCACCCCCTAACTTAATGTCCTGTTATGGAGCTATGTATTTTCTTAGGACCTCATGCGGTACACTTGACTCATAAACACAGATATATGTATTTAGGTTTGTCTGCATAGAAATACGCGCCGCGCTTGTCTTCATTGTGCAGAATCGGAAGCTGAACAAACCAAATGAAAAATGTTGTCCAGAACAGAAATGATTGATCTCATTTCCTGTGCTGCCCAAAGGCCGCCATTTCCCCTTGGTGGTGCTTTCCTCCATGTTAAACAGACATTAATTTCATTTGACGACTTATTTGATCCTCTGTTGGGCGAGGCTGGTATATAAGCTGTCACTAGGGCGACATAATTCTCCGTGTGCTTGTCTGGTGACATGCAGCTTGCAGCAAGCAGACAGCCATACTCAAGACAAATATGCACCATATTTTACTCAATATATATAACAAATAACATATTGATAATGTATATAACATGGTAAAAACATCTAACATGTTTTGTACATGACAGCAACTGTAGGCCTTGTCGTGTTATATTTTACTTGAATTTATTAGGAAATGAATGAAAGTGTCTGGTGTGAGAATGAGTGAGATGAAGGTTGTGTCCAAAATTCTAACCTGGCAAGCAACGAAATAGGCCAACCGGTTAATGGTGGGTGGATTGGGTATGCATCACCTAGTAATGCTTAATGGGTGTGCCGTGTTTCGCCCAGTAATTCAGGATAGATGTTTCGTGTTTCACCCAGTAATTATGGGTAGACGTGTGTGGTTTCAGCCAGTAGTTCTGGGTGAATGTGTGGTGTTTCAGCCAGTAATTCTGGGTGGATGTGTCGTATTTCAGCCAGTTAATCTGGGTAGACGTCGGTTTCAGCCAGTTATTCTGGATAGATGTGTCGTGTTTCAGTCAGTAATTCTGGGTGGATGTGTCGTGTTTCAGTCAGTAATTCTGGGTGGATGTGCCATGTTTCAGACAGTAATTCCGGATAGATGTGACGTGTTTCAGTCAGTAATTCTTGGTGGATGTGTCATGTTTCAGTCAGTAATTCTGGATAGATGTGTCGTGTTTCAGTCAGTAATTCTTGGTGGATGTGTCATGTTTCAGTTAGTAATTCTGGGTGGACTGGATGTGTCGTGTTTCAGTTAGTAATTCTGGGTGGATGTGTCGTGTTTCAGCCAGTAATTCTGGATAGATGTGTCGTGTTTCAGCCAGTGAATCTGGATGACGATTGGTTCTTCGATTATGTGTCCCTTTTGACACATCTGCAAAGCATGAGTCTTAGCCGGAGCAGGTTTTGCTTTTGAGCATACCCAATTAGAGAGGAATCACTCGTACCGTTAATCCTTACCATATGCACATACACACCCGGGCGTCTCGAAGGCGACCCGCCCATATTGGCAGGGTTTATATGGGGAAGTATTTGTTGGCCGGCCGTTTTTTGGGGGGAGAGTGATAATGTGATAAGACACCTCTACGTGCTGTAGGTAATGCATGTGTCTTATAATGGACGTCTGTCGAAGACGAATTAGTTTGGTTGGATCGGATGGTGGGAAAGTAACAAGCAGATAACAGGTTATGGTCATGGGGAGGAAAAGTAGAGGATGGTTCATTAAGGGTGGTGATGGAGAATGTGGTGATGGCATGTTTGGTGATGGAGTGTGTTGAAGGTGAGGATGGTGATGGGGGCGATCGACGTAAAGAGGCCAGGTGACCAGGATGCTGCTGCTGATGCTGCTGCTGCTGATGCTGGCTTGATGCCTCCTAGATGGATTATTATAAACCAGACGGTCAGAGGCTGTGTTAGTCTCATTTGAAGGGTCAAGGTCAACATAACATGAAATCTTGTTGATTGATGGATGGGATATCGGGAGGGCACCTGTCGGACAGGGTGTAATCAATTATATCCTTTTGATCATCAGTTGCGTCATTATGCGTTTCATCTTTCTATTTTCTGTCGAAATACCCGTTAATTTTCGTATGCTTTTTGTTTCGGAGTATCGACCAGTGAGACCTATTGACTTTTTTTCGTCTCAGGCGGAGGGTTGCGAGTTCGTGACTGTTAAACGGTGTTGCCCTATGACACGTACTTATCACATCACCCTTAACCATCTTTCTTTATCAAACGAAATGCTGGGCGCCTCGCCGAACACTTATTCATGTTTGTTTTAAATGTTAGCATCGTCAGCATCATTGTACTACTGATGGCTTTATACGAACCACTGGAATGGAAAGATGCTTAATTAAACAGTGAAAGGGAAGATCTGTATAGATAATGAAAACATGGCGAAGACAAATGCCGTGATCATATCTTTATCTAACTGGTGAGTGTACTAGAAGAGAGATAGATAGCTTGACCAACATAACATGGCGTCTCGCGCCTTCATTCCCTTCCTGGCATAATTACGGTTTCTTGCCAGACATGCTGAAGGATACTGCGGTAATGCCTTTCACCGCGTTCGACACAGACTGTATATCCGATTAGGCTATCCCAGTGTAATGTATGTGTTTGTCATTCAACGTGGCTAGCTACTGCCTTCTCATTGCCCTATCTGTCACCATGACAACCATCGTGGTTGCTAAGTGCTACAATTAAGTGGGAATTTGGGGGGGAGTTTGAGGATTGAGGAGGGCTGAGGTGTCAACGAGGGCGAGGAAGGCGAGGGTGTCAATTTGTATTTTGTACAGAATGTCACGCGCACCGAAAGGTCAGAGGAGGTTTCGCTGAGTTAAGATTCCCGTAGTTGATTGGAGTAGCCACCCATGTTGAAGCCCGTTTCGGGATGGAGAGAATTTGTCTAAGCATGTTTGAGAATGTGCGTTGATAAGGGGATAGGAATCGTTGATAGGTCGCTCAGCGTCATAGATAAGAAATACTAGTGTCATCGTTAATTGGTCTGCTATCATTCTCGGGCGGTTTGTGCTGTATGTGTACGAGCACCTCGTCTCTGTTGTGCGTATCAGGTAATTGTTGAATATGATTGCCCCAACGATCAACATATACGGTATTTATCATGTTAATATATGAATGGAGCTTGGTTCGATGTAGATTAATTTGATGAATAGTTATTCTTATCGCAACATGTTAAGTACATGGTATCTATGTACTCACCACTTACTCATATACTGCCCACATACTCATATACTGCCCACACACTCATATACTCACCACATACTCATATACTCACCACATACTCATCTACTCACCACATACTCATATACTCACTAATTAATATATTCTCATTACATTCTCATAAACTCACTACTTTTCCATATATTAATCACATACTTTTGTATATCTACAGGCTGAGCGCATAATCAGCATACAAGCTGCTGTGCTAATCTGCATTATGACGGTATATAAGTTTATGAGCATGTCAGAGGCCGACTAATCAACCTACAAGGGTTTTAATTAATATGTAGCAATGTGACGGCAATGGCTGGTACATGATATGGTCTAAGACGCTTGACGTCTGTAGGGGTGGAGAGGGGCTTATTGACTACACATCTGAGAGACATAAAGGCTGGCATGGGAACAAGTTGTCTCCCTCTATTCCACGCCGCTGTCTCTACAACGAAACACATAGCTTCTAACCCAATTACATTCCTCAATCTGCACGAACGGCCAGTCGCCGGCATCGATTACATGTAGCCGTTATGCATACACGGTAATCAACTGGTTATGTTCTCGTCAATTTACCGCCCCGTCACCCCTTCTCCTCCTCCTCCACACCTTCTCTAGTCATTATCTGCCCCACCATCCAATCTTCTCTCACGTTCTTCCCAATCTCCAGCGCTCTTCCTTAATTTACCACTCCAGCATCTCTCCTCATTTGCCACTCACCTCCCGGCATTCTCTCCTCATTTTCCACTCATTTCCCAGCATTCTCTCCTCATTTTCCACTCATTTCCCAGCATTCTCTCATTTTCCACTCACCTCCCGGCATTCTCTCCTCAATTGCCACTCACCTCCCCGTATTCTCTCCTCATTTGCCAATCACCTCCCGGCATTCTCTCCTCATTTTCCACTCACCTCCCCGTATTCTCTCCTCATTTGCTACTCACCTCCCGGTATTCTCTCCTCATTTGCCACTCACCTCCCAGCATTCTCTTCTCATTTGCCACTCTCTTCCCGACATTCTCTCCTAATTTTCCACTCACCTCCCGGCATTCTCTCCTCATTTGCCACTCACCTCCCAGTATTCTCTCCTCATTTGCCACTCACCTCCCGGCATTCTCTACTCACTTGCCACTCACCTCTCAGCATTCTCTCCTCATTTGCCACTCACCTCCCAGCATTCTCTCCTCATTTGCCACTCACCTCCCAGCATTCTCTCCTCATTTGCCACTCACTTTCCAGCTGTCCGCATTAGCCGCTTATTTTTCGATCTGCGTTGACTGCTTACTTTGACACACCGTATGTACGATGAGGGTGGACTCCTTACTTTGACACACCGTATGTACGATGAGGGTGGACTCCTTACTTTGACACACCGTATGTACGATGAGGGTGGACTTCTTACTTTGACACACCGTATGTACGATGAGGGTGGATTCCTTACTTTGACACACCGTATGTACGATGAGGGTGGATTCCTTACTTTGACACACTGTATGTACGATGAGGGTGGACTCCTTACTTTGACACACCGTATGTACGATGAGGGTGGACTCCTTACTTTGACACACCGTATGTACGATGAGGGTGGACTCCTTACTTTGACACACCGTATGTACGATGAGCGTGGAATCACGATGAACAATACTGTTCGCATTGGTTTGTCCGTCTGATAAATATGTATAGATTACTACCCTACTTTCCACTCTTATTACTTACCAAGCTCTGAATATGTTATTACTTTTAAATAAAGCTTAGAGGCCAAACAATATATGGAGCAATATGTAAGTTAACGCCCTCGTTAAATATCACCAGCTTCGCCAACCGGGCTCGTATTGGCCAGACGAAAGCGGGGATATCAATATGTTTACTCGCGGCGAATTCCAAAAATGGGAGTTTGTTGAGTTGTGTACATAGGAAATAGCATTTAGGTTTGAACACTTGGGGCTAGGCATTTCCAGGGGCGATGGACACGCGTTTTTTTCTGGCCGGCGTCTCGGTAGTGGGTCACGTGGTCCTGCTTACTGGTGTTTTGTTTGGGGTTGTCGTTCAAACGGAAAAACATCTCAATTTCATATATCGCCTCAGCTGTGTTATTGTCGAATCGTTGACGCGAATCACTACGGCATTGTGGTGATAGTCGTGTCGTCCCAGATATACATTCATCATCACTAGTTTTCTCTCTGTTAACTTACGTAGGTCATTATCTATCGCAATATTGCAGCAGGTACGTTTTTAGAGCGCAAGGCGCTGTCTCTGTTTGATGAGGGTTGGCTGGGGATGGCGTGAAAGGCGAGGCCAGTAAACATGGCGCCTTGCTGTATCGTATCTCGACGTGGACGTGTTGGGAGAACTATGTGTCATGACTATAGATTGTGCCCCTGACTTGTACCGGTTGAGTGACTGACGTCACATGCGTCGATAATGATTGGTATGTTTATGATAAGTGCTACGGTATCGGTCATCATGTCATAGCGCCGTGCGATGGGTACATTGTCATTAATCAGGTAAGAGCGGCCTTTCAATGCGCGTCAACCCTGCCCGTTTGGTCAATGAAAACTATCTGCCCTGTGAAGTATGTCGTAACCAGGTGGTGAATGACGAGACCAGGTGGTGTATTATGTGACCAGGTGGAGTAAGGCGAGACCAGGTGGTGAATGACAAAATTGGGAGGTTTATGGCGTGACTAGATGTTGTATGATGAAATATGGTGGCGTTTGACGAGGTCAGGTGGTGTATGACGTGACTAGGTGGCGCATGACGAGGTCAGGTGGTGTATGACGTGACTAAGTGGCTTATAACGATTCAGGTCTATGACAAAATATGGTGGCGTATGACAAAATTAGGTGGCGTATGACGAGCCTTAATGGCTTCTGAAGAGACTTGATTGTGTATGACGTGACCACGTGGCGTATGACATAATTAGGCGGCGTATGGCGAGATAGGCGGTGAATGCCGTGATTAGGCGGTGTATGCCGTGACTAGGTAGTGTATGACGTGACTAGGTAGTGTATGACGAGATCAGATAGTCTTTGCGAACTATATCGTTGGTGGGTGACAGGTTGCTAAATCGGCCTGGATGGTTTAAGAAACAAAACACAAGATGGATTGTGTGGGCGTGTTGGTTTTGTTGATCTTTGTTGACCTTTCATAACGTTCATCCCAACAGGCCTTTCCACAGAAACGTAAATAATGACTGCTGCACCACTTGCGTCTCACGCCTGCAATTTTTACAGGTGCAATTTGATTAAGATCCGTCTTGTGAGTGGCTGGTTTCGCACAATGATAAGCACGTGATACGAGACACATACTACTGATTCAGAGCCTTCGTTGGATTCATTCTGTTAAGTGCATTCATACCTGTCAGGGGAATTATTCGTTCGTCAGTTCGTTAATTTCGCATGAGCATCCCGGGTTTGTGGGTAGTTTGATTGAGTTGCGTGTTCGCCTCTCCCGCGTTAGCAGCCAAATTCGATAATTCCAGTAACACTGTTGGTTTATTGTGCATTGCTGCTGGGGCACATTGGCAGAAACCAGACCGATAACTATTATTCTGGCGACATTTATGTGTATTTATGTCAAATTTATTCCAAGGGGACAGTTAAAAGTGACTCCCAATTTGGGTAGGTGCAAGATCGCCACTTTTATGTTGTTATATGAGGCTGGTGCCATCTTCCTGTAGGCTTGTCATACGAATACGACGCTTGTCAGCTTTCTTTGCCATCGTCGTCGTTCAGCACTCTAACCACTAGAGGCTAGTTGTGTTGCCATTGGATTATCTGAGAAATGCCATCTCGCCAGCCGAGTCAGAACGTATCGACTTGGTGCGTGCGGTGTGACATGCGGAGTGGTTCAGAATGGCCGCTTCTATATCGCTCGATCTGGTCAGTATCGCCCGTTAGCCCGTCTTGGGGAAAAAAACGAAGAGGAAGGTGCACGGACTGGGTTACACCTGGCGCTTTGTGGGAGCCCTGGAATGTGGTTTCTATGTGGTAAAGGGACGCGTGCTCGTTGCCATTGGCTGCGCATGCGTGTGTTTTTTTGGCGCGGTTGAGTTGATGGATTGCACAATAGCAATAAATGCAGTGAAGCGGAATTGGGTAGATGTCTGTTGCCGCGTACCTCATTGGCTGCCATGAGGCACCACGCCTCCTATACGAGTCGAGGCTGGAATGGAGATATTGACTTTTTCATATTTGAAAAAAAAAATCAAAAACATGAATCAACAATGAATACTGAATTCTCACTAAATAAGCAAATTATGATCTTGTTCATACTTGTAGCGCACGGCGTTTCATGACGTGATTTTACGAGAAGGGAGAACCATGACCCCCCATTTAACTAGGTATCATTGTGGCGAGGTGGGCGCTGATAGCAGTTTTTTTCCCCCAAAGATATGAGAGGACGTTTTGATGTGTAATGATTAGTTTGTTTTGATTAAGGGCAGGTGTTGAAAAAAGCCCTTCTGGTCGAGTTGGAGTAGATAACTTACTTTCGTTGTAGAGGAAAAAACAACTTATCTTTATTATGCCATGTGCGAGCCAACAGCCGAATGTAATGGAAAGTAATTCATTCGAAATAGAAAGGCGAATGTGATAGTTCGCGATAAGAGAAAATGTGCTGTGGTTGGGTGGCTAATATCTGGTGGGGCAGAATCAGAGCTGGCATAGGGGAATAGGGGCTATAATAAGGCGACCCAAGTCGACCTCCTCTTGTAGAGAATGGCGCCTAATGTAGCCTCCCTCACCATTTCAATGATTAGCTTTTTTCTGATTATTGTTAATAAAAGCTTACATAGATTCTGCCCGGAAGTTGTGGATGGCAGATGTTTGACTGATAGCGCGAACAGTGTTGCAGTAGTCCAAGGGTCAAGTTTCTGTGTAGTCTCCAGCGGCTTGCGAGTACTGCATCACCCGGATAACCCTGAACATTTCATTAAGACACAGCCTACCTCAGCTACATACCCAGACATAGTCCTGTAGGAGTTTAGGTTATATAGGTCTCGGTCTACTACGGACACATTCCCCTGACATGGTCCTGTAGAATTGGTGCTCTATTAGTCCCTGTCTAGGACGTACACAGCACACTGATATTGCCCTGTAGAACGAAGGCTTAAGTTACCCCTCTTGTGCAGACTAATACCCTTGTTATTGCCCTGTAGAAGTACATGCTCCTAAGTTTCTTGCCTGGTGCCGACTCATACTGCTAACATTATCCTCTACGATTCATGTTCTATAGCTCCCTGTCCAGGACGGACATATCATACTGACATTGTCCTACAGTAGTTCATGTTCCATAGCTCCCTGTCCAGGACGGGCACATCATACTGACATTGTCCTACAGTAGTTCATGTTCCATAGCTCCCTGTTCAGGACGGGCACATCATACTTACATTGTCCTACAGTAGTTCATGTTCCATAGCTCCCTGTCCAGGACGGATACATCATACTGACATTGTCCTACAGTAGTTCATGTTCTATACAGACACACACCCTCTCATCGCCCTGTAGCTCCCTATCTAGTGTGGATACATAACACAGATAGCGTGTTGTTTGCGAACATTGAGGAGAGAAGATAGCGTCAGAGCGCGGCTACTTCACCTTGGCGTTATGCGTTTGATGTAGAACTCGCATAGCCTTTCCTCGTACACACGCATTTCTGGCAGAGCCCAGCCGCCCTATTTGGTTTGTCATCCATTGAGGTTGCAAGTTGCATGAGAGGCACTAGATGTGATTACCATGCGTGGTCCTCATGGGCGAGTCTATGTCCGTCTGGTGCTCCGTGTGCTCAACGTGAAGGCGCACCGCCGGTCGCGGTTGTCGGAATGCATTAGCCCAGATCTGTGACGTCTCGAAAGTAGCGCGGCCATGCTGTTTTTTTTTTAGCGGGGAGGGGGTAGGGGGAGTTATTTAATTACGGAATTTTCGTCAATTCGCCACATACCGTATGCGCAATAACCAGAAGCTGTGTCAACTCCAAGTATATAAATGTTTCGGATGTTGCGGAGTTCATGTTGCATTATGACCCATTTGATCTTGTTGCCGTCTTGTCGCGTCGTGTTTTCTTACTAGTGTTCCTTGGCGTTTATTAATGAAGTTAACAGCGTCTGTCAAACAGGCTATCATGATTATTCCAGTGCCTGGTGAACTACGATCGTTCTTATCTCCGTGGCTGCTGCTGCAGCTGATGGAGTCATCCTCATCGACCATTCAGACTGCGACTCCTCATGGGATGGTTGAGTCGCAGTAATTGCTGGCGTTTGACTGGTCTTAGAGGCTTGATGATGTTCATACAAAGCATAGAGATACGATTAATTGCCCCTTAGATGTGCTTGAACCCGTTCTCTCTCCGCAAGTGTTTCGTACATATGAGTGTCTTACGCGGAATGAGTCTTACGTTCTGTGACGTATGCCCTTGTCAATACTCAAGTGATTGGGCCGCCCACCACCCACACTTTACCCCACCATCCTCTCTGCACGTCCACTGATATGGCGATTGGGATTGTGTGATTACTTGCCATGGGGACTTATATTAAGCCAGCCAGTTAATGCATGGAAGATTTCCATGTACAATGGGATGTATGTGCGATTTAATGCTGCTGACGAGATAATATACATAAAGCAATATATCTGATCACAAGACACACACACATACAATGTTCTAAGAGCTTACAGCTGCGCTAATTAGCTCTTTCATGTTGTTGGTGTTATTTGTCATAACGCGACATAACTACGTTATGACTTGATTTTTGCACGAGCCTTGAATCACCGTTATGATATCTTTATATTTACACGTAATGACAAAAGCATTCTTTTGTTGTGTGGTTTCAGGTATGTACATTCCAATGCGATGGTTGACAGGTATTTGCTAACAGGATGGTAAATAAAAGATTGAACCTCGAGCTACCAAGTATTACACCATGCAAGTATCCCTTACTTCTTTACAGCATGGATATGAATGTATGAGATCAATTGCGGACATGAAGTCAGGTGGCTACGATCAGAGGAAAGGAACTCCTAGAACCTAAGCGTACCACCAAGTCCGTCGTGGGTTGTTTGTTCAGGTGTAAAGTCTACGTAATGTGCTATCATGACATTCGATTCTACTACTTTATTCGCACGAGCGTTCACACATATCGAACGCGAAATGTGTTGACCATAACTCCTTTTTCGTAATCGGGGGGATTCGAACCTGCCTTTTCAGCATAGCAACTGACATCACTACCATTTCGATCCCCTTTGACCAACAATCTACGCTGGTAGTGAAGTCAGCAGTTCGCACTTGAGACAAGAATATTGTCCGGTCGTGTCATTTTCTTGTGAACACATCACGACAATCGCTAATTGCATATATGTATCGGCGTAACTACCTGACTAAAGCCACTCCGTTTCCAGAGCATACTCCAAACCATATCAGATACCAATTGGCATCATGAGGATCTCGACCGTGCTTTGCAAATGAAGCGCGATCGTTTGCCTGGTCACTAGGGACGCTGCCTCGTGAACTCCGTCGAATTCTGTCGCCCTGAATCCAGCTCTGAGATGGCGATGACTCAACACATGCAGATAATGTGGCTTGTATGTGTTGGTTATTGTAGAGTCACGTGAGGGATATTGGGAAACATTTCGTTCCGTTTGATTATTGCTGTCATGGAAGTTATGTTTTTCGTCTAAGTGTTTATTATGCTGGAATGAAACTTATTTGATGAATCCTTCTGTGATTATTGGGCATGCGGCCATGACTGGCCGTTTAAATTTGGGAGGGTTCAGATGTTTTTGTGGATTCATGATCGTTTCTCATGACTCGTTACCTTGTGGGATACTAACCGTGCCAAATGGCGGGAAATCTCGGCCAAATAAAGAGTGGTTTGTGCACAGGGACTTGCATTGTAAGGTTTGTTGGTGCACCTGATCTGCCCGTTGGTATATGCACCCAGGGTTTTGTATGCATATAGGAGCTTGCCATCCGTATGATTCCAACTCCTGTGGATTTGCGTGAATATTTGGAGGTTGTTTGGCCATGGGCCTTGGCGAAAATGTTTGTAGTTTTTTGTGGAGAGCAATTTGAAAGTTTTCCCCCGAGAGAAAATCGAAGACTAGATTTTGGTGGAGGCAAGTGCTCTTCCTACAATTATCTTACTGTTGCTGCCAATGTCCTCAACAAGTGTCTGATTCATATGAGATTGACGTGTTGATACATCGTGTATAACCCTGCCCCATGCTATATCTGACGGACGCCGGGTCACAAGGCGTTCTTCACACGAGAGCATCCATGGCACCTAGACACTTGTAACAAATGTGATACTCATAACAATCGTTTTTAACCACAGTCACTGCAGTCCTCTATATATACAACACGCTAGAGAGGAAAGGCGTTTTATGACTCGAGTACCTGTAATTTTAACGCTTCCCTCACGACAATATTGGGCACTCTTCGCCCGTGACAGTTTGTTGTTCACCCCACCTGTGTCAACTCACTGTTATTGTGGCGTGACGAATGCCTGTACTCGACTTCCATGACAAATGCTTGTACAACAGACGTGGGGTGAGGGGGTGGCTATGCCTCATATTGTACCGACACACCAGGAAGTCTTGGAGTTCCTTCTGGCTGCGTAGTCAGAATGACTCATCGCATGGAGGCACATGATTAGCATTCAGAGGTTGCCCAAAAAAACAAGATGGCCCGTGTCTCAAGATCAAGCCATCTTGATGCACTGCATACGACGGGCAGTTTGTCATAGGCCGGTGTCTGAAATGCCTGACACGATTTATCTCAGTGTTCCGTACCTCGCCTTGGGTTGCCTGGTTTCTAACAAGCTATCAGAAACCTTTCGCATAGGAGCTCCTTCATATCACTATTGATGTTCTAGCTCTTCGGGCAATGCGTTCCCCGGGTGCATTTGTCTGGCATATTAGTTGAATACATCTTGCATCCACCATCAATTGCCTTCTATAATGGCCGGCTTGGGAACATTCGTTTAATATGGACCCCATCTGTCCCGCTCTCGCACTTAAAATGGATGGCTCTGATAACAATCGTCTACAGTGTGTTTTGGTCAGTTGAGTGTCCAGTTGCTGGTCCGGGTCGACTTGACCATAAAAGGCTGCGTTTGGACGGCGGCGGTACCGACCCCCAACGCGGCTGCTCTCCCCAATTCATACACACGCTGTGTGTTAATATGGGCAGCTGTACACAAAGCTGGCGCTGGGCAGCTGTGTTGCTGACTAGCTGCACGGCTTCAAGTGAACAGTCTGCTGCTGCTGCTGCTGCTGCTGTTGCCACGACATCCCACCAGCATCTGGCTCGCTACTGCAAGACACTGACCATCCCGCCTCTGATGACTCTACACCTGCCTTTAGCCTGCGCGTCCCATTGCTGGCGACGCGCGTCCCACTGCTGGCGACGCGGGGCGTAGTGAGTGACACACGCGTTGCAACTCGAGCACGTGGGACCGACTGTTGGAGATTTGTTTGAGACTGGCTGATGACGCTATATATCTCTGTATCAGCCGAACTGCCTGTTCCTAGCTGCCCTTATAGCCAGACTGCGTTGAGCTTGCTTCTCGCTTCTTGTCATGGGAATATTGTCGCATCCCGTGTTGTATTAACCCAGATTTCATCAGGGCGGATTCAGAAGCTATTTGTCTGCGGTAATTTTTTGCCAAGTTGATATTGTTGAAAGTCGACAAGTGTACTGCAAACAAGTGGCTCAGGTGAACGAGAGAAGCCACACAGCAGTGATTCATGCCCCGAGTGATTCCAGATCTTACGGACTCTCATCGCCCTCGACACGTTCTCTTACAGCCGTTCTGGACTGGCACACTGTAAGTTGCCATAGAAGCAGGTGGATTTGTGTGACTAGAGTTATCTGCTTCTTGAGGTGGTTCTGTTGTCCAACATGTCATCCATCTTCTCGGCGACAGCGGCCACGTCCGTGCTGTCGCGGGAGCGCAGTGGCGCTGTGTCACCGGGCTTCCATACTCACCATAAGCCCGGCGCTGCTCATCCGTTCGGATCACCGTATCACCACCATACCATCACCACCACCATAGTCACGAGATCTCGTCTCTAGACTCCTCCCAATCGTCAGCTGAGGTACTTTATCATTACTCATCCCAATAATAAACCCAAGCAGTCATCATACTTAAGTGCCTCAATACTACGACGGCCTATTTGATCTACTGATTGACAGGTACTTTAACCTGATAGCATCAAGTGGTGGTAGCCCTACAAGCTATTTTCATATGTACCCATCCTCCTCAATTTATTGATTTAACTTATCATCGGGTATCGATATAGAGTCGAAAGACATGCTGTAACTGTACAACCAAGCATCATGCATACCAAATAGGCCTAACCTCCTTGGGGCATCAATTCATTCCAAAAGGAAGACCTCTCCCACAATGCCTCTCCAATCACACACCCACCCCGCTATACCCTGCCTAGGACACCATACCTCTCCAATCACACACCCTCCCCGCTATACCTTGCCTAGGACACCATACCTCTCCAATCACACACCCACCCCACTATACCTTGCCTAGCACACCATGCCCTCTCCAATCACACACCCACCCCGCTATACCTTGCCCAGCACACCATGCCTCTCCAATCACACACCCTACCCGCTATACCTTGCCTAGCACACCATGCCTCTCCAATCACACACCCTCCCCGCTATACCTTGCCTAGGACACCATACCTCTCCAATCACACACCCAGCCCACTATACCTTGCCTAGGACACCATGCCTCTCCAATCTCACACCCACCCCGCTATACCTTGCCTAGGACACCATACCTCTCCAATCACACACCCTCCCCGCTATACCTTGCCTAGCACGCCATGCCTCTCCAATCACACACCCTCCCCGCTATACCTTGCCTAGGACACCATACCTCTCCAATCACACACCCACCCCACTATACCTTGCCTAGCACACCATGCCCTCTCCAATTACACACCCTCCCCGCTATACCTTGCCTAGCACACCATGCCTCTCCAATCACACACCCTACCCGCTATACCTTGTCTAGCACACCATGCCTCTCCAATCACACACCCTCCCCTCTATACCTTGCCTAGGACACCATACCTCTCCAATCACACACCCAGCCCACTATACCTTGCCTAGGACACCATACCTCTACAAGAACACCATTTCATTCTGACTAGACCTATCCTTGATTAATGTGCAATTCCAAAAGCTTCATGTCGGTCGCATATTATAGTTACATGCCTCTCCCAGGACACGATCTTCTCCTCAGACTGTCACGATGCACTCCTCAGACAGCCACGCCACTCTCAGAACACGATGCACTCCTCAGACAGCCACGCTTCTCTCAGAACACGATGCACCCCTCAGACTGCCACGCCACTCTCAGAACACGATGCACCCCTCAGACAGCCACGCTTCTCTCAGTACACGATGCACCCCTCAGACAGCCACGCTTCTCCCAGAACACGATGCACCCCTCAGACAGCCACGCTACTCTCAGAACACGATGCACCCCTCAGAGACGCCACACACGATGCACCCCTCAGACAGCCACGCTTCTCTCAGTACACGATGCACCCCTCAGACAGCCACGCTTCTCCCAGAACACGATGCACCCCTCAGACAGCCACGCTACTCTCAGAACACGATGCACCCCTCAGACAGCCACGCCACTCCAAGAACACGATGCACCCCTCAGACAGCCACGCCACTCTCAGAACACGATGCACCCCTCAGACAGCCACGCCACTCTCAGAACACGATGCACCCCTCAGACAGCCACGCCACTCTCAGAACACGATGCACCCCTCAGACAGCCACGCCACTCTCAGAACACGATGCACCCCTCAGACAGCCCCGCCACTCTCAGAACACGATGCACCCCTCAGACAGCCACGCCACTCTCAGAACACGATGCACCCCTCAGACAGCCACGCCACTCTCAGAACACGATGCACCCCTCAGACAGCCCCGCCACTCCAAGAACACGATGCACCCCTCAGACTGCCACTCTACTCCAAGAACACGATGCACCCCTCAGACAGCCCCGCCACTCCAAGTACACGATGCACCCCTCAGACAACCACGCCCCTCCGAGAATACGATCTACCCCTCAGACAACCACGCCACTCCAAGTATACAATCTACCCCTCAGACAACCACGCCACTTCAAGAATACGATCTACCCTCAGACAACCACGCCACTCCGAGAATACGATCTACCCCTCAGACAACCACACCACTCCAAGAATACGATCTACCCCTCAGACAACCACGCCACTCCGAGAATACGATCTACCCCTCAGACAACCACGCCACTTCAAGAATACGATCTACCCCTCAGACCACCAAGCCCCTCCGAGAATACGATCTACCCCTCAGACAACCACGCCACTCCAAGTATACAATCTACCCCTCAGACAACCACACCACTCCAAGAATACGATCTACCCCTCAGATTGCCATGAATTTCATAGAAAAAAATCTACCACTCAGACAACCACACCACTCCCAGAACACAGTGCAACTCTCACACAGCCACGCTACTCCCAGAACACGATGTACCTCTCAGACAGCCACGCTACTCCCAGAACACGATGCACCTCTCAGACAGCCACGCTACTCCCAAAACACGATGCACCTCTCAGACATCCATGTCTCTACCAGATCAAGACCTGCCCCTCAGACAGCCACGCCACTCCCATAATACGATGCACCCATCTGCCAGCCATGCCTCATCGTTCCTTTCCCACGATAACATTTACTTAGCATATATTGCCCTGATAACCGCCACTCCAGTAGCTATCCATTGAGTTGGTTTGATGGTTGGTTGGCCATGCTGGGGTACTGGGATAGGGATGATGTAGCTGCCACTGTTGACTCGGCATACTTCCCATGACCAATAACGCCGGGTCAACAGTCTAAGTGTAAGGACTGTCATATACACTGGTGCAACCACTCCGAGGGGTCCTGAGTGCTGTCCTGAGTGCTGTCCTGCCAGTTATCTCTCCCCTCTACCAAGCATTTACAATCACTTATCACTCCGCCATGATGTCTGCATCATGCCCATCTAGCACATATAACAGTGAATGCAGCTGACGGCTGTATGCTGAAATGAATTGATTAAATCACTTAAAGAAAATGCTTTAGGTAATCGAAAACATAAGTATCTATGTTTCTTGTGTGTTTCATTATACAGAAGAAAAAGGCGAAGGTAATATGCCTCTATACTCCCATTTCTTCTGTTGCTTAACCACTTTTATGTTGAATGGCAGATTCAATCTTCACGAAGCATCAAATGTGCCAGTTATGAATCTTGCGTGTACAGTCATAACGGAATGTGCATGGGATCATCTGGATATAGTCCAATCTCTCTCTTGGAATCTTATGTGTGATGATCGTTCCAAATTATGTGATGGTGATATGTGCTGGTTATGGCTGTTAAAGTGATTATCTAGTCAGGATATGTAAGTTTCCCTTCTACATTGTGCAAGGGTCATGGCAGCTGAGGTGATTATCTTACCAGCGCAGGTTGTGGTCTTACCGGTATGAGTGATTATCCAGGCAGTTGGCGTAAATGATGGTCCAACACGATGGAATGGTCATCTTGCCAGCATAAATGATGGTCAAGCCAGTTGGAATGATCATCTTGCTGGCGTAAATGATGGTCCAGCACGATGGAATGGTCATCTTGCCAGCATAAATGATGGTCAAGCCAGTTGGAATGATTATCTTACCGGCATAAATGATGGTCCAACACGATGGAATGGTCATCTTGCCAGCATAAATGATGGTCAAGCCAGTTGGAATGATCATCTTGCCGGCGTAAATGATGGTCCAGCACGATGGAATGGTCATCTTGCCAGCATAAATGATGGTCAAGCCAGTTGGAATTATCATCTTGCTGGCATAAATGGTGGTCCAACTGGATGGAATGGTCATCTGACCGTCATAAATGATGTACAAGCCAGTTGCAATGGTCATCTTGTCCGCGCATGCGCTGGTGTCTCAAGTTGGGGTGGGGGGGGTGTGGGGGTGGTGGTGGTAGGAGTGGGAATCAGCTCGGGTCATTGGCAGTGTGGTACTGTTGTGTTATAATTATATGATGCATTGGTGATTAATTGCGGTAAATAACCGACTTGTTGTTTTATGGCCTGCTGTCGCAATTGGTCACCAGGCTCTCTGCTTACATGAGCATGTATTATACATTTATGTAAATATAGCTGTGGACTGGGGCATGTTATATGTTGAATGATTCATTGAGCCATATTGCCTGGTCGAGGAGTAGCTCCCACCTGCCAAACCTGTCCCCGTGTATCCGTGTCCTTATACTCCCCGTATTCCGAGGCTCCCAGCGCCCCCCCCCCCCCCGCGCTCCATCTCAGATTAACTTCTCCTCTATACATCCTCATCCCCTGCCCTTTCTCTAACTTGCCCCATCTCTAATTTGCCCCTTTCCCCTCTGGTTTTCTTCCATTTCCTCAGATCATGTTCCCTCCCTCTCCTGTTCATCTGTTCCCTGTCTCCAGTCTGATACTAAGTCTCCTCTCATGCTCTGTTATCCGTACTCATCCTTATTCTGTCTCCATTCTATGCTCTTGTCTCCTTTCTTGTTTTGAACTCTATATCCAGTCTTACTTTTTACTCTGCCTTCATTCTCGTTCTATATTCTGCCTCTACCTTTTTTCTGCTTTCTGTCTGTTCTCTGTTCTTTGACTTGCATAAATCATCTTGTTCGTTTCTGCCTATTGCGCGCGCACTACACTGCCACATCAGTGTTTAATTTAAGATCGTGTATTGTTAATAAACGCCAGGCCTGGTAAGAGTCTTGACGTTACGTCATTTATGTTGGTTATTGATGCATATTTTTGCTGGCAGTCAAATCAATATACGCCTGGCATGGGCCAGGTTAGGATGGAAGGTTTGTCCCTCCAGAAGACAGTGTTACCAGCGTGTTATAAGTATGCCCAGTCCGTTTGATTCATCGGGGCGCACGGTGTACCAGGTGTGACCTGGTGACCCCTGCCGCCGCCGTCCTGCTGCTACTGCGGCTGCTGGCGGGCCTGTTGATGATGCTCTTTCTGTCACTCCGTCGTTTCGTCACCCCACTTCATCCCTACCCCGTTCACAACCATAACAGTCGATCGGGTCATCAAATCGGAAATATATGTATGGTGCCTCGTGCCATAAGCGGTAATGCATTAGCGAGCAGCAGCACACTTATTCCCCGTACACCTGCATCGCCACGCTCTCTCGGCTACACCGAGCTACACCGAGTATCACACCTGTAGCATCCCTTACTTTAGGGCAAGCGTTTCCTGGTTTCAAAGGCGACTGTGAAATGCCCAGGTGATGTAAGGGTCACGGCATATAGGAGGATAACAGACGCTTGCCAATCTGCAACTTTCTACCTCAGTCTGTGCTGAACTACTCCACAGACGTCTTAGCAATTGCCTCCCCTCGCGTACATCCAGTTAACCTGCGGGATTACTGTTCTAGTGACAAGAAAACGCCATTGGAGATATTGATTTGTCGCCACAGTATTGGCTATGTCTCGTTGTTTCGGGAAGCCGCTGGCTGAATCTCCGGTTGAAACCCCCGACGTCGATGAAATGTTTATCAACAAGGTAAATCTGCATATTTGTTGGATACTCGTTGATGGAGTAGTATATGTCCGAGCTAAGAGTGGTCTATGTACGAGAAAAGAGTGGTATATGTCCGAGCAAAGAGTAGTATATGTCCGAGCAAAGAGTAGTAGATGTCCGAGCAAAGAGTAGTATATGTACGAGCAAAGAGTAGTATATGTCCGAGCAGAGAAAAGAGTGGTATATGTCCGAGCAAAGAGTAGTATATGTCCGAGCAAAGAGTAGTAGATGTCCGAGCAAAGAGTAGTAGATGTCCGAGCAGAGCAAAGAGTGGTATATGTCCGAGCAAAGAGTTGTATATGTACGAGCAAAGAGTAGTAGATGTCCGAGCAAAGAGTAGTATATGTACGAGCAAAGAGTGGTATATGTCCGAGCAGAGCTAAGAGTTGTATATGTCCGAGCAAAGAGTTGTATATGTCCGAGCAAAGAGTAGTATATGTCCATGGAAACTAATGTTTTTTGACATTTTGACAGCTTTGAGCTTGCGGACCTTGTTGTCAAAAAATTGTTGTATGTATATGGTATTCGTTCGCGGACTCAACTTGAAGCGGTGTACGTTTCCTAATGGTTACAGTCCCCGACATGATATGTGTCACTGTAATTGCTATATCTAGTTGCATGTAAGAAAGAGCATAATAAAAGTGTCTTTAAATATGACTGCTTAGGCAAATCTAATATGAATATCAACCATATACTTCCCCCAATCAGCAAGATTTGTGATGGTGCACAATGTATTTAATGTGCTGTTCTGTCGGGTTAAAGCATAAGGGCGCAGCTATATTCTTTTTGAATTAAAGCAATTCACTTGAATATTATGGTTGATGTGTTGCCGGGGTGATATGCTCTTATTGGGGTTATAATCCTCTTATTGGAGTAAACAGCAGACAGATCGGCGTTGCCTGGGCTGAAAAATAGCCACCCTTACATAACTGAAAGCAAACTTTGACTCTCAAGGCAACTCCCTTGCATATTATGGTGAGCAAAAGCAGATATCAACTTGCTAGGTGCAGCCATTTGGACGAAGATGATGTGATCTCGATGTGATCTCGAGTCCATTTAAGCAATAGAGAAAACCTACCGGAACAACCCTCTCGCACCGCTCCTCCCCCCTCCACCCTCCCGACACACCCCTAATCTTGCCCAAATCCCACCCCCATCCCATCACGTCCCCATGTCCAACTAAGCAACTGAAAACGTTATTCCTGGTATTGACAGGCCATGCTTAACTCTTGTATACCCTGGTTACCTGTGGCGTGGTGAAATCATCGGTGACATGAATAACCCGCCCGGATAACTGATATGACAGTTAGAGTAGAAAAGGAATGATACGGCTTTTTGGGCAGCAGCTGTTGATTGGGCCGCCATATTGATTGAGACACGAGGAACTGTTGTTGTAGTGCTATCGACCGCGTGGGGGCGGCACTGCGTCTGGCGAGCTCCTGCGGACGATCACCAGTCAACCCTCACATGAGCCACGTGCCACTTTGTCGCTACAATATTACCATCATTCGCATATTTTCTCTCACAACTTCATCATCATCATCGTCGTCGTCGTCGTCATCTTCATTATAATCCTCGTAATCGTCGTCCTTGTCAACATCATGAATATGATAATACTGGTTATTGCTGATGGGGGGCTCATTATCCGGGACACAGGACTCATTTTGGGTACAGGGCATATAATTTCCGGCACATAGTTTATCATCTTGAGCACCATCTGGAACACAGGGGTCGTTAGTACCCAAAGACACAGGGTTCATTATTACCCAGGGGTCATTATTATCAGAATGAGACAGAGGGGTCGTTGCTTTGATGACGACACAGCAGCCACCTCGCCTCAGTGGCTGACTCACGACCGGCCCTCTCTGTTTATCACTTCAACATTCATGCCTTAATTCCATAACATGGCACTGCCTGGTGGGATCATGCGCAGATCGTTTACGATTCGTTGGGCGAAGTCGTCTGACCGTTATGACTCATCAGGGGTCATAGCGGTTAGTGACATAATGATTGGTGTGCAGGCATGTCACTGAGTTATTTGTCATGTGGTTTCAACTGCACCAATGCTACGGCTACTGTGATTCTTCCGAGGTCTATATGGACTGTGCTGGTGTTGTTATGCTTATAGTTTTCCCACATGCGGCCTGCAATGTCGCTGTTATCATCCCTCTTGCCAGCAGCATTTACGTCGCTGCTCTCTGCCCACAGAGGCGTACAGATCAGTTAACTTGGAATGATACAAGGTATGTACGCCAGTGACGCGTCGATACTCCCTACCGCAGATACCATTGGAAATCCCATATAAATTCCACCCCCCACCCCCCCCCCCCCCCCCCCCCCCCCCCCCCGATGTTGTAGCTGAAATAATTCCGGGTGTGGCCTGCTTACTGTCCTCTCATCAGCTTGCCAGCCTCCTCACTAAGGCTATCAACATACGTGGTCAAATTGACCATTGCATCGAGGGAAACGTGGGTTTCCGGTGTTTGGGGCCGCGATGAGCTGGTCAATGGCGCGCGACTATCAGCTGCCAGTGTAGCCTCTACACCCCGCACACTCTCCATGGCAGACATGTTTGACGCAATGCTAACATAACATCTCTGCAATAGTTCACGGAGCGCATGCGATTTGACCCGGTTGTAACCTCTGACCGGGCGATAACAAGCAGCGCGCGTCAAACATAAACAAACAAGAATGGTCAACATGAATGGAGCTTATCGGGGAAGCTCGGAAGTAAGCTGTGTTTACTGTCCACAAAGGCCGCATTTTGATGTCTTTGATTATGAACTTTCTTTACTTTATACGCTGCAGTTATTTCGGTTATATAACCAAGGCCCTGCAGTCACAAGTATTAAATTTGGGCAAATCTTATTCTAACATTAGCAGTCCAAGTTTTTTTGGTTGTGTGTCTTTTTATTTTTTCCATAAAACATGTGAACTCCCATCGGAGGGCTGGGGGGAGCAGCAAATCTGGGAGCAAATGGTATATCAGGCTTTTCCCATTACCCCGTTGGTAGATAAGTTTCCAAAGAACAACTTCTCCAAACACTCTCGCTGCTTGTCTGTCATTTCCAATCCCGGCGTGTAACTTTCTATTGCTTTTTTCAGTCGATTTTCGTTAACAAATACGTCTTCACATCTGACTGCCGCCATTTTTAGAAACGCTTGACGGCCATGAAACGTCCGCAGAACTACTTTTTTTCGATAAATGCCTCATAATGGGCCTATAAAAGGTTTTCCATAACAAAATGATTATTATTATTCTAATCACACACAACAGAAAATGTTTTTGTAATATTTAACAGATGACATTCCGTAATAATATTTCGTCGCGTAATGGCCCGAATTTGGCCCAAAGCGATCAGAGTATTGCAGAGGCGAATCCCAGCCTGCGCAGAAGCCGATGCGCAGGAGATCGCACCCCGCAGTTAGCATAGCTCCCCGACCATAACGCCATCAGTACAACCCAAGACACACCGTCAGTGAATCAATTGCTTCAACGTGCGATGCTCACCGTCTGATGCCCTAAACCAGCTTGTTGTTTCCGCTTGTTAAAGAGGCTCTTCAGCCCCATTTCGGGAACGCCGGGATCATTTTGTCAATACATTACTACGTTTAACGCAGACATAAATAACGCCATCTTTTAATTTGTGCCGCAAAGTTTACTTGATCGAAAATCATGCTGATACATTTTCAACATTATTATTTGACTGGAAATACTTATGTTGTACAGTAGAAATGTTTATCTAGTTGTGTCGTTCTGTCGATAACGGTGCCTCCCTAAAACCATGAACCACACGAATCCTAGCTGTAAATCATTACGCGCTCTCTAACTACCTCGCTATCGATGTGTATACTTCCGCTTAGGTTACGAAATGTAGATTTCATCAAATCTCCACTGATTAAAGTTGTGGGCATCATTGCACACTTTCCGACAACAAAAATGGCGACGGCCGAAGTGAAGATCTATTTTCAGAGACCGCAGCGCCGGGTAGCGACTGAAAGTCTGAAAAATTAAAACTTTTTGTTTCCAAGGGGAGGTTGCCAAGCAGCTTGCCAGGAAACCTTGTTACAATATGGGGCTGAACAGTCTCTTTAAGGTTACACGCTAAAAAACATGTGATCGAACATCCATTTGTTTCGTCAATTTATTGGCTCTCCCAAGTCCTGCATGAACGTGTCAGTGATGTTCCCGCGACGTCTGCGTGGAACCCACTCTGTGCCTCTTCATCCGATGTCTTCTCAAAGCTTCCCTCTCCTCTTCCATCCACCCATCACACAATGCCTTGCACGTGTCTGTCTCAGTCACTCCTTGCTCATGCTAGTACCGGGGTCCATCAAATAAGATGGTTGGAATTGTGGTAAGTTTTCCATTGTTTTACCCGTTGCTTCTCCTCATATGAAGATGGGGTGGTTGCCGTTATGCCTGTATACGGGGCCATGACGGTCCTGGCGGGTTGCTTGGGGGTTGGGGTGATGTCGGTTGAGACCCGGAGACTCTGTCTGGGGTGGGGGTGGGGGGTTGGGGATGAGGAGTCAGCTGCCATCTCGTGCCCCATTCCAGTTGATCCTAAGGGAGATAAAATGGTCTGGCTGTACAAGCCACCGCCGGCTGCCGGCTGCTGGCTGCGCTCGCTCGCTCGCTCGCTCGCCTGTGATATTGGGGATGTGACGCAGAGCTCCATGGCAGCTGCTTTATAAGGTGCAGGCCTTATTTGGTGGGCAGCCTTTCTCTCTCCTCGTGCTCTCGTTCTGTGAGCTGAGCGTTTCGTCAGACTAGAGGGAGTAACAGTTAGGGTGGCCATCTGTGACTACTATTTCGTGCATTGGGCGGTGTGATCCGGGTCAGTATATTGAGCAGCCGTTTTGGGTTGAGGCTCAGTCAACCATCGTCTGACAGTGAATATTCGCTCCCTGTCACTGCTATAAAAACTTCAGGCAATTTTATCTCGGATCCTGGGCGCATATAAGGTCATTCTAGCAACCCGAGCTGCATTTCGTGCGCTGGACGGTATGAACGAGAGCTAGAGACATTTCGTCTTTGAACGCAATTGAAAGAAGATGTCGGCAGGTCCAGAGACGGCACTCATCGCCAATGAGAAAGACGAGCCTGCTGGCAAGGCGTCGCCAACTGACATCACCATCGGAAAAGGGGTGAGCCAAAACAATAGCTGAACGCCGGCTTAGCTTATGTCATATAACCTATGGGCTTCTGTATTGACATGCAAGCAGTGAAGGATATAGTGGGGGTTTAGTTAGGTATATGCGAATGATTTGTGGCTGTGATGGGCGTCCCATGACGGGCTTTGAAGACTGCAGCTGCCTGCGTTTGCTAGCACAATCGATATTTGTGGCGCGGAGATTCTCATCTGGTGCTGTTTGTCTGTGGCTGGTGCATACATAGGCGTCTGTACACGCAAGTAAGGCGCCTACTGTATGGTCGCCATGACCACATATCGTCCCCTTTAAAGGCTCCAGTCTATACACTGTGTTCTATATCTCGTTTAGGTGTTGTGATAAAACAAGCGATGAAAGCAGTGCGATTTGATACGGTTTGCGGAGCGGCTGAAGTGGGCTTGTTGTTACATTACCGATATATGAATGAATCCTTTGATGTTTGATCATCACACAATGTGCTCTTATTTGTTGATAATAGCCCGCCGCCATGTGCATTGCATATGTGTACCGCCCCTAGCTCGCAAACTGTCACCAGCCACACAAAGATGTTTTTGTTGATAATGAATGGCGTTATTTGCTTAGTTGTTTTGGGGAAGTGCGGGATGCTATGACCCCCAAACGCTGCTTTTTTCGTGCAATCTGTTCCCTATAGGCAAGTATGTCGCGTACATGTAATCTCGGATATGACTTATATTGATGAAACCTCATCGGAAAGTGTTTATGATGAGTGAACTGTTTCTTAAGCTTAATCTGTGTGTTATTGCCTGAGAACGGGTCTTCTATTGGATGTGGTGCTACCCAGTCACTAATGCTACTCAGTCACTAATGCTACCCAGTCACTAATGCTACCCAGTCACTAATGCTACCCAGTCAGTGATGCTGCCCAGTCACTAATGCTACTCAGTCAGTTATGCTACTCAGTCAGTAATGCTACCCAGTCAGTAATGCTACTCAGTCACTAATGCTACCCAGTAACTAATGCTACTCAGTCAGTAATGCTACTCAGTCAGTGATGCTACCCAAACAATAATGTCACCCTGTTAGTTTTGTTACCCAGTTAGTTTTGTTACCCAGTTAGTTTTGTTACCCAGTTAGTTTTGCTACCCAGTTAGTTTTGTTACCCAGTTAGTTTTGCTACCCAGTTAGTTTTGTTACCCAGTTAGTTTTGTTACCCAGTTAGTTTTGCTACCGAGTTAGTTTTGTTACCCAGTAAGTTTTGCTACCGAGTTAGTTTAGCTACCAGTTAGTTTTGCTACCGAGTTAGTTTAGCTACCAGTTAGTTTTGCTACCGAGTTAGTTTAGCTGCCAGTTAGTTTTGCTACCGAGTTAGTTTAGCTACCAGTTAGTTTTGCTACCGAGTTAGTTTTGTTACCCAGTTAGTTTTGCTACCCAGTCACATATACTGCATTGTGATTGTTTACGTGTCAGTTACCGTTAGAAGCTACGATACAATAATGCACACATTTGTCCGTATCGATTGTTCTGTATAATTGATGTAGCTTCGCATAGTCACTCCATCCAATTAGGAATTCATCCTGGCATAATTCCTTCATGAGGGCTTGTGCGACCTTTGCGACTAAGGCTCGTGTTGTTTAGAACCCTCCCTACCCGAGGTATCGCCCCACACCCCACGTGTCTCGTCTGCATCGATCCCTGTCTCGAGCCCTACGCCGCTGCTCCAGGGTCCTGCTCGAGCGGCCGGTGGAGCGGTGACGTTATAGGGTCGGCGGACTGCGTAAGGAGTCAGCAATAAGCGTGCACACATCATGTGTACTGTAACAAGGCGCCATCAATGTTAGTCGTATCCAACCCATGCTACAGTTAGACCCAGTTACTATCTACTTATTTCTATAGAAACAGAATATTTGTCACTGCCGTTTCTTTGATGTGCGTATGTGCCGGTAATCCTCATGTACCCACCCCCAACCCACCTTCCATATAGGGCATAGCGGCTAGACTCACTGCGGAGTGTGCAACTCATTCACCACTGTGCGGGAGCTAGGATCGATAGTTTATGTGACCTGATTCAGGTCATCACAGCGCGTGGAGCAGCTGCTGAAACCACGTGACCACTGACCACAACAAAAGGGGGCTAGGGCAGGTGACGTGTGAATTGATTGACCACAGCTGTTCGGGCGTTACGAGTATGACGCCGACGTCGTGTGGGATGTAAGAACCTCACAATGGATCCCCCCTCGGACTGGCTCCAGTTATCGCCCGTCACTCCGACCCTTTGTAGGTCACCTATACTTCTCCAGTTTAATCTGAGTCCATGACCAATGCATTATAATACTCCCAACCTCCGCCCATATATTACCGCTGTAAGCACAGCATCCCGTCGCGTCCCCCGATCTACATGTCTTTGCTCCAAGAACGACTGCTGGATCGGCGATTGACACCCACTAGTAAATGACTTATTGACAGGAAGTTTATACAGTGCCTTATAAGCACCAAAATTATCGACAAGACGAGTTTCACCACAGCCAGTAAACTGTCAGCCTGTCTCAGCACATTGGCTCCATCAAAGAGTGTGTGTGTGTGTGTGTGGGGGGGGGGGGGGGGGTGACTGGTGATCAGCCCCGCCCATAATTCACCCTTGACTTTACCACCCGCTCGTTCCTATCACTCCCGTCGCCGCTTGTTGGTATGCGCTGCTTACTCACAACTCGGATTGATTTCCTGTCCTGATTCTCGACTAGCAGCGTCCTCATGTAAGGCCTACTGGCACTGATGACACATCGACGCCTTCTGCTAACCCAGAGTCTTCAGCCTGGAAGCACTTAATCTCCCCCACCCCCTGGTGCCGCCCCCGCTTCCATGGCGTCCTACTACCATGCCTACGGGAACGATCAGCCCGCTGCTTTTTGAATATGAAGTCTTTATAAGTAATTCTACTTTCGTACATATACTTCTAGTAAACGGCTTCACTCGGCATGTTTCAACCTATTTGCGAATGATCCATGTGCATTAAAGTTTATCATAACTTGAGTCACTCTAATGACTGTTTTCCAGTTTTTCCTTGCATTACTTCGCTTACATGTAAATAATAAGCTGATCTGTAGAGTACCCCCACCCTTTTTTCAGCCTCTGTATCTCTGTATTCATGTATATGTTATTGGGTGATAAGTGCGTTCGTCTCGGGCTGAGGTCGTCTTAGAACCGCGTGGGGTACAGGCCAGCAGAAGATGGTGAATGGACAGAGATTCGCGACTCTCTTTTGTCCTCCCAAGTATTTCTCTTAAAAACATTCCTACCCGGTGTCTTGGGTGCGATCTTATCCATAGAGCGGCTTGTTTAGGGATGTCAAGCCGTTGAGAGTTTCGCTATGGTCGGATAGATTTATGACTAGAGTCGGTGCTTGTAAGGACATCGTCGTGACAAGTTTCGTTTCCACGTCCGTGACTGAATTGATAGCGAGTGTTATTGTGGATATCAGGGGTGGACAAGTGGGGCATTCATAACAGGATTAAACATGCTGAAATCATTGAGGAAAAAGGTAAGTAGCGCTAGATTGCAATGTGTTGATTCCTGTCAAGTCCGTGCTTGGATTGGCGTTAAACGTTAACCATAGTGAGAATCAGTCATATATATCTTCCCATCATTTTTTGTTTCGAAACAGAGGTTTTGTTCAAACCGAACAGTTGCTTCAAGTTGAATTTAGGTCACGTTTAGCATGAAGGGATTATCGAGTCCACAGGGAGCCCAGTATTTCCTGTCCATGAATCAATCGTTTAGGTTTGCTCCGTCGTATGATGCTTATCATCGTTACAATAACATCATCGGTGATAGAGTTCCACTGAACCCACCGGCTCACAAAACAAGCCGCCATCTTTAGAGCTGCTGTGACGAAGACAGCGTGGAAACAGGTCAGGGTTGAAGGCATCTCCAGGCATCTCTAGGTTTTGAAGTTACCTTGGGGGCCTGTTGCATGGTAGATGCGCTATACACCAGAGGGCAGCCTGCGACAGGCAGCTTTGGGCAGCTGTCCAGTCGGTCATAGCGTACCGATGCTGTATCCCCTAGGGCCCACTGCCTTCATTTCCTTAAAACCGTGATGAGAGTGGCAGATTATTGCTGGGCTTGCAATCCATTCACAGCCTATCATTTCATTGTGACCTTTTCCCCCAGAACCCATTTTCTTGAACCTCCATGATCAATGCTGGCTGAAAACCGGGTATTATCTGGGCGCTGCTATCAGTCAGCACTCCTCTTCTTGTAGGGTAGCAGGCCAGTATTCGCGTCACTCCACGGCAATCGCATCTACGCTGCTAGCCTGTCTACAATGCTTAAGGAGGTGATCCTTCATCGTAAGATATGAAGACTTACTGACAGGGTGAACGTTGGTTGAGCTTCTTCTGTCAGAGAAAAAGAACCACAATTAACTGGTTCGGATCGTATGACCTTCACGGGTCTTCCCATATTTTCTTTACAGTGGGATCTGTCTCTTGGTCATCTGGGATCTCTGATACGACTTTCCTGGGCCGTCGACAGTTCTCATGTATCTGTATCAGCATCTCTGTGTCTATGTCAGCATCTCTGTGTCTATGTCAGCGTCTCTGTGTCTATGTCAGCGTCCATGTGTCAGTCACATGGACAGTGATAGCGTCTTGATCTAAGTGACAGCGTCCTCGTGCTCGTGACAGCGTCCTCGTGCTCGTGACAGCATCCTCATGCTCGTGACAGCGCATTGCATTTCCCCGTAGCTTGTAGGTCTGCATATTCGTTAGCCTCAATTCTTCTACGGTTGTACGTCCAGCCTACCCCATATCCCTGCATCTGCCGGCGACGGAAAGAACTCAAAACCTGGGCAATCGCCTCTTTTACGAGCACTTTAAGCTTCAGAAACGCGTGTGTTTCATCATTTGGAGGCTACGAATGCAACCCATTTAAACACTGCCACAGACATGAGGCTTCAGTCGCTGCATGCTATAGGGCCGAACCTCGAGAGATCGGTTAAGCAACTGGCTCTTCACGAAGAGGCTCGTGCATATCAATCTATTTTTAGGCCAGCTGCAGATGGAGAATTTTTTTCCCTTGCATGGGGTGAAACAAGCTTTGTTGCTATGGAAGAGGACTTGGGCATCTTGAAGCCGGCGGTGTATTACGAGCGAGCTGTAAGCCGGGCAGCCACCGCCTCTTCCTGGCACTCCGAGAAGTTCCTCTGCCCGGCCCTGCTCTCTAGATTAGTTCAGCCACTTTTGAAGCAGCTAGCACTTTGAGTACACGCGCACGGGGAGCGTGGATTGAACCCCGTGCCATATCAACTTTCGCCATATCAGCTCCCTATTCCGTCGGTTTTATATTCTCCGATCGATTGTCTTTATGTCAGTTTCGGGGATATTATTGATTTGATGCGTCGCTTGCCTTCTGGATGTATATAGTGTCTTAGTAGACAAGTTCAACTCGGAGATATAAAGCCCCGGATGCTGCCAAGATGTTCAAGAAACTAGGCAAATGGGTAAGTTTCTTGTTTCATGGGGTACTCTTGAGGTGGCTGCACATTTGGGCATGATGGAACGAAGGCGTCAATTTTTCCGTCTTATTATTGACCTCTTCATGGCGGATGTTAATGATTCAGCGGTTGGTGTCGATCGTTGGCGGGAACGTGCGGAATTCATGACCTTTCACGTGTTTGGTGGGCGTGAATCCTACCGGGATCCTACTGTCATTTGTTATCACGATGACGAACCATCTGTTGCGTGAATCCAATAGGTAGCTTCAGTTTCTGAGCACTTTATCATCACCCCTGTTGCTTTTCGCTTGATGTGGGTTCACGGCCCTCACTAATTCGCCACATGCTGTATGTGATGCCATGGATGGGTCGGTGCCAACGAACCACGAGTTGTTAAACAAGCATAACCGTGAAAAGAGCGCTGAGTGGAGGGTAACTGGGAGTATGTCATGATAGGGCTTGGAATGTTGGGTCGAGGTGTCATGTAAAGGTTAAGGGGGTTAGGGGGTATGTTATGGAAGGGCTAGGAGGATAAAAGGGGGATTTCAGGGTAGGGCGGGGAGGGTCAGGGAGTGTCACGGTAGGGCTAAGAGGTTTGGTGTGTGTGTTATGGCAGGGCTAAGAGGGATTGGCGTCTGCAGCGGCGACTAATAGGGGGCAACTTTTGGCCGTGGGTTGCGAATCGCGTCGGTGGTGGAGCGGAACGGTCCTTGCAAGGGCCATATCTGCAACACACTGCTAAGGCCCGGATTTCGCCTAGACGAGAGGCTGGAATCCCCTGGTCCAGTCAATCGGCTGGCAGTGATTACTTGCCCTAGAATACTATTTGCATTTTTATCTTTTTCATCACCATCCACATATATGTCCCTCTTTTTCCATTTATCCTAGAAGGCGGCTGCTCAATCAGGTCACACTTATCTATGAACTTTTCTAGGCGCCATATAACACATACGTGTTGGTGTGCCATTAAACCCTATATTCACTCACTCACTCACTCACTCACTCTTGGGAGTGTAAGGGGGTATGGTAAGGTATAACTAGGAGTGTATGGGTCAGGACGTGCCATGGGAGAGCTAGGATAATCATGGGGTGTCACAGTAGGGCTAGGAGGATACTGGGTATATAATGGTAGGGCCAGTGGGGTTAGGGGTATGTCATGGTAAGACTAGTTGGGTTAGGGTTATGTCATGGTAAGACTAGTGGGGTTAGGGGTATGTCATGGTAAGACTAGTGGGGTTAGGGGTATGTCATGGTAAGACTAGTTGGGTTAGGGTTATGTCATGGTAAGACTAGTGGGGTTAGGGGTATGTCATGGTAAGACTAGTTGGGTTAGGGTTATGTCATGTTAAGACTAGTGGGATTAGGGTTATGTCATGGTAAGACTAGTGGGGTTAGGGTTATGTCATGGTAATACTAGTGGGGTTAGGGGTATGTCATGGTAAGACTAGTGGGGTGAGGGGTATGTCATGGTAAGATCATAGTAGGGCTAACAGGGTTAGAGTATGTCACGGCAGGCTTGTAGGGGTTAGGGCCGAGGTAGGATAGTTAACGTTGTTGGTAGCCAAGTCCTAATGTTGTATACATTTCCGCATGCATCATCGCCAAACGAGTCTCATTCCCCTTTGTTTGATTGATTCCTCGACGCGTCTCTTTCCATCTGACTGATTCATCCACGAGTGGTCGGAGTCTCTTTCCATCTGATTCGTCTGTCCATGAGTCTCTTTCCATCTGATTCGTCTGCCCATGAGTCTCTTTCCATCTGATTCGTCTACCCATGAGTCTCTTTCCATCTGATTCCCCTACCCACGAGTCTCTTTCCATCTGATTCCCCTACCCATGAGTCTCTTTCCATCTGATTCGCCTACCCACGAGTCTTTCCATCTGATTCCCCTACCCACGAGTCTCTTTCCATCTGATTCCCCTACCCATGAGTCTCTTTCCATCTTTCCCCTACCCCAGTCTCTTTCCATCTGATTCCCCTACCCATGAGTCTTTTTCCATCTGATTCGCCTACCCACGAGTCTGTTTTTCTGATTCGTCTACCCATGAGTTTCTTTCCATCTGATTCGTCTACCTATGAGTCTCTTTCCATCTGATTCGCCTACCCACGAGTCTCTTTCCATCTGATTCCCCTACTCATGAGTCTCTTTCCATCTGATTCGTCTACCCATGAGTCCATTTCCACATTCCTCCATTTGTATTTCATTTTCCCATTGACACAAATACTAAAAGTTGGCACACTTTTTCAGCGCGGTATGCTCGGTGAAAAATTCGTTCCAGAAACGTAAAATGACTAATGGGATAACCTAGATTCAGCAGTGATATGTTGTTCTGTGCCTCTCAATGCATGCATTACGCCTGTCAAACGCTATAACAGCCCCAGACACACAGCCAGCAGGTAGTCAGTACCGCCCCCGCCGCCCCCCACCAGGGCACTACTTACACTCACAGGCCCTCCCTCGACTGACTTGTTTTTTTTCTGACAACAGGGTACTTGCAGAACATCATAGATATCGTTATGCATGTTCAGTACCTCAGCAATGGTGTGGGTTAGCAGTGACTCGGTCGGCCTCTGTGGGCCCTAAACATTGATACACGCGCGGTACGAACGTCTGTTGCACGGTGGTACACCTCATTCACACGGTGATACACCTCATTCACACGGTGATACTCCTCATTCATACGGTGATACACCTCATTCACACGGTGATACTCCTCATTCATACGGTGATACACCTCATTCACACGGTGATACACCTCATTCACACGGTGATACACCTCATTGATACACCTGCTCGATCGCTCATTGATACACCTGCTCGGTCGCTCATTGATACACCTGCTCGGTCGCTCATTGATACACACCTGCACTTATTTTATTGAGCTGTATACATAGCCCGTGGCACGTCGGGGACAGATGTCAAGGACCTGCACGTCATCTCAACATCACACCACAGCAATAATGACTGGATAGCCACACCCTCTATACAACTGGCCAACACACGGACCCTTCAACTAGCAGATGCCTTAAGGATGTTATTCGGTCGGATTTCTAGTGTTTCGTCGTCAGACAGGAGTGGTCAAGGAGCGGTGTAACATCGGCATCGGGCAGTATGCGGGTCGCCATGGGACGCAGGAACTTCACCGCTCTCCGGGTATATCTTCCATATGCTCCTTCATGTATCGCCCACACTCACTTCGTATTCACTCGATTTTGTGACGCTCGTCTGCACTTCTTAAGTTCATATTGTGGCAGATTCGATTAGATTTTCAACAAAACGACGAATTCGTCGAATGTCGTGAGCTCATGTGTGAACGAGTTATGTAGTGTATGTTGAGTTTCACTCGGCGATTATGCAATAGTTGATGATGCAGTAAATGCAGGTACCCCAGGTACAGTTGTCATACACCTGGGGTTGATGATGCACTAAATGCAGGTACCCCAGGTACAGTTGTCATACACCTGGGGTTGATGATGCACTAAATGCAGGTACCCCAGGTACAGTTGTCATACACCTGGGGTTGATGATGCAGTAAATGCAGGTACCCCAGGTACAGTTGTCATACACCTGGGGTTGATGATGCAGTAAATGCAGGTACCCCAGGTACAGTTGTCATACACCTGGGGTTGATGATGCAGTAAATGCAGGTACCCCAGGTACAGTTGTCATACACCTGGGGTTGTTTCTGTTATCTGGTTATGAGTAGTGTTGTTTTCTTCAGGGTAGGTACTGCATCTGGCGTAGCTGGTGTCTGTATTAACAGTTCAGCCGCTGTGTTGTTTACCATCGCGCTTTACGCGTTTTCGCCATAAACCACACCGGGTCTGTAGCATCATTCTCTTCTATCCCTCTCTGGTCTACAGCTCCAATCCACAACCCTGTGCGTCTCGGGCGGCTTAAAACTGTATTTGATGGAAAGTATGATTGCTTGATATAGGAGCTTGTGTTCATGTGTTAGGCTGGTGTGATGTGGAAATACCAGCCAGTCTCAGCATCCTCTGACCTACTGGCGGCCAGCTGACATGGGAAGTGGAAGTTGGTGTGGTTCTGGATGGGGAGCAAACTGCATGCCAGCTTAACCAGGAACATGGCTTGTTTGGAGTTATGTTGTTCCATTCGTTGGCACCAGTAGTCATAGTTAATTATGTGTGACTGCCCAGTGATTTACCTGGTCATTGTTAATTATGTGTGACTGCCCAGTGATTTACCTGGTCATTGTTAATTATGTGTCGCTGCCCAGTGACTTACCTGGTCATTGTTAATTATGTGTCACTGCCCAGTGACTTACCTGGTCATTGTTAATTATGTGTCACTGCCCAGTGACTTACCTGGTCATTGTTAATTATGTGTCACTGCCCAGTGACTTACCTGGTCATTTTTAATTATGTATGACTTAATAACATGTACCGTACATGGCGATTGTATATTCTATGTGTCTGTCCAGTATCACAACTGTTCATTTCTTATTATTAGACTGCCCTGGGTTAAGTTATTGGTAATTCCGTGTGACCGCCCACGCACATACCCGGATACTATTCTGAATGGATCTGTGCAAAATACTTAGTATTGGCGTATACATGTCACTAGCCGTGCACGACGTTTATTAACGTCGTGCAAAGATCGTAACCGAATGCGCGTGAACGATACATGAGTTCCAATTATACACGATAATTACACAAATGTACATATGAAGAATAATTTTTCACGTAAATGAATGTTTATTAACAAGTTGAGTTAGTTTACGTGTGAGATTTCGTCAAAGGCGATTTAATCCGGCCACACACATTCTGAAAAGTTCATTTTTATTTTGAACGACAAGATCGGTTTCTGCGCGCATGCGCAGACAAGGTTCGTCGCAAGCGAACTTTTTCTTTCTGAATTTTATTAGTTGAGTATATGTGTCATTTTGTCAATGATTATCTTTTGGAAATATCTACTTTGAAGGGCGATATGTATTCAACGATATCACATTGACATTTAAAAAAAGATAACACTTATTGATTCCCGCAGTCTGGAGGGGCACTTGGCCTTGTCCTACGTAGGGTTGTGCCCCGGGATCTCAAAAACCTGTACCCGTCATACAACGTAAAAATGGCAAGAGCATACCCCATCCTACAATTATGAGGTCAACAAAACCCGTCGGGAGGCCGAAAAAAACCTACCCCGACACATGTATACTACCTCTATATACTTAAGTGCCCCCTCCTCTGGGACCTGCAGCCACTTGTCGAGTGAAAATGAAACTGCGTAATGTGACGTCATATCTCCAAAACTGGGGCTGCCGTAAACGAAAGTTGTGATTCTAAAAGTTCATTTGACAATTGCTAAATAATCACGAGACAGTGGATAACCAAAATAGGCCGCATAAGCGAATATTCATCTCATTTGTCGACATATATATTTACGTGAGTACACAACTTGGTGGTAAGCCCCGGAGACGCGAAATAAAAACAATTGCCACACGACCCACATACTTTCAGGCACGACGGTATATATTTATATTACCGTCGTGCGCGGCTAACATGTCACAAGCAATGGATTTTTATGGCATTTAAAATTGGTCTTTGTGGACATCCATACAGGATATGACACCCGGCGTCTATTACCTACGCCGTGTGCTCATTACCTCTGTGGTTTGTCAGGTGGTCTCATCATTAGCCAGCGTGCCCTCTGACCCCATCTAATGAACAGCTTGCATACATACACAAGCCCTCTCTATTTGTGTTTTCTCACTTGCTTGTAGGAAATTGTTTCTCTGTCTGTGACTGGTTATGCTGGCCATTCTTCTGTGAATTATTTGCTCTAGCCTAGCTTGGTAGGTTGGTAGAGTACATCAACCGGACCCTTGTATTCACGCTTGATTGTGGCTTGGTCAGCTGCTGTGGTCTTCTCGGAAACAACGCTCGTCGACGTGTACGCGCGTACACACAGTCTAGACAGAAGCGCTCAGGTAGCTGTATCTGTGAGCGCAACGCGGTATCCAAACATCCAATCGATTTTAATCCCCTCTGAGTATTTGTACAGGGGTCGCGTTATCATCAGTAGCGACGTGCTCTTTTTATAACCCATCTGTGGTGAATATAATGCAAGAGCTAGTGGGGGTTTGGGGTAGTCCTACAAATCGGCTCGGTATAGCTAGTTGAAGACACCGTTGTGTGATAAATATAGCTCATTATAATCTTTACCCATCTAAAAGAAATACTGATGAGGTACTCTCAGGTCTGTGTGATGTTCCATTAATCAGGGTCCGGTGTTGTCGTTTCTCAGATCAAGTGTGTCCTCTATGTATTTCATGTATGGTTTCATTGATTGCGCGATGTTTTTCTTGCATACAGACGGACGGCAATGCCAGCTTCCTGCGGGCTGCAAGGGCGGGAAACTTGGACAAGGTTCTTGAATACTTGAAAGGGAGCACAGATATCAACACAAGTAATGCTGTGAGTATACCACCAGCAGGCTATGTTGTGAGATACTGTTGTTATTACATGTACCCCCACACCCACCCAGGCGCATTGACAACAATAGCAAATAGCAGTAGTATATCTGACAATCACAGATAATCACTGCCCTGGTCGAGGTCACTGAAGCCGTTAACACGGGTCGAGGTCACTGAAGCCGTTACCGTTTGTCCCGGTTGGTTCCATCTGAAATGCTTAACTCATCTCAACTCAACTCTACCTACACCCCCTCTCTTCTCTGAACACACGCTTAACGCCGGCGCTCACACAGATGGAATTACTCGGCCGTTTGATGATTCCCCATTGATCTGTTTATAATGGAGTGTCATCCAGTTCATCTGCTGCTTGTTGCCGCGCATAGCTGTGCCCCCATATCTCCCGTTCGCTAGTCAGCATATGGACTCGGCGCTCACCAAACCGCCGGTGTTGGTCGCAAGAGTTACTCATAATGCTGTTTATCTCCCAGCCACTTACCAATTTATGCTAGGCATCTCTTTAAGTTGTTTCAGTTGCCAGAATTAATTTTTTTTTTTGGGGGGGGGGTTCTATTTCCGATACCATATACACCGCATAGGTGCCATGGGTTGCTCTGCTCAGTCACACCCGTGGTAGGTACTAGTTCTCTGCTTCTTATGTCAACATCTCTGCACATTCTGCACATCTATCAACAGTTTCATCTCCCACTCCTGATATCAGCTCAATGTTCTACACACCACTGCCAACAGCTGTATGTTCTACACACCACTGTCAACAGTTGTATGCTCTACACACTACTGTCAACAGTTGTATGCTCTACACACTACACTTCAGCTGTATGCTCTACACACTACACTTCAACTGTATACTCTACACACCACACTTCAACTGTATGCTCTACACACTACACTTCAACTGTATGCTCTACACACTACACTTCAACTGTATGCTCTACACACTACACTTCAACTGTATACTCTACACACTACACTTCAGCTGTATGCTCTACACACTACACTTCAACTGTATACTCTACACACTACACTTCAACTGTATACTCTACACACTACACTTCAACTGTATGCTCTACACACTACACTTCAGCTGTATGCTCTACACACTACACTTCAACTGTATGCTCTACACACTACACTTCAACTGTATCCTCTACACACTACACTTCAAATGTATGCTCTACACACTACACTTCAACTGTATGCTCTACACACTACACTTCAACTGTATGCTCTACATGCTACACTTCAACTGTATGCTCTACACACTACACTTCAACTGTATCCTCTACACACTACACTTCAAATGTATGCTCTACACACTACACTTCAACTGTATGCTCTACACACTACACTTCAAATGTATGCTCTACATGCTACACTTCAACTGTATGCTCTACACACTACACTTCAACTGTATGCTCTACACACTACACTTCAACTGTATCCTCTACACACTACACTTCAAATGTATGCTCTACACACTACACTTCAACTGTATGCTCTACACACTACACTTCAACTGTATGCTCTACATGCTACACTTCAACTGTATGCTCTACACACTACACTTCAACTGTATCCTCTACACACTACACTTCAAATGTATGCTCTACACACTACACTTCAACTGTATGCTCTACACACTACACTTCAACTGTATGCTCTACATGCTACACTTCAACTGTATGCTCTACACACTACACTTGAACTGTATGCTCTACACACTACACTTCAACTGTATGCTCTACACACTACACTTCAAATGTATGCTCTACACACTACACTTCAACTGTATGCTCTACACTTCAACTGTACTCTACACTTACACTTCAACTGTATGCTCTACACACTACACTTCAACTGTATGCTCTACACACTACACTTCAACTGTATGCTCTACACACTACACTTCAACTGTATGCTCTACACACTACACTTCAACTGTATGCTCTACACACTACACTTCAACTGTATGCTCTACACACTACACTTCAACTGTATGCTCTACACACTACACTTCAACTGTATGCTCTACACACTACACTTCTGTATGCTCTACACACTACACTTCAACTGTATGCTCTACACACACACTTCACATGCTTCAACTGTATGCTCTACACACTACACTGTATGCTCTACACACTACACTTCAACTGTATGCTCTACACACTACACACACTACACACTCACTTCACTGTATGCTCTACACACTACACTTCAACTGTATGCTCTACACACTACACTTCAAATGTATGCTCTACACACTATCAACTGTATGCTCTACACTCTTCAACTGTATGCTCTACTACACTTCTGTATGCTCTACAACTTGTATGCTCTACACACTACACTTCAACTGTATGCTCTACTACACTTCACTGTATGCTCTACACACTACACTTCAACTGTATGCTCTACACACTACACTTCAACTGTATGCTCTACACACTACACTTCAACTGTATGCTCTACACACTACACTTCAACTGTATGCTCTACACACACTTCAACACTCTACACACTACACTTCAGCTGTATACACACTACACTCTACTACACACTACACTTCAACTGTATGCTCTACACACTACACTTCAACTGTATACTACACACACTTCAGCTGTATGCTCTACACACTACACTTCAACTGTATGCTCTACACACTACACTTCAACTGTATACTCTACACACTACACTTCAGCTGTATGCTCTACACACTACACTTCAACTGTATGCTCTACACACTACACTTCAGCTGTATGTTCTATAAACTACACTTTACCTGTATGTTCTACTTGCCACTCACTACAGCCATGTTTTTATACCACTGTCAACAGCTGTGTGTTCTATCTTCATAGCACCAGCTGCAGCTTTATGTTCTACTCACCCCTGTCAACAGCTGTACTCTCTACACAATACACTACAGCTGTATGTTCTACAAACCACTGCCAACAGCTGTATGTCCTCATACCATTATCAGCAGCGATATCCTCTCCATACCCCTGACTAGAGTCAGCAGCATGTGAGATGATAATGATGCCAATGCTGCTGCTGCTGCTGCTGGTATTGCCGATTGGCCATGCTAACGTAATTAGCCATATATTTTTTTTCAACTGAGAGCGCATTCCACTGGTGTGTGCAGCTGGTCCAGTGGGTGTACTGTGACCGCCATGCGCCGGCGTTAATGTCAATTGTTTTTTTAGTGGTAGTGTCATATTGCTCAGCCATGGCAATTGGCATGTACTGAGCGCTGGTACTCAACATGCCTCAATGGCATTCATCGACCTCAATAAACGACCTTTGACCTCTACCTGCTGTGACATTAGGTTGCATGACCTTAACTATTGCCAAGTATTCAGCATTTGAACCTTAAGCACCCTTTTGTGTATTGCCAGACTTCCCGTTAGTTTGATCTGTAGCTCTCCACCTATGAATTGATTATTATCGGCCGCGCTAACTGCCCCCAAGTGTGGTTTAGGCGCTGTTTGTCGATAGAGACCGGCTCCAGTAGTATAAAGAACTAGACCCAGTTGTCATTGATGGCAGTCCGCTTCCAGTTCACTACTGCCATTACACTGCGGTGTGTAATATAAAGTATGTATGATGTCTGGCGATGCCGGCCCCCATACCAGGATACATGTGGATATTGACAAATAAAGAAATGGCCCTTTGACCTCAGTCATCCTGCTGTAACATGACGCCAGGCTGCTGTAGACCACGTTCACAGAGCTGTAGCTTGTTACTGGTGTCTGACATGATTCCCCCGTGAGTTATGCGCTGGAATGAGGGTAGGGCGGTGAAGTGGAGGGGCAGGTGGGTGTAAGTGGGGGGTGCTGGGTGCTGCTGTTATGTTCCCTGACAATTCACTCCATGTACATGAGTGGTATTGTCGCTTGTTGGCGGTGTGTGTGTGAGTTGCATCTGGGTGGGGGAGGGGAGGGAGGGAGGTATGTGATGTTGTGCTGCTCTTAATATCGATTACTGAAATAAAACACGGGGATTACGGTTAGATTACCTGCCGCTGACTCATGATTCGCGGCGCAGTAATGTAGCATGCCTTCTATCAGGGCGTCCCCCCAACTCCTCACGCTAACCTCCTTCCAATGCTTCCTACATACTGGAAGGTTAAGTTGCTGTGTTTAGAGTCGGTCGTCATCTCGAGTGGATTGCTTAAATCATTCACCATACATTCTTAAGACGTGGCTCGAGAGCGCATTCGCCACTTTGATCTACTTCCATGTTTATTTTCTCGATTGACGGTAGAAATCGCGCTTGACTTCATGCCCTATGTCTCTTGGTAGTGTGGTACAGCTTTTGAAAACCAACGTTTGAAAACCACGCAAAAGCCCATTGGTTCGTGGGGTATTTCACAGTTGTCAAATGTGTATACTTGGCCCTCTAGAACCCAATGTTGGCCCTCTAGAACCCAACGCATCGTGAGCCTCTCCTTCGATGGATATAGATGAAACTAGAAATGATATCACGCTGACTTGGTTCTATGGTTATAAATAGGATCACTGACTCTGCTGTGGTTATAAGTTGGATCACTGATTGAGGTTATTACAAAACTCACTCACTGTTGTGGTTATTCAGAGGGTCACTGACTATGCTGTGGTTATTACAAGACTCATGTGGTTATATGGAGGCTCATTCACTCCATTATGGTAATTATGTGCCTCATTGACTCACATGTTGCTATAAATAAGCTCTAGTGGGGTTAACCAAGTTCATTATTTCTACTGTGATTATAACAAAACTGTTGCTATTGCGGAAAAGAGGTTTAACTTCTCTGGCTCTCTTGTGGTCATTGTTACTATGAGGCAGGTCAGTTTGTATGAGGCTGCGTTCTTAGTATGGGGCTATGCTGTTAGTATGAGGCTGTGTTCAATCAGCCTCTCACATCATGGAGATCATTGTTTACAGGTGCCTTGTTCCTAGCCTGCTAGTCTTCCCATTTGTTTAGGTTATAACCAGATTAGTGCACACTTGATTGTTTTTATATCCATTAAACACCCAGTGCTGCCAAGCTGTTATATAAACACCAGTGTCTGCATGTTTCCTTTCCTATTACGGAAGAATCTCAGCCCTTGTTGTATCTATGGAAACCCCACTATTAAACGTTTTACCTGTATCTGTGACTGCAAGAGCTAAATTCCTAACCAACAAGCATCACAACAACAGCAGCTGTGAAACATTCAACCTTTGTGTTTATTAATGACTTGAAGCCCCCTGTGGGGCTGGGGGTACAAAAGGTGACATGCCCTAGGATGTTAGCATTTTGATCTTTTCCACCTTCTTGTTCATTTTCATCCATATGGATTTCCCTGTTTTGTGTCCGTTTATCCTAGAAGGGGGCTGCATAATCAGGTCAATCTTACACTCTTCATTTTATCCTAGTTTTGCATAGATTACCTGTAAATAACTGCATCTGTATTGATGACAACAGCTAGTTTTTAAAATTCTTTGTTTAAACCTATAAATAATGTTGCCTATGTTTTCAGAATGGACTAAACGCTTTGCATTTGGCATCCAAAGAAGGTCATGTCAAGGTGGTGACTGAGCTTCTGAACCGGGGAGCTAACGTGGATGCTGCCACAAAGGTGCTCTTGCTGTTGTCTTCACAGCATTTTTTCCCCTCTGATTACTATCATTTTTGGAAATGAAAGGGCTTACAAATCAATGGCCATGCAATTAGTAACTTTGACGTGTTAATTTATGCTGCATATGAGGAGCTGATTAAGAGGATTTGTGATGGACCTGGGATTCTGGTATAACTTGATCTGGAAGAGGATTACATTTGAAACAAGGATGATGACAGTTTTACACTTTATCCTTCTAAATTTCCTTGTCAAATGCTGTCAATACGGGCTTACTTTCCACAGTTACTCCCTCCCTCCTATGTGTTTACAAGTTCTGCCAGTAGCAAACTCAAATTGATAACACGTCATGCCAGGAATTATCCTGTCTAGGTCAGCTCCTTGCTATGCTCTGCTATCTACCCCCGAGTAACCTTAATCAGCTGTCCTCGTTTTTCAAGCTCTATGGGAACCTTCATGTAGTTGGTATGATGGTGGTGTTACAAGAGCTGGTAAGGACAGAAGGGATGGGTGTATCCCTCTAAGCTTGCATTTAAGTACCCTGTATGTACGTGTTGACAGAAAGGAAACACTGCCCTGCACATTGCCTCGCTGGCCGGACAGGAACAAGTGGCCAGAATCCTGGTGGAGCATAGCAGTAAAGTCAATGTCCAATCACAGGTACGGTTTTATATTGACAGGTGTCGATTCATACCTTAAAATCATAAGATCAGCATTTTTGATTTGTTTAGCCAATGAGATACTCGGTGTGTGAAGTTGAAGGTATGGCTTGTATTGTTCCAGAATGGCTTCACTCCGCTTTACATGGCAGCACAGGAGAACCATTCTGCGGTTGTCAAGTTCCTCCTGGCTAATGGGGCCAACCAGTCCCTGGCCACTGAGGTCAGGAATTCACATTTTTATAATACTCACTTCCACTGCCATCCATCTCTGATGTTGATTACATACATCTGCATGATTCAATAAACGTCTAGCTCTATCTATGCTAATGGTGGCTGTCTACCTCCGTACCATAAATCCATCCAGGTAGAGACGAGTTGAACATGTCCCTATCAATGCTCTGTGGAGCTGTATAATAATAAGATGAATGAGATGATCTGCTATCATCGTTATCTGTTGTGACTCGTGCCATGCTGACTTTGCCGGTTCCCTGGCTGTGCTTTCAGGATGGGTTCACACCGCTAGCTGTAGCCCTACAGCAGGGTCACGATAAGGTCGTAGCCGTTCTGCTGGAGAATGACTCACGTGGGCGTGTTCGTCTTCCTGCCCTTCACATCGCTGCCAAGAAAGACGATGTCAAGGCGGCCACCCTGCTGCTCCAGAATGAACACAATGTGGACAACACTTCCAAGGTATTCATGTAACATAGGTCCCTGCTTGGTTTCCACCAGCTGTTTTGGGTTATATACTGATGGGTAATTGATTGACTATGGTATGTGGTGGCCATCAACTTGGAGAGAAAACCTCAGGGCCGCGTTTTCGTCTACATTTACATTCAGATGTTAATAATGACCCCATGTAGATTATTTTCAACCAAGGAAGATTGGTGTGGATATTCTTGTAGTCCTGTGAATTCACAGTTATTATATTGTAGATGCTCTGGTGACCATGCACACTTGTTCCTTTGTAAAGCTCACCTAAGCGTAGTTGTCGGTCACCCTACTCTAGCAAACACGTAGACATACATACCCTCATATGTGTCTTGTCTCGTTGGGTCCCATGTGCATCCTCTTTATGGACATTAGAGATGGACTTTATGTCAGTTTATTAGCTGATGGAAAGCTGTGATGTGTTGACTCACTACATGTTTTGTACAATAATGGCTGAGTAAGTCTGAGCAGCTAAGGCAATGGAAGGAGATTGCTGTAGGTTTGTAGGGATTGTGTTGGGGGGTTGGATAGCGGGATGAGTTTTTTTAATAAATGTGTGAATTAGCTGGTCTTCCCATTGGATGACATTTGCCAGTGATTTTGTCAAAAAAGCATGTCTGCTGTGGTTAGTTCTTCTATGAATCCTTTTCATTTATAGAAGTGACCATCTTCTTACTAATGAAGTGTGTTGCAAGCAATATATTCTACTGACATATATGTGATCATGTTTTGACTTCCCTGCTCTATACATTCCCACCCCCTTTACCTCCTTGCCACTGTGGTTATATGGGTCATAATGAGGAAAACAACCTCATGGTGAGGGGTGAGACCTCATCATGACCTCACAGGTGACCTCATTCACCATGCTCTTTCTACTTCCCTCACCCTCCACCCACGACCGTGGTTCATGTAATACATGTTGTCACTTGTGACAATCGTGTGTGTTTTCTGTCACCCGCGTCGCTTTCAGAGTGGAAGTTTAGTGAATGACACAACCAAGGTTTGTAGTGCTAACACAGTGTGTGTTCACTGTTTACAATACACTAGTTACACATTGGATGTTCTTTGTGCTTACCCCCTCCCTCCCTGCCTCCCTACCCTACCTCACCCCCACTGCATCATGTGCCTGCCAATGATGTCAATGTCATGTGAACAGTTTGTGTATGTGATTGTGAAATTATTTTAATTTCAAGTTGATTTACAACTTCTTATGATATTTGTGTGTTTTGTGAGTGAGACTCTGTGTTGTTGTGGTTCAGCATGTGTGTTAGTCATATCATGTTCAATGCATGGTCGTGTCCATAGTGTTGACCCCTACACTGACCTTCTGACCCCATTAACCTATAACATGTGACCCAAATGTAACAAACCATGCAATTTTGATATAAAAACCTGAAGCCTTGTTTATGATCCATAGTTTTAGTGCATGGCGTTGAAGGAAAGATGACAGTGGTTTAGGCTAGCACCAGATTCAATGTCTGGTGAGTTGCAAAAGGCATTTGGTGACTGACTTCCAGGTTTTTCACCCTCTCAGGTCTTTGAAAATAACCACTTTGTCCTCTGGTAATGCTTCGCCAGTTACCTTATCTCTCTCTGTGTGTGTGTGTGTGTGTGTGTGTGTGTGTGATAAACCAAGGAGTTATTACCAATAGCCTTTAGTTATGTAACTCCTTGGATAAACTGAAAAGTTTGGGTTGCAAGCTGTGGGTCATACGTTATAACCAGACCTTGGTATAACCTGACCTAACCATTGCCTATGTGTACTGTACTGACCTCTGTGTATTGTTTAGCTATTCCATATATAAGTTGTCTGTGTATCTGTTAACTATCCCATGTACCAGTTGACTTTAGTCTATTTAGTTATTCCACCTGTTTGTTTTCCTCACACATGCTGTACTTCATGTATGTAGTGTGGTTGTTGTGAAACCGTTAGTTTTAATCAGCCTCTGCAGCAGCAGGGTGACATCTTTATCAGGATATTTATTGTTACCCGATCACACAGCTTCATGGTACTGGTGAGCTTTTCACAGCCACCTTCTTTCTAATGCACTGAGCTGTAAAGGATTGGTTAGAATAAGTCACAAATTCAGTAGATTGTGGGATGAAGTTTGTTTATATTCAGATCATCTCAACGTCATCTGCTTCTTGGTAACTTATGTATTGCACGATACTCTTCATCATCCAGCAAATTGAATTGATGCTGCATGGTTATTGAGGCAGTCATGGTTATATATATAGCAACACTGTGGTTAGAATCAAAGTGCCCTAGGGTTATAGGTGAAGCTATCACAACCTGCGGCTTGATTTTTACTCATTACACAAATCTCATTTACGATCTCCACTGTGTTATCAGTGACAGTTTGAATAGTTGAAGGTGTTAAGTAGCATTGTGGTTGGTTTTTACAGAGTGGTTTCACCCCTCTGCACATTGCCTCTCATTATGGCAACCAGAACGTGGGAGCGCTGTTGCTGGAGAAAGGAGCTGACCCTGATTATCAGGCCAGGGTAGGTGTCACAGTAGTGTCAAAGTTAAGGCATGTTGCTACCCCATTGTTACCTGTGTTGTCATATTGATGTGTTTTATATTGTGGCTTTTGCAGAACAATATCAGCCCTCTCCACGTGGCTGGCAAATGGGGCCGCCATAACATGGTCACCCTGCTCCTCGACAACAGGGCTAAGATTGAGAGCAGGACCAGGGTATGTACACATATCTATCAAGTTGTCTGTTGACAATTATTTATATTAAAAAATCTGTATACATTTTTTAATTGATGTAAAATCTGTGTAAATTGATTGATTGATTTAAAATTGTATAAATTTTGTTGATTGATGTCAAATATGTGTAAAGTTATTGAATAATGTCAAATCTGTGTAAAATAATTGATGTGAACTATTGTATGAGTGATGTGTGCTGTTTTAGGATGGCCTCACCCCATTGCACTGTGGAGCTCGTAGTGGACATGAGCAGGTGGTTGACCTGTTCCTGGAGCGAGGAGCTCCGGTCAATGCCAAGACCAAGGTGACAAACCTGAATCCATGCTCTTTTCCCACCATATATATATCAAGTCTAGCAATTAGTAATCGTTCAATTTGAGATTTGTTGTTGGTTGTGAATCATTATGGTTTCATGGCACTGTTTAATCATTATAATTGCGTTTGTCTTAGAATGGCTTGAGTCCGCTTCACATGGCAGCCCAAGGTGACCATGCTGATTGTGCCAGACTCCTCCTCTTCCACAAAGCTACCATCAATGACGTCACTGTGGTGAGACTTCACCTCACCTCCACCTATCCCCCTCAACATACAAATGCCATAAGGCCATGATGTGATGATGAAAAACTGGGTTGTGTGCATTGGTCCTGCATGAGAACGGCATGTTATTGTGTGGCAAGAATTGTGTTCATGTTGCTATGTGGTTTACAGGATTACCTGACCCCCCTCCACGTAGCTGCTCACTGTGGAAACGTGCGCACTGCCAAGCTGCTTCTCGACAGGAAGTGTGAAGTCAATGCTCGAGCTCTGGTCAGTTTGGGATTCATATCAACTTCTCCAAATAATGCTTATCACGTCAATGTGTGATATCACCAACATCAGTTGTCTGTGTTCTTTACTTCTTGGTACCCTTAAACAAGATTAATTTTGTTGTTAATACATTGCTGTGTGTTTAAAGACTATGAATTTTGGCTGTGTCGCAGAATGGCTTCACTCCACTGCACATTGCATGTAAGAAAAACCGCATCAAGGTGGTCGAGCTGCTGCTTAAGTACGGAGGTTCCATTGAGGCTACGACCGAGTCGGGCCTCACTCCACTCCACGTCTCTGCCTTCATGGGACACATGAACATCGTCATCTTCCTCATCCAGCACGGTGCCACGATTGACACGCCCACCGTGAGAGGAGAGACTGCCCTCCATCTGGCTGCCCGGGCCAACCAGACTGACATCATTCGCATCCTGCTGAGACATGGAGCTCAGGTGGATGCTAAGGCTCGGGTGAGTGATTGCATTGCATGGAACAGGGTGGGTGCTGCGAATATAATGTCTAACGATGGCTTATGAGGCGTCTCATAGCTGACATATCGATGCATCTTTATTACCGAGGTTGTTGTTTGTGTCTTTACAGGAGGACCAGACACCTTTGCACATAGCGTCTCGCCTGGGGAACGTGGACAATGTGGTTTTGCTGCTGCAGCACGGTGCATCACCTAACGCTACCACCAAGGACAACTACACCCCACTCCACATCGCTGCTAAAGAGGGACATGAGGAAGTTGCCTCTGTCCTCCTCGACCACGGTGCCTCCAAGGACCTCACTACCAAGGTCACTAAGTTGTCTTTACTTTAAGTCATTAGATGATGAAAACAAGATGATCATAAGTCATTCCTAAATCATCTATTCATCGATAGCACATTTTATTTATGAATGTACAATTCATAAATTTTCAGAAAGGATTCACTCCCCTGCACATCGCAGCTAAATACGGCCAGATCAAGGTGGCCCGACTTCTGCTGCAGAAGGGAGCAGACAGTAACATCCAGGGTAAGAACGGTCTGACACCTCTCCATGTGGCCACCCATTACAACCACCCCAACGTGGCTGTCCTGCTGCTCGAGAGCAAGGCCTCTCCCCACGCCACTGCCAAGGTCAGTCCTACAGCCCTCACAACTCGCTATAGGTCGATACCGAGGCTTGTTTGATTCCTGGCTGTTGATCTTAGCTGTCGTTTGCTGTTGTTTATTTACTATGGGTGCGTGTTCTGTTGTTCAGAATGGATACACTCCTCTTCACATCGCTGCTAAGAAGAATCAGATGGATATTGCCACGACTCTGCTGGAGTACAGCGCTCAGCCCGATGCAGAGTCCAGGGTCAGTTCATTACAGCTTCCTGTATTTGTGAAATGATGGCAGGTTGCTGTTTAATTCCCAACGGTTATCATTATAGCTGTGTGGTTTTATCTTGGTGTTTGTCGTGGCATTTATCATATTTATAATGAGCGTGTTATGGTGTGCAGAACGGCTTCACACCCCTTCATCTGGCCTCCCAGGAGGGTCACACTGACATGGTGTCCCTCCTGCTCGAACACAAGGGTAACGTGAACTGCCGGGCCAGGAATGGTCTCACTCCCATGCACCTGGCCGCTCAGGAGGACAAGGTGCCTGTAGCTGAGGTGCTCGCCAAGTACGACTCGGAGGTGGACAGGCAAACTAAGGTCTGTCTCAAACACATGTTATTGGCTGGGCTGATTAAAGTAAACAAGAATAAGATTGTTTTACGTCTATGTGGAAGATGTAGCTGTGTTTTTGTCGGAATGTTGATGTTAAATTGTGAGTGTATAATGAGTTATATGTGTTTGTGTGTTAGGCTGGATATACTCCCCTACACACAGCCTGTCACTTTGGTCAGATCAATATGATTCGCTACCTACTGGAGCAAGGAGCCTCGGTCAACGCTACCACCAAGGTATCCAACTCCATCCTATTTCAGCCCATTCCATGAAACCAGTCCCTTGGACTGTGTAGATGGATGTTCTCGGCAGGTGTTGTTAATTAGTGTTGTGACGTGTGTACAGGTGGGGTATACACCACTGCATCAAGCTGCACAACAAGGACATGTGCTGGTCATCAACCTCCTGCTCAAGTACAAGGCTTCTCCCAATGCCGTCACCAACGTCAGTCTACTTACATAATGCCTCTCAACCTTGTTGCTCTTGATATACCTTATTGGCAATGAATTTTCGGAATATTGTTAAGTATGACGTGCTTACCCTATAAATATGTGATGTGAGGCTGCCTTGTTACCCTTTAATGGAGTATAAGTGTTTATCCTTTGCAAGGAGACACAATTTGACTATTGCAACAAATTGATATAACCAAACCAGTGTGAAGGCCTTGTCATGAATTTCTATTTAGATTGATTTTTTTCTTTGCGGGAAAACAGAGTGGACAGACTCCCCTGAGCATTGCTCAGCGCCTGGGCTATATCTCTGTGGTTGAGACGTTGAAGAATGTGACCGAGGTGACAGCCACCCCAGCCCCTGGTGAGGAGAAGTATAAGGTGGTCTCCCCGGAAACCATGCAGGAGAACTTCATGACAGACTCTGAGGATGAAGGAGGTTCGTGTCTCTATACCTGTCTCCCTCTGAGAGGTGTCCATTTATCAGTTGTAGCACACTGAGTCCCAGGTCTTAACCCTGTCAAGGGCGTGGAGTCTGGTCTGGGTGAGGTTGCATGCACTCTAGTTATGTCAATAGTAAAGCTTGTTTCATGTGCTTCCTTGGTGAGTTTCGCTACAGAAAGGATCATGGCGATTTTGTCATGTTCTTTTTTTAATTCATACTGCAACATGTGCACTGTTCATGCTTAGGACAATATGTACTCATTTTGAGTTTCCTCTTTAATTGTGTTGAGTGACTTGATTTTGCTAGGAATGACCTGATGGGTTAAGAACGTTATGACATAGCTCACTGACACTATGACCGCATCATTGTCTGCAATTGTCAAGCAGAGATTAGGGCTTTTCCCATATAGACCTAGTATCTGGTTCATCTTTAAGAAACCTAGTTGAAATGAAATTAATATTGTTTAGAATTGCCATTGATTTTGGTTGGATAACTAAAATAGATAATTTAAAGAAATTTTCCTTTGCATTCATTGCATGTTTGATCTGGTTGCTCTTGAGTCGTGTTTATTTTTGTGGTTTTTGTCAGCCCTTAATGACGAGCCTGCTGTCAAGCATGACTTTTCGCCAACCAACCACTGTTACTGTCAGAAGTTATACCATCTCTCTTTTGTTCGAAGCATAGCTCCCCCTTGTTGAGTCTGCTTGAAAGATGAACAAAATGGAGAGATGATTTGTTCTTATTAGAATTACTTGTTTGGTACAGAGTAACTGAATGAATTGAGGATCAACTACAAATCTAATCTGGGCACATTTAACAAACTCTTCTCAAAAAGGCCAATTTTCTAATGCATACTTCAATTAGGACGACATTTTTTTGCCCCTATGCATCTCTTACCGTGGATGACTGCTGTAGGCGATGACATAATGCCAACATCACCTTTATTTGGACGTCCTCTGCCAGAGCAACATGTTTATCTCCCTTATTATGAGGGACAGACTCTGCGTAAGTCCTGCCCAGAGCAGATGACCTTTGGTTTGCCTTTATGTTCTGTTTGCTTAGTTGAATGCATTTGACCAGCCTGTGCTATATGTGTACCTTCCCTCTTTGTGGATGTTGTACCAACTGACCTCCTCTGAGTAGCAGCCGTAAGTTATACTCACAGTACCCACTTACCTTTAGTAACCTCCGACCTAATTGTTACCTTTGACCTCGCTGTTATCATCACTCACCAGAGAAAAAATGCCTGCCATTAGAAGCATGCCATGTGAATGTTTCTTCCACTGTCTTCTGACAGTTTTAACTGTCTGTAAACATAGCAGGCCAGCAGAATCAGATATGGCTCCACTTACCAGCTGCCTTTAAAGTGACTAAATGATTATGGACAAGCATGTTTGTTCTTTCAAAATAATGCAGGGCAGGTTTGCCAACATCCGTCATTAACTTGATTACAGTATATCTTGATGAATCACTAACTTGCATGATGAACACTGGAATTAAATTCTTCCTAGGAGTATAGTCTTTACCAAGGTCATTGAGTTTCATTCCTGGACTCTGCTCATATGAGATGTATATTCTCTTTTACTCCCGAGTTCCACATTGGTGGTTATTATTGAGTCTCTAGAATAATGGAGATCTCCATTTTTTTTATAGAGGTGGGACAATATAAAATTCATTCAGTCAGTTGTGTGTATCATTCAGCCCAGTTTTAAGTGTTAGAAAGAACTTAGTGTGCATTTTTTCATTTTGTTTATATACAACAGATTCTTTTTTTTCTAGGTTTAATGACCTTTTTTTTTATCAGTTTTTCTCCTTTTTTTTCTTACCCGACTCAGATTGGAGATGGTGTAAGTTACACTTAATGTTGTAGTGACTGGTCTCACTCAGCAAATCAGAAATATATCAGCTGTTCCCAGTCGGTCAATGTTGCAAGTGCTGTAGCCATATGCTAGGACCCATGCAGGCGGTAATACCGCTGTCTAACTGCAGGCATAGTAGATCCTGTTCAGTTTTATATATACTGTTTCTATTTGCCTGACTGCATTTATTTAGACATCCTATCATCCCGGTTTTATATTTAGGTGTAGGTTGTGTCACCCTATAAGCAGTAATGGTCAGGTACCTGTGTCAACATTGTCTGACTGGGGTCAAATGCCAGTGCTTTGTTTTTACCAAGGTCAAAAGTAGATGACCCAAGGTATCATTATTTTATGCCAGATTGCCTGTGTAAAAAAAATGTATAAATATATCCTGACCAGGGTAGGCAATTCTGAAGCCTAGTGTTGGTTGATGTTTAACCTAGCATGTTGCAGGAATTACACTGGCTCAATATCATTTAATGTATACTGCAAGCATGAATTGTGTATACCCAATTTACTAATTAACTATTGCCCTTTACAGAAATACAGTGACATATTGTGTTCTGGTTCATTGAGTTTGTAGCACATTAGCCAAGCAAACTGTGATATGGTCTGACTTGCATGTGTTTTTTGTTGTGTAAAGGGGACGAATCCTCCCTGGCTGATTCATCCTATCAATACTTGACTACTGATGACATGAAGATCCTGGCTGATGACTCCATCAGCCCCAGAATGGTATGTTCACCACTGGGCAATGTCTGGTTGCATGAGATATATCCTTTATATGCATGTGTTAATGGTGTAACATTCCCTTGCTGACTCTTGTGTTCATTGTATTTGGTAGGGTTATGTCAACCTCATTGTTGCCCCTGTACGGATCAACATTAAGTTCCCTGTTTTGCCAACATAAACTTGAAAATCTTCGCCTACAATTGAGCATTCAAATAAAGACTTCCCCCGCCTAGCAAAGTACACTTTTATAGAGCACCTTTGTTCCTGTACTTGTGAGCCCCCTGTCTCACCTCACATGACCTCCAGATGACCCTCCTGTCCCTCTCCTGATGACCTACCGGCCGACTTGATGACCTGCTTGCCCCATCTGATGACCTACCTGTCACACCTCCTTATGACCTCCCTTTCCCACTAAATGACCTGTGTGCCAGAGCCCCTCATTGGGACAGTCAACCCTATTTGACCTGTAGTTGTTGTCCAATACAGTACCTGCAATATATATCAATCTTAAGGAGTGTTAATACAACAGACGCTTACCCCACCCCCCTTAATTAGTTAGAATAGATCATAGATTGGTGATTTCCGTTCACCCTCTTGTATGAACTTGGTTTGTGTTGGAGCATGTTTGGAGCATTGTACCTTATGTGCATGCCTTGGTCCTTAAATGAATGATTTTATTTGTTCTGGTCATTGATTTACATACTGGTTAATAGCTCGCAATGGAGTAGCTGTGGTCTTTATTCTGTTTTCATAGTTTCTGAAAAAGTGCATTTGTGAGTGTTACCAGCCTAGTGTTCACCATGTCAGCTCGTGAATATTCGTGTATGTTTATCAATAGTGATAGTTTAATGGTTTGGTCTGAGCTGACATGGCGGTCATTAAGCTGGATGTGAGCATTGGTGCACCTGTTACTGTGCTCATTACCTGTTGATTGTATCATACTGCTCTTTCCTGCTTCATGTCACTCAGTTCGGTTTTTTGTTTGGCATTTGGTTTCTCCTCTTTTTAGGACGATCAAGATTATAATTATTTTGACCGCTATAGTACTGCGTCTACAAATATTTCTGCCGGGGCCACTCTTGAGCACCCTGGCGATGGATCACGCGAAAGTTTTCGTGAAAGCTATCAAGGAGAAACTGACTTTCCCGTCTTCGTAAGTCCGCCTCAGGTAAGATGAGTGGACAGGTACATGCAGGTGAGGGATATTCGTCGCTCAATGACCAACGATGTGGTATTGACCCAGTGGCGACTGCAGCTGGTTTCGGTAGTGCGAGGTCCAGTGTCAGTGAGGCGAGGAATAGTCGGATGGTATTGTCAGGATTAAGAGAACTGGGAGAAGACTAACATTACCAGCAAAAAAAGCTCCCTTATTAATTGAATATCGCCCATAATGATTCATGGTAATGTGTTAATTGAGACTTCACGGGTTGCTCTTTTGAACCAAGTGGAGCTTGCGCCCCCAACAAGGGAGTACGCGATCGACTGTTGGGCTATTTACAGGGCGCTCGGTGTTTCCTGTAGTCTGTAGTATATCCATTACTTGATCGTGATAATTTATCTAGTATAAGGTGCAACGAGATTCGTCTCAAGTCACAGCAGATTTGTGAATCCACACACACATACCACATCTACCCCATGCGCAGGCCCAGGTGTCTCACCTATTACGACCCGAGTTAATGTGTTATCAACTCCAGACATCGTCACAACTTAGTCTAAATGTCTGGCATTCCTTGGCCTCTTGGGGCAAGTGAAGCAGAAACGCCAGTGTAAACATGTGACCCACTCTAAGAAGCTAAAGCCCTTAGCAGTTAAAGGCCTAATGCATGTCGGGTTACATGAATGGGATACCGGGACTACCAGCCGTCATCTAGACGGATACCATTCTGTGTATATACAATGCGGGCCAATGTCTCCCTTTGACTCAGTCAGCTCATCGAGTTGATCCCTTGATGCCAGGCATTGTGCAATGATAAGCTTATAATACCCTACCTGCTCGGCTTATCCGCGTTCAGATATATTGTCAGTCGCTCTTTTTGTTGTGGTGATCTTCCTGGCTTGTAACTTAACTTCCTCAAGCCGGACCATGCTTATGTAACTTCCCAAGCCCCGCCTCTAGCTTATTCATTTCTCCATGTGTTCTATCATAAGGGCGCGATCTTGACGACTCGGATTCGTCGCCTAAACTAGCATCGACAGACTCTCTTAGTCCAAAGTACCATCCTTATTTGTGTGTGTCGATTAGAATAACAGGTACGGGAATATTCGATTCATAAAGCACCTTCACCCAACGACCCAATGCTGGTGGTGTGCACCCTGCTCTGATTCAGTGATCGTACCGTGTGGTTATTTGGGTCAAGCACGGTCGCCCCGCTGCCCCTCCCTTACGTTCGCTTAGCGTAACATAAGGGTCGTTTAGCATAGCAGTGACGGTCGACCCGCGGCCTCGCCAGTTTCACCTTCACACCACTACTTGTCCGACATTACCATCGGGGTTTATACAAAGCTAAAAAGGATAACCTCTGTAAAATTGTCTTCTACGGTTGTATCCTCACCGCTGTGGATATCCGCTTTACCAACCGGTACCGTATTCGTCTTATATACTGTTTACTGACGCTAGCTGGCCGAACTGTTGCCACTGCGTGAAACCAATCAAGTTACCCTGTTTGAAGCAATGGTAGATAACCAGCTGATAGATAACTCATGTTGTACTGAAGCTATGTTGGTTTTACCGTTATCTAGTATACATACGATTTACAGCTGTTATATAATGATATATGGTGTTATATTTCCATGTATTCAAATGCCACCAGGATAAGTCGTATTTTTCTTGTACATGCACAGAATGTCACCTGTAATAGAAATTTAAATTAACAACACATGATGGTTGATTGCATATAATTGAGATACACTAGTCAATTTACCCACTGATCACCCACTCAGCTATCACCCCAGAAACCACTGCCAATTCATGTTTTTCTTGTCTGGTGCCTTGCAGGAGAAGCTGGAGGCAAGTGTAGCTGCGCCGTCTTATGCTAGTATGCCCCCTACTGGTTCCACCAGTCTACCACCCAAAGCATCTATGTCTGAGACGATGGAATCGCGCCTGTATGGCTCCTCCTACAGCGGGGCGTCGTTTGCTAGCAGCTTCGACCCCGACAACATCACTGTCGATCGACATCCTGTCTACTCAGGGTGAGTTTGTAAAGAATAATGCCAAGGGGTTCCTATCAAACATGTGGACCGGGGGTTACTCAGTGCAATGCTTTATGTATACCTCCATAGGGGTCCATTAGGTGTGTTGTCATACTGGTTAGAAGAGGGGTAATTTCCTAAAACATACTTAGAAGTCAGCTATGGCTTGTTTGCCTGCAGGCTAATGCCTGTGTATTGTGAAGTACATGCCTTATCCCTAGCATGTTTGTAATAACACTATCAGAGAACATGACCCTGAGGAGATTGTATGCATCTGTGTCTATTGTCATTGAGATATAGGAAGTGATGTATACTGGTGTAATTGTACATGGGTTGTACAAAGGTCCTGTCTGCTTCACCTCTCTGCTGTTGTCAGGGTGTGACAGGTGCCCCCCTTTCACTGTGCTATTTATGTTTTGCTTGCTCTTTCTGGCATATCCGTGTTTTGTTACTTGCTAACACTTACCCCAGGTTTGCAGATTGTCAACGTTGTACAACTGAGTCACAGCTTACCCCAGCTGTCCTGCAAGTGACTAACTTTTTTTGAAGTCTCACCAATCACTAATTGCCGATAGATATCCCTTTATTGCTGACATGCCCAACTTTATCAAATAAGCACTTCCATGTTGCTGTGTATTAAAGGACATAATTGATTCTGTGTTATTGTACCACATGAGTCATGGCATGCCCAACTAATAACTACAATCTTGTGGCAACATTACAAATGATTATTATATTTTGCAAGTTGTTTAGGATATATCAATACTTAAAAAAAGTTTTAGTTCATTCAATTTCTGTTACACTTTGGGAAATCTATCAACTGAGAGAATCCTGTTGGAAACAGGACTTTGATCAGGATGAGGGGAACAGATGAAATATAACCCAGCAGTGCTTTTAATGAAAGGCAACCCCTTGAGTTCAGCTAACTTGAAACTAACTGTTGAATAGTTTCCGTGGTTTCATAGCAGTTAACCTGACCCATGTTACATCTAACTCACTACTGCCTAACTCTGTTATGACCTCAAACGAGTTTCCCTTGTTCCTATGACCTTTTAACCTCTAACCTGTTTATTTCCTGACTGCTCGGTGGGTGGTTTTAACAGAAAACTGAAGTGGAAAAGGTAATATACCCTCGCACAATGTTTGTGTGTGTATCTGAATGTTTCACAAAGTGTCTTATTTGGATGTTGTGTGAAATGTCCATTGAATCAGTTTGTTAGTCATTTGTCTTCTGTATTCAGCGTTGTTAGCTATGTTGATTATTTTGAGTATAGTCCGTGAACATTACTGTATGATGACCAGGTTGAGATTTACTTGTGGTAGTAGTCCACAAGTAAACGCTGCCTTGTGAACTCTGCTCAATGTGCACACTAGTCATTTATTATAAATTGATTATTGATTAGATGAGTGGTTGGTTTTATACCTGATTGATTATTGGTTATGTGGATGTTAGAATGGCTGGTGAGTTGGTTGACTGTTGGTTGTTTGACTGGTTGTATGGCTAGTTGGTTGATTGGTTGGTTGTTGGAATGGTGCTATGATTGTTTGACTGGTTGGTTGTTGGAATGGTGCTATGATTGTTTGACTGGTTGGTTATGTAGTTGTTTTGTGAGATTTTGTTGAATGGTTGTTTGTGGCCTTGAGGCTGTTATAGCTACAATAGCTGGATGAACAGACATCAATGCATATCAAATGTACCTGTGCATGAAACATCAGCACATAGTACAATTTTTGTATGCATGCTTTGACTTCAGTTTCTGAAAATACTGAAGCTTTTTATTCTATGATTGGATAGAGGCAATTGTAAACGATTAAACTAATCAGAGTCCTGGTGCTCTGCGAGTAACCCTGATTCTCATCATAATAAGGCTGAGAAAAAGAAGCTCTATTGATAAAAACAACATCAATATCATGTTCATATCAGTCTGTGTACATATAAGGAATTACATATTCTCTATTTGGATTCTCATTAATTTATTGGATAGGTGGTGCCTCTTACAGCATATATCATATACTTGCATATGTCCTGATGGTCTGATGGAGGTTTGTTTGTACTTGCAGCTTTTTGGTGAGCTTTATGGTGGACGCTCGCGGAGGAGCAATGAGAGGATGTCGCCACTCTGGCGTGAGGATCATTGTACCCCCTGGCAAGGCCTGCATGCCCACACGAGTCACATGCAAACTAGTGAAGAAAGAGAAACTCATCCACCCACCTCCACTCATGGACGGAGAGGCTCTGGCCAGCCGCATTCTACAAATGGGACCTATTGGAGCCAAGTTCAATGGGTCTGTATAACTGGCAGCGTAACAGAACTATGAATGTGATATATCCCAACTGTAATGTATGATAAATTGATTGTTTATTTCTATGGCCGTGCACCAAACATGACACTTGATGTGTTTTGATGACAGGCCTGTGGTAATCGAAGTCCCCCATTTTGCATCGCTTCGAGGCAAGGAGCGCGAGATCTTCATCATGCGTAGTGATAATGGCGAGACGTGGCGGGACCACTCACTGGAGTCATCTGATGATGCGGTACAACAGGCTCTGGGGGGCAGCTTTGAAGGTGAAGGTGATTGGCTGATTGAATGCACGAGTGGTATGAACGTGCTCACCTCACTTCCTGTTGCACTCTTTCTAATTAGGAATAATTTATTGTCCTTATTTGTATTTACATGCTTATTTTACATGGTAATTCTGCAATTTTTTCTGTTCTCTGATAGATATAATTTAGATCTTTTTAAACCATTTTCACCTTCTGTTGATGCTTTACCTGTTCTCTAATCAATGGCACCATTTATCTTTGCCTTTGATTGCACCTTCATATCTACATAACAACCCCATCACATTTTGACTCTTTGGTATGGTTCTTTCCCAAATAATGACTTTGTGTTCTTAATATTCAACTATATATTTATATTTGATGGCTTCTAATATTATTTTTTTCTCACCACTGTGAATCTGCAACCTGTCTTCCACCTGGCTTTTGCTTGACTTACCTAATCCTCCTGTGTAATACCCATGACTCTATATATCCCTTGCATCTCATTAATTTGATATAATTCAATTAATATAATTCAATTAATACTAATGGGTTTAATTGTAGTTAGTTTTAATGCTTGACTCTTTCTTATCCTTTCATATTCGTATTAACCCCACCTAGTAGGCACCATATTACACTCTAGTGTTGGTGTGCCATTAAACCCTACACTTACCTTACCTTTACCCTTGCATCTGCACCCCTGTTTTGTCTGAGTCTGAGTGTGTGTGTGTGTGGTATGGTTATGAATAAATTATTCATGTATTTGATTACATGATTTATTCAGTACTGCCATCGTCTATTCTACACTTGCTTAAAAGGTACTTGGATAGCCAAATCATTGCATGTGATATCAAGTTAAAAGAGTGTTTTGACCTGCATTTTTCTAATGTCCCAATCTCATACTAATATATTTGTTTTTTCCTATATCTATTTTTTTTGTGTACCAACCCACAGTCGCCACCCTTGCTCACTCATTGATAATTATTATAACTGCATTGAAGAAGTTTATAAGTTTAACTTCATTTGCGGTTGTTAGATTTGGAAAGCGCTGAGGACCTCTACCAGAAGAGAGTAACTCGCATCCTTACCACTGACTTCCCTCAGTACTTTGCTGTTGTGACCCGCATCAGGCAGGAGACACAGAACGTGGGCCCAGATGGCGGTATGCTCAGCTCCAGCATTGTGCCACAGGTGCAGGCTGTCTTCCCGGAGGGGGCACTCACAAAGAAAATTAAAGTGGGATTGCAGGTTAGGGCTGATTCGGAATCATGTCATGATGAATTTTTATCCTACCATCAAGCACTTAAATTTGGCATTCCAAAGTGGATTGATATTTATTGGTAGTGAACCAGTCAGTGTTTGAAATGTAACTATATTTATACCCCAGGCACAACCAATCCAGCCGGAAGTTGTAGCTAAGATGCTAGGTAACCGAGTGGCGGTCAGTCCTATTGTCACTGTGGAACCAAGACGCAGAAAGTTCCACAAGCCCATCACTCTCACCATTCCAGTGCCGAAAGCCTCCCAGAAAGGCATGCTCAACCAGTATGGTGGCCAGGAGACTCCCACCCTGCGGCTGCTCTGCAGCATTACCGGTAAGTCACTTACACTCTGCACATATCACCCTGAGGGACACAACAGTTTGTTACGGCTTCAATGTCCATCATTATATGATCTAGAAAATGCACAGGGCAAACCATTTGTTCTCCAAATGCTTTGCTATGTAGCCTCTGATGTGTTGCTGTAGAGGTGGGCTGCTGGCCTGTTGGTGCTATTCTGGCTGGGATTTAACACCCCTTTGCATGCCAGTGCCTATCAGACCTTTGCTTGCATTATTTACATGCTTAAATGTTGCTAACACACCAAACAATGTATAATGCTTTATATAATGACTAACCATGAGTAGGTTTTGTTTTCTTTTGAGGTTTCTGTCCCACTTAAACCAACCACTTGTGCTGCATGTCGAGTGGTTATGTCCCCACACAACCTCTCCTTAAATAAAGAAAATAGCACTCATTTTAACTTTTGCCATATAAACTGATTTTTTTTTTCGCGAGTTGATACACATTGTCAACTTGATTTACAAAACTTTGGTGTATTAGATATGTTTACTCATTTTGTAATTTTGCTTTCCAAGCCAATTCTTTCCTCATCCCCCCAAAAAAATAAAGTCATCCCCGTCAGTCCAGGGTCTCCCACTTGACATGTACAGGAGTTTATCTGAGAAGCCCAGAGTGACTTCAAATTGCAATGCTTTGATTGTTTCAGTCAACTTGTCCTTAGCTGTTCTGAACATACTGAAGTAACGCCACATGGGCTCTCAGTGACTGCTTTAATTTCTTACCACTGCTTTCTTGTTGCCCCCTGCGTCGTATTTGTGAAATTAACTAGGTAACAATGACCATTTCTCAACATACAGCTTCATCTGTCCAGGCTTCTATCTCTCTACTAAGCTTTCTGTTGCAAGGTTCCTTTAGTGAATGTTATGGCAGTGCTTACAATGCATGAGGGTGTACTTTACTTTGGCTTGTAGTTACTGTATGAGGCACAGGTTATTGGTTACCCAAAATGCACCTTTTATCATCATAGCTGTTGTCATGGAGCCTGTATTTTTTATACATGTTTGTTGCAGTGTATGGGGTTTGTGAAATAAGTGTATGGCTGCTAGGGAAAACATTATCTAATCTCTTTGGCTGTGTGCCGCCTTGTAAGCATTGGTTGGTTTTAAGATTTTCTCCCCCTTTTTTGTGCGTATCTTATGTTCGTACTCGATAAATGCCTGCATTATTTCATTCTGATGAAAGGTGCAACCTTCATGGCCATATTGCGCAGTGCTCACAGGATCAGTCTCCACCGTGTTGAATGGTTACAAATAATTACTACACCAAATATCATCACCCTGCTCATGGCCTTCTGTTCCTCATATACATAGCCTGAATGAACTGGTTTGCACTTTTGGATTCTCTGCTGACCTTTGAAATAACTGCGTGTTGGCTTGTGCTGGCCCATGTGTGCATTTGTAGGTATAGACACATTTGCCTACCTCAAGGGTGACTCCCCTGGGGTAGAGTACTCCCCAGGCAATGGAAAAGGTATTTCCAATTAACCGCTGATGCGTGTTTGCGTGTGTTTGCCTTCGATGTGCTCTACTATGCACACAGCCATTTCTGTTCCATGTGCATCATAAATTCATGTCAACGCTGCTATCAGTTGTCTTCTTATCTATTATACAATGCTCATTGACATTTGATTAAGTTTGGAAAGATTCTACTATAGTACCATAGCTTAGGTCATTCATACAGGAAAGAATGACTTCTGCTGCAATCCATCGGTCCAACAGCCATTGCTATTGGCTGGTCAATATTTAAGTGCGGCTTTCAATATTTTATCATAATAACAGAGGCTCCATTCCTTAATGGTTATATTCTCCATGTGACTTGACCAGTGTCCTGTTTCCATTTGACAATAGTAGAGAGGTCTCAAAATGTCTGAGATGTAATCAATAGAACACAGTATGTTTGTCAGGGCCTCGAGTATTTTGTACTTGGACGTACAAAGGTTGACTGAATTCAACTTGAGTTTGGAGCCTCTGTCATGCTGCATATGTTGGCCTCTTTCGTATATATTTGTTATTTTCCTTTAGTGTGGTGTTGATCCACTGTGTCTGAGCAGCTAGGGACACATGATCCTATGGATCAAACATAATCCTTCCATTGATATCATGGGAACCGTTTTAGGACCATGCTGAACATTGTTGATGTGCTTGCTGCATTTAGTATCATTTTATATTTGTGTATTTCAACAAGTTGGTTTCATTCTGAGTCCCAGCATATCAAATATTTATTATTTGCTGACCTTCTGTTAGAAAACCACACAAACTGTGTTGAAACTTATCTTAGAATGACATTTAGTCAGTTTCAGTATTTTGAGGGTCTATTTTCAGTTTTAAAGTATCAGAGCCTCACTCAATTCCATCAGGTGGATTTGTTGTGTTATTTTTAATACACTCTGTCCAAGTTTTTGTTGTTGTTTACACCCAAGCATTGCTGCATCATGATACTGTAGACTATATATATATATATATATGATCTTGACTGTACGATAGGTATTGAGTCCCATATCAGTAGATTCTGATGTTAAATGATGTTGAGGGTTCATTTTTGATGTTGATCATGTGGTTTGGTGACTGTTCTGATGTGTGTGATGACTTGTGGTCCTCCCTCCATGCATAACAGGTACTGTGTCAACCCTATCCCCTGATGTCACTCAGACTGCCAAGTCCCACCCACTCATCAGGTGTCAGTGCTACCTGCCCATTCCCCACTACCACTACCCATACATATATCATTCAGTCGTTCTCATGTACATACAGGTGCTGGCCCTAATCCATAACCAAACATTTGACAGCATCCCGATATATAAAATAGATGATGAACCCATGTTTTGTATCATTTTGTATGAGTCGGCATTTGGTTGTCTGTTCAGAGCAGATGAATTAAGTTGTGTTCACACTGAGCAATTTTGTTTCTATCATTTTTACCTGTTTGATTTTCCCTTTTGCAGCTGTGGTTTGATGCTCATATTGCTTGGTGTAGTCTCACGTTTATCGTTGTGGTTCATTATTCAGTGCTTCAATCTTGTTGAGAACTAGAAAACAAAGCCAACATTGGCAACAGCTAAACTGTTACTCGAGTCACCACTTATCAGGATGTTTTTTCACAATCAACCAATAACTTTATGTAAGAACCTCAAAAGCTTGCCATGATACCACAACTGTACTAAGGGAAGATTGAGCCTGGTAATTTTATCTCTGTAAAAGTATGTTCATGCTTGCTTTTGATCAGTCAAACAACCAAATGCTTGAAACAATGATTGTTCTGGTGTCATAGGAACCACAACACCAGCACAATGGGAAGATATTACCGGAACAACACCCCTCACATTTGTCAACGACTGTGTCTCTTTCACCACAACTGTTTCAGCCAGGTTGGTTGGTTAACTTTGTATAAACTGATATTCCTCAAGCAAACTAGCGTTTTATCATTGATCATGTACTTCATATTCTCTGGTCTATTAAGTGACTACTTAGCAAGATCCATTATGGCGGTTTTATGCTGAAACTGATTGATTGTTGTGGCAGGTTTTGGTTGATGGACTGTCAGAACATCGGAGATGCTGCCAATATGGCCACTGAACTTTACAGAGAATCATCTGCTGTGCCATTTATGTCCAAGTTTGTTGTTTTCTCTAAACCCCACACATCCGAGGAAGCCCGCCTTCGTGTTTTCTGTATGACGGACGACCGCATGGATAAGACTCTGGAACAACAGGAGCACTTCTCTGAGGTGGCTCGCAGTAGAGATGTTGAGGTGAGTGGAAGGCTTTGGTTTATTGATAAACACTTGTCTTTCTCGAACAAAAATACATATTCCATGATCTTGAATTGTTTTAAGTTTTGAATCATTAGTTCTACTTCTCAAGATGGTGGTGCATTAATCATTGTTGATTGCTATGTATACTTGCGGTATAGGTGCTGGAAGGCAAACCTCAGTATCTTGAGATGGGTGGTAACCTGGTCCCAGTCACCAAATCAGGAGAACAACTCTACATCAATTTCCATGGATTCAGAGAGAATCGATTACCATTCCTAGTGCGTGTGCGAGATGGCAACCAGGATCCATTGGGTCGGATAGCCTTCATGAGGGAACCTAAAGTAGCTCGTGGTGAAGCCCCACAGAACCCCATATGCACGCTCAACATCACCCTAAATGATTTATCAAAGGCTCCTGACACAATAGTGGAACTGGAGCCGGATGCCTTACGGAAGAAATATGAGTTGATGAGAACAGGTGCCCCCTCAGGTAGGTGTCTTGAACCTCAGGAGCGAATCATGTTCTTCAAACTGGCAAATTTAATTACTTGCAAAGATACAAACATTCATGTGTTTTGCAGAATCTCTATAGATATAACTGTACTATTATTACAGAGGAACAGATATTAAAAGGAGAACTGAGGTTAACCGATATAGCTGACACATTGCAAGGAGACTGGGTGGTGTTGGCACGGCAACTCAACATCTCAGACGAGGAAATCATCAAGATACAGACAGAATACACCTATGTCAGTGAGCAGGCCTTAATCATGCTGCACCTCTGGGTACAGAAGAGTGGTGAGCATGCTGCAGGTATGTTCGATGAATATGTGTTAACGTAAGTAAGTTCATTAGGTGGGCTGGGTTACAAGTGGCCTTCAAATGACATTTTCTGCCATGGTCATTTTTGTGTGGTGTTTTGATTGGTCTCTGTAGTCTGACAACATTTGATCTGTCTCGTCTCAGGTAACAACTTGGAACGTGCCTTACAGAAGATAGGTCGAGAAGATGTGATCAGGAAGTGCATGTACAACAGTGTGGAAGTGACAGACGCCGTGGAGAAGGCTGTCGCTAAGATGAAGCTAGACAGTGACCAAGCTGGTGAGGCATCAAATGCTGCTAACACTGCCCACCCCATCTCCCATCATATGTGTGCCCAAAGTCAACAATGAGATAGTTGTTCATGATTATACTGTACAGAGTAATCAAACTCAAAAGAGCTAATGTCATTGATTTGTGGCTTTCTGTTTCAGGTTTCGAGGAGTTCCAGAATGAAATTGGAACATCACGAGATTCCACCATGGAGCGAGGACTCTCCCTTGATGTGTCTTATGATGAGCAGGATATTATCAAGGTTAGTTAGTCGCTACGCTTCATACTCCCGTGCATGTTGCTCAGCCTGGGCTGTCTTTCTACCCCCACCCCAGTAACAATTTACTTACTTTGATAGAGATATGATGGGATAACACATGGGATCTAGGTGTACCATTGTCAGCCTGTATGTTGCATGCTCCACAGGTTTTGTGTGCCATGTATAACCCACTGTTACCTTACCCTACCACAGAACTTCACATGCTAGTGCTATTGTTATCAATTCTGGTTTAATCTAAGTGTAAGTCAGTTTGTTATTAGTGTTAAGCTGTCAGTTGGATCTATTGATTGGTTCAGCAGTCAAATAATGCTAGCATAAGCATCCTGCTGGTATTAGTTCAGTCCGACATTGGTTTCATGTTTCCGTTCTATTGGTACAGTGAGATTGTTTGTTTGTAGCGTACCAGTGTTATCTCTCTCTCCCACCTCCCACAGTGATTCCACATTGCATGCCCTTTTACTCCTCTATTGCAGGACATGCACATGCTGTAATCATCTTGCACAATGTACAGCCTTAATTCAACACACTGCATTATGAAGCTTGCCTTGAGAGTAAACAATTAAGCAGTATGCTGATGCAAGACTGAGCGCGCTGGCAAAAGGCTGCCCACCTTAGCATGAGGCTCTGTGATCAATTGCTTGCTGCTGTCATTTCAACACATGTCAGCTTATGCACTTTAGCTGCTGCCATGAGATAGACCACATGCCTTGCTTCACATCAATCAGATTGTGTGTTAGGAAGCGGCTGGAGTCGCCTTAGTAGCTTTCATTAATACAAATTGGTTTGGGATGTGATTTTCTTAATATATTTCCCTTTTTATGAGTTAAATATTGTGATAATGAATCTAGGGAAATGTCATCTAGTCGTTTCAATCTATGAGGGGTTGATTGTGGAAGCAAACCATGTAGTTTATCTCTGGGTCCTTCCATGTTTGATGCTCTCACCATAAATTGCAAGGTTGTGTTGCTGTTATCGGCATGTTGCCTGTGTGCCCCTGTCTTAGGCCCACAGCGAGTTTGGTATCAAGGTGAGAGAGTTCTGCAACCATGTTCTACCCTCATATACCCTACTCTTCTTTTATTGAGTTTTTTTTTTCTAGTTCAGTTTTTTCCCCACACCAAGTTGACAATTCTCACCTGCTTGCAATGGATAGATTTGTCAGTTTTAAATGCTTTATTTCAATTTCTGCTTATCGATTACAAAAGTACTTTAACAAGGTCAATAGGTAGTCAAGGTCCCCTAGCCTGATGGCTGCGGGCGCTGTTTACATGTTACTGATGTTCAATAGTCTCGCCTTCAGTCTGGGAGAGCCTAATGTATTGAACTGGACGGGCATCCAAGATTTGGGATGCTCCAATCACAAGCCGTGTCTCTCGGTCACTCTCGGGTACCTTTGAGTCGTTGTCTCTCATTGGTCAGTTCTACAATTTCTGAAGTACTTGTCCAACCTGGGCCGAGTGATTTTTATGAGCCGGGCACACATTCTACAACACTCCGATTTGTTGTTTCACGCTGAGTGGCACCGTTAATCACACATTCGGCGAGAGAAGCAGACACACAACTGGTTCTTTTTAACTTACTATCACGTAAACATACTATCGTGCAGCTAAGCGATTAAAGCGCTTGTTGTGGTGCCAATTTGTACTTTTGAGACGCCCCATAATTCCAGAACACATTCAATGTGTTTTCATTGGCAGCAGACCACTATAATGTCCAGACGTCACATAGAACCGAGGGTGCGTATCACAAGCCAGTTCCATGAGCCAGACACGTGCAATTAAGGTCAATCCGGGTCACAACCTTTGCTATGATTGGTCACGAAGATTAACGAACGTGTCTAATGAATATTCGGACGCGCCACTTTTAGAGCTGGTCGTGTCGTAGACTCAAAGGGCGAGAAGCGTAGCGGAACCCCTGGAGTCTGGGACGCAGACTAGTCAATAGGGATCATGATTGGGTATTGATTAAGCAGTTACTTTAACAGTATTTAGATTAAAGCAATCATGTGTTGGGCATTCTTCATCACGATTTGTTGGCATCAAAAGTCCCCTTCCCAAGTACATGTCAGGTACAAGATACCATTCAACGAGGTACTACAATCTGAGTCCTCTAGTTGTTCAACAGTTCCATCTTGTCAGTGTTTCAATCTTGTGTGAAGTTTTTTGAGAACAATGCATTAATTGTGACCTTATGAAGAGCTTGTTTTTCCATTTCATGTTCCACTTTAATGATAGTCTACCATGTGTATGATTTTCTGTTCCCTGCTAAGTGGAATAATGGTTGTAGTTTGACAATTTGTCTGAATGGCCCATATTGTTGTGTTCGTTATATTCTTCCAGCATGGTTTTCCTGTCAACCTGAGTGTTGACATTGGTTGTTCATTCGCCAGAAAAGTATTGAGTCACCAGGCTTAGTTTGTTATTGGCTAGTTAACACTGTACTGGGTCAGATGGGAGTTGGCTTTTGACCCTGTTTTTGTGTCATATATATGTGAACCCACATAAAATATGATTACTAAGTATGAAAACAACTTCATTGTTTGTGGATAATCTATAATTTCCAAGTGTAACTGTACCTATTCAATTAACATTTGTTGCACACCATAAATATTGATGTCATTTACAGCACAACTGTGATGCTCAATAGCATTCTGTGTTTGCGTAAACCATCCTACTCAGGAGTCAGAATCTGCTGCTGAAGAATCAGGGAGCGATGGGGGTGATGTGGTACTGCGAGGCGACTCCAAGCGAGTTGGTGAGTAATGTCACTGCATCAATACCTGTATCTCTCTGTGTAACACCAGGTGTTGTTAGAAGATTAGCTGTTGTTATGCTATGACCTAGAGGGTGTTGGGAGCTTGTATTCATTGTTCAAAGATCACTATCATTAGAGCTTATTCCTTTGACTCTTCATCATTGTCTGTATTATAATGATTCAGCTTAGCAATGACTTAATCTTGGGATTAAATCTGTATCTGTACTCAAATGGTTACTTTCTATTTGTATGTATGTGAACTGAATGGAAGTCAATGTGTGTGCTTCAGTAGTACATGTCTCAATGTTGCAACATTAACTTCACAATTCCAGAGGCAATTGCCATGACAGTGACAAGTATAACTGTACACTGCATGAATTAAACATTGTATTGCTTAACCCCCTCCCCTGCCCATGCGACCCTCCATTGAGCAGATGAAGACCGCCCCATCTCACTCACCGAGGACCAAATCACGGCGGAGGTGGACGCCCGTCGAGGCGTCCTCCAATCCACGGATGAGGAACCCGAGCTAGCCAAAGAAAAGCAGCATGCTTATATGATGCTAGCCCAGCAGATGGATGACACAATTGACTTTAGCAGCCTGCAAGTTGATATCCCTAATGAAGGTACTATCCAACTCCCCCACCACTTGTACTCGATGGTAACTGCTACAAGCTGTGTGCATGATGACTGGTAGTGGAGAAAACCATGGTGACTTGTGTCTACCTAATTTGCACTTTCCTATCATCATGTAATCAATCATATTGCCAGGCATGATGATTAATGACAAGGCTTGGATAGAATCAGCTTCAATGTTTACTTAAGTGAATACTAGACATCAAATCATCATGCCCTTGCTATGTTTGATTCATGAATCTGGGCATTTTCTTCTCTCTTGTCTTTCCCCTATCTCTCCTGATCGTCTTCATAACACACCTAGTCAAGTTCTGAATTACTTTTATAAAATTGCATTCTGCCTCACTTGGGTGTATCAGAACAAAAGGCATGGTATTTATGGGATAGCACCAAAACACACTTGCCCCAATTCACAGGACAGCAGATTTGGTGACAATATCAGTTTATCACTAATGTATTTTAACCATTGAATTTTTTTTCTCATTTAGGTCTGGGATGGATTCTTGTATTTTACTATGTTTTTTGTATGGTAGAATTGCATTGTGTGCATGTCATTCTATGATATCGCAATACCAATTTGGCTGAAACAGCTTGCTGAATTTAAAACCAAGACAACGCTGTCACTGAGTTGACAATAATAAATGGCACCAACTGAAGCTAGGGAAAAAACCCAATTAGTACCCAAATTTGACTCAAAATTCATGTGTGCATCTTATGCAAAAGTTAAAGAAATCTTGTACTGGAATATGAATATAATGGTTGATGCCTATTTGTGGGAATCAGTTTAGGAATCACTGAAATCTAGGCTGTAGATGCCATCCAGACTAATAAATAACTTATAGCACTGATGCTCATACTTATGCCAGTTAGATGTCAAAATGCATTACTATACTAGATAACAACCCTTCAAAGCAGCACTGTTTTCTTTTGCCTTTTGTTACAAATCTGGTAGCTATTGCTACATTAGAATTGAGTGAAATTGGATTGCTCATGTCTTGCAACAGCTGCTAATGTCCACCCCTTACAACGATTTACGATGAAATAATAATAATGATAATAATAATAAATTTACAAACCAGTATAGCTTTTATGAGTGTGTGGCATATGATGACAGACCAATGTTCATTGGACAGTGTTGTACCTGTTAAGTGTCATGAGGATCTTTCAAAATTGCATAAAATCTCCCAATCTTTGATATGGGTGGACAATATTCTAGCCATCCCCAATCTGTTTCTACTCCCAACGCTCCCCTTATCGTTGTGATATGCTTCCCTTTCCACCCTGGCTTGCAACACAGCTCCCTGGTTTGTTCCACACCCAACCCCTTTCCAGATCTACCCCATCAGACCTCATCCCAGTGTGTGAGACACTTGATGGGATGTGCTGCCTAGATACCCTCACTGTGTCTGGGGTTTGGGGGTGCAGAAAATGTCTCAAAAACACTAGATAAATGTTGGAAGTAGGTATCAGAATTTGTTTCAATTAGGCTGAGTCATGATATCTAATGAGTGACTAGTTTTTAAATCTGTAAAATTCAATGATTTTGTTGGAGGAGAGTGTTACACCCCAGGGGAGGGGGGGGGCACTTGGTCTGATCCCGGGTAGGGGTGGGCCGCGGGACCTCAAACACCTGTACCCATTGTGCAAGGTGAAAATGGCAAAAAGCATACCCCCTCATACAAGGTATTATACAAATGTATAACCTGATAATGTGAAAATGGGGTATGCGGCTTGGATGCTTAATCATCGTAAATCAGATATGTTAGCGCCTGTGACAAGAATGCCATAGTTATTTTGGTGTGTCACATAGGGACCCATTCATTGCATTTGCATTATCAACGATCGGTGAAAAATCCCGGGAGGAAATCTCAGCATACTGAAACAAAAAATATTATTTAAGCAATTGTAAAGATGGAAGAGAAAAACATACCCCGTCGTACCACACAAAGCGCCAAAAATACCCAGTCGTAAAGATTGCAGCTGGAAAATATTCCTCGTCGTACAAGTCCAAGGCCCAACAAAACCCGTCGTACAAGTTGAAAGGCCGAAAAATATACAATCTCCATACACTTTAGTGCCCCCCCGGGAATGTAACAGACCTGCATTGTGCTTACTGAACAGTATGCGATCTGATTGTAGGTGCATCTTCCATGGATATTTTTATAATAAAGAATTTGAACCAACTTTCACTGCTTAATTTGGGGTGCGGCTTATTAATGGGTCAATACAGTGCGGGTACTGGAAGACTGCAGAGATGTGTTACTTGCATTTCGCTATCATTATTGATTCTAATATAAGTTCTCCAGATATTTTGTTCCCATTTTGAAACCATTTTTTCATAATCCAACCGACACATTGTCAGGTCATGAACACAAAAGCAACACTGCACCCCTTACCCTAGGACTTGACACATAATTAAGCTTCACAACTTCCCCTTAGTGCATATTACACAGTATTTGTTGTGTGTCTTATTGGTTTTAGCAAGGATCAGCTAAATACAAATGTGTTTAAAGTATTCCATGTAAATGTATGTGACTTTTATTCTAAAACAATTCATCACTCAGTGCCGCAGCCTTCCTCAATTGGCATGTTGACAGCTGTTTAAGGACTTTTGCTTGCATGGTGTTCAAACCCCTTGTGTTCTCATGTACCCTGACTAATTGCTTTCCTTCAATACAGATAAGACAGTGGCACAAGAGGAACGCCTGGTTGAGAGTCAACGACCTGGCCAGGCGCCAATTGCAGAGCTTATAGAGTCAATGGAGGGTTCTTTTGTTGAGGGAATGGATGACCGAGTATCAATATCCAGTGAGGAAGGGGCTGCGGCCTCTAAGCCTCCTCCAAAGAAGCCCCGCAAGGTGCCCATTGAGGAGGCTATTCGAGCTACAAAAGTGTCCAAGGTGGAAGGAATGGATGATAGGATGTCATTGTCTAGCGAGGAGGGTGGTGTTATTGTACCCACCAAAGTCCCAGTGACAGAACTGATTCAGAGAATAGAGACTGCTGAGGTGATGGCCATGGATGACAGGAGATCGCTGTCCAGTGAGGAGGACTCCATGATTGTTAACGAGCCACAAGGTACATTGATGTGGACACATATGTTGGATGTAGTCACATCGTGATGTAATGTGAAGTCGCACTAGAACTTGCCAACCCCCCCTACATGTGTGTTTCTCCTTCCTTGCATGTCGAAGCATGATCCCTCGTCTCTCATTAATTAAATTATTGGTCACTTTAGGAGGATTTGTTCATTAATGTCACGTCCATGTAGTTGTGTAGTTGCATGGTCACTGAGTGAATTATTAAACTGGGTTGCTTTGTCTTTTATTCTTTCCAGCTTTGAGTGACCTCACAGGAGAAGATTTAATCCTTCATTTGTCTTTAATCATGATCACAAAGTTCAGTTCCAGATTTCACATTTTGTCATCCTGTGTTATTGAGTTTATTCGTAATATGTTCCCATTCACAGAGCTGTGTGAGGATTTGTGTGTGTTTGTGTGTATATGTATTTCTTCTGATGAGTAACAATATTAACCCAGCTAGTGACAATATCATGGTGTGCTGTTGGCTATGAGACACTATTTAACACCCTACCCAACTTTTACGTTCTCCTCCAATCTATGTCAGGATAAGAACGCTTTGTGTTTCCTTATTCATTTCCTACATTCCACGGTGGCTGTTGTCAGTAATGACAACATGCAGCTTATGAATAAAAGGCAGCTCTATATATATTTTTTGATTGATGCCATTAATAGCGGTACTGAAAATTGATTCGGCCTTTATACAGAACCTCCCATGGCCAGGTTAATCAACTAGCACTTAACTATGCAGCTGGGAGATTATTCATGCTTCCATTACAGAACAACCATAATTGTTGTGCTGGATTGAAGAGTAGAAATGCTGGCACATTGGTGCTGAGCGGTGACTGCCATTTGACTGTAGATTTGGAAGACGAAGAAGGAACCAAAACCCCACCCCCTTCTCCCACAGAACAGGATGACATGGTTCTTAATCAGTCTCTCACTCCAGGTACACATTGTAGAGTCATGCTATGATATAGTTTGGAGGAGATCTTAGGGTGGAATAGCTGTTGGCTCACCATGATGTTGAGCAACTAGTTACTACCACCATGGCTTATAATTCACGTTGAGTTTTTTTGAGGCTGAATGTGTTTGTGGATGTGTGAACAACTTGACCTTGGATGTAAGATCCCATTGCTCTTAGTTTGTAAGTAGATGTTGTGTTGGCACGAGTGGAGATTGTTTGGGTTCATAACACCTCTACACAACACAACCGTAGTACCACAACAAGTCTGTGTTCTCTCTACGTTTTAGAGGCGATGTTTAGGAGCAGTATAGTTGGAGAGAAATTCCTCTACATGGATGGGTCAAAGTCTCCGGGAGAGTTCCCTCATACACCCCCAGAATTTGAACATGATTATTATGATGGTGATGGTCTACATTACTGCATGGTTTCCCCTCAAATCCACCATAACATGCTGTCCCTTAACCTGTGTAGGCACATCCAACTCCATCCCACCACTCACTTCATTACTTAACCAATGTAAAATGAAAGCATGAATCGTGGGATTTCTGGTTCTACACAAGGCATACCGCCACATTTCTGGCAATGGCTTCCTTCATCTGTTAACTACTCCTAAATATCAATATCATGGAACAACCCCTCTACATTTCATGGGTGCAAGTTTAAGTGCGTTTTTGTGTTTGTACTGTTAGTTAAATGTTTTTTGGTGGGAGGTTATGCCTGTCTTTTACTCCCTTGACCTTGTTCATTGCATCAGTTGTAACTGTTGTTTCATGGAATTTGCCATGGCTTTAAATAATGTGCCTTGTGAAGAAACTGGTTTGATTGAATATCATGTAAGCATGTTAGTGATATAATACAGGCTTAAGTGCAGAATACATAACAAAAACATGTTGTCATCAGCCATATGTGGTTTCTGATTTTGTTAAAATGCCCTGTAGAGGATGCTTGAAGCTGGTTTAATGTTGATTAAGTGCCTTATAAGAAATAGTTCCTGCTTGTGCACGTAGCTTTTGTGATCACTATGGTGATCTCTGTGCTGGTGTTGACCTTTATCACCATGGTTCTTCCTCTGTTCTCTTTGATACTCCTCCACATCGTAGAGGACGATGTGGAATACGAAGTGGAAGAGGTTTGGGACGGGAACCGATGGATAGTTGTAAAAAAGACCATCACAGACTCATCTGTGAAAGGTAGTGGTGGCATGGTAGATGTTTCCCCATGACCCTACCCTGCATATGCCAGATATACACCTGGATTTCAAATACAAAACCTCCATTTGTACAGAGGGAATGGGAAAAGCAATCTCTAAACCTGTATAGTAAATGGGGAAATTAATGCATGGTGTCATTTCGGGTCTTTCATGCATTGTTATTTACCTTCCATTATTCCTCAGTATAATTATTCACATTTGTGGTTTGTTGTGGAACTATGGCTTCCCGTTTTCCACAGTCAGTTAACCTAACTCTTTATATGGACTTTTTGTGTCGATTAAATTGTCACTGCTGGCTGTGGTTGTCCGATGTGATGCTCATATGGTCTTCAGTCGTTTACGTTTCTGTTAAAATACTTATATCAAGTTTGTTTTGATGGGTCATTGTTCAAGAACTTTATCAATGGATTTATGATCTACCACAGCACCTCTAAAATTGAGCTGGTGTTTAACTATAGAATGTAAATAGTGTTTGGGTTTCTTTTTATGAACTGATACAATGATATGAGTTCATTTCAACATGCGCCATAACACAGACCATATCAGCATGGGCCATGGAGAATAATCATGTAGCATGTACAATATAAACTCTAACAAATGAAAGCTCCAACATAAACAAAATGTCTATGATTGTAAAATAATATGGCATGGGCGGAAGTAGCCCCCATTGATTTGAGCCTGTTGTGTGATATCTAATGTTGGGTTTATCTGCATGTTGGGTTTAAAAATGATCAAGTTATCAAACAATCAATTTGTAATGGGAATATGATACCATTAATGAATTAATTTATTTGTGGCATCACCATATAATGTTCGTGGATGCATCGCTAATACATTTCTGTTGCATGTTAATTTAGATCAAGATGTTGACAAAGTTGACTTGGATGACCGATTCACGCAGGAAGTTATAATTCCAGACCAGCAATCCAGACCTGTTGAATCTGCCCCTCCTCCACAAGATGACGGTGAGTCATCTGTTTGTTTCACTGTACATGAAGTTATTTTGTATTGAGTGTGATGTTGTGTTTCGTTCTTGTTATTGTATAATGTGTTATGTTTAAATTATTTGACCAATCAAATCAATGGTTCCTTGGATAGATGTTGATATTGTTCAACCAACTCAAATTGAATGTGATTGCTGTCCTTCCCACCAGCAAGCACAGTCAATGTTGGTTTCATTGATGTTGATCACTGCATGATTATTAATATAGTTTGTTTTGTCTTTATTGTGCCTTGTATAGTTTAACCTCAGAATCTGCTTCACCCACATTTAAAATAGGGCATGATAACATGGTAATATGATACCTATAACAAGCGCTCGGCATGAAGTTTTTAACTTTTTGCCAAGAAAAATCTACACATTCGTGTTTTAACTCATGACACTAGGGTCATTGTCACGGGTCCTTTTGCTCAAACAGTATGGAAGTAACATTATTAGATAGGTCCATGTCGTGCATACACCATTGCATTTCACAACATATAATAAGCATGTATGCTGCATGTGCAATTGGGCCAGTATACCATTGGATGACCAGGATGAAGTCAGTATCTGGCTGATGGAGCTCACATCCATTGACAACCAAAGAACATCTGCACGGATCATCCCCAGCCCACTTCGCTTGTTCAACTTGGTTTATTACATCCCTTGGATTCAAATGACCACTCATCTTCTTTGCATGCACTAACGCTAGAGAAAACATGCTGAGAAGTCGGATTCCTCGTCGCATTATGCATTTGAATTATTCATTTGCAAAGCTTGTTCGATGAAGATGCCGCTGGCCTGCATAAGTGTGGCATGGTTTATTTGCCATCCGAATCATTCTGCTACAAATGTGGAATCAAAATGGACTTTGTTCATTTCTGATTCAATGACAATGGCTATGCATATTTACAGGGTATTACAGCACAAGGATGATCTGTAATACAGCTGCATGTGATGTTGTATGAGATAATGCACAATGCAGTTAGGATGGCTTAGCTGATGTATTGTGAACACAAAATACTCTGGAAGATCTGGCTCTACTATATGATACATTCCCTCATGGTGATTTGATGATGCCTTGATTGGAAGAGTGCATTGTGGTATGGATTGCTTGGTGTGATGACAAACCGCATCCATTACTTTCTATTGATACTTGCACTAACATTCCCTGCCAACAAGACCTTGCCGTTCACCTTCACACAACCTGTCCAACCCCTACATTCTCATCTTGTAACCATACTGTACATAAATGATACCCCCAAGCTTCCCCCCTTTCTTTTTGGTCTCCCTGTCCAAATATTCAACAAAAAATTATCCACTACCTCTTGCCAGATTGTTTCATGGCTAAATTGTTGACCCATGTTTTTTTAAACCTGTCCTAACACATGGTGGAGTGAAGGTGATATAACGAGCAGAGGTCAAATAGTGATGCTAAGTCATGGGAATCAGCTTGACGTTCTGTATTTGACCTATACAGGGTCACAGACGTTTGAAGAATGGGCATATAAGCCCATTGTAGAATATGATGTAAAGGAACAGCCATATGTTTCTGACGAATTAAAACCTGAACAACAAATGGCATTTGAGGAATGGGCAGAACAAACACCAGACTTGCCTGGGGCAGATACAGTTGTCGATGATCAGAAGCTAGATGAACCACTTTCTCCTCCCACTGAGACAGACATTGATGCTCTCATTGGTGGCGAGCCATTGCAACCTGATGAACCTTCTATATCAACTGTTGTGGAAGATGGCGAGGTGTTTCCTGAAACTGAAGAACAAGATACTGAAGAGATAGAAGAAGATGGTACTATTGTACGCTGCCATACTGTCACAACTAGACATGTTCGAACTGTTATTGAGAAAATCCTCACTGATGGGATTCAGACAGACCAAACTGTGACAGATCAGATCGTGGGCACGGATATTGAAGAGGACATCTTACGTCTTCCTCCTGGTGTAGATCCTGATGAGTCTAACGTGGAAACATCTACCAGCGTGGATGAATATGAGGAGACACTGCCCGATGGATCATGGTTGAGGAGGAAGATTTGTTTAACTACAGTAGCAGAGTTGATGGAGACAGCAGATCCTAATGTGGAGAGAACAGCAGAAGAAATAGTAGCTGGAGCTTTTGAAGACGCCATCATAGAAGCGTCTTCAATACAGTCCAAACCAGAGCCAGTTGAGGTATCTGAAGATGTTGAGGAGTTTGAGGAGAGTTTACCTGATGGGCGCACTGTAAAACGTCGTATTATTGTCAGAAGAACGGAGACAAATGTTTTTACTCGTGTGATAACAATGACCATGGATGGTGAGGTCATAGATGACTTTGAAGAAATCAGTGCTATTGGGGAGGGACAAGGCAGCCCCTGCCAACAAGATGTTGATGCACCAGAGGTCGTCAGTCCTGACGCTTTTCAGCAGACAGTCTTTCAAGCTGAAGATTCCTCTATAGAGCCATCTCCAGGAGATGGAAAACATTCATCGCTTGATTTCGAAGAAGTACCTCATGACACACAAGATCCTGGGTGTGATGATGTTCACAGTTCCGTTGCTCCCCAAGAAATGATAACTCTAGATCATACAGGTAAATTAGAACTGTCAACCAAGGATAATTGTAAGAGTGACAACAGAGCAATAATCATAGAAAGACCTGGAGAGATATCATCAGATGTGCCTTATTGATCAGATATAGGTATGTCAGTATCACATGGAGCCGTCATCTGAAGTACTAAATATTAAAACATTACACAATATTGACATAGTAGAAGATAAATTACAATAATAACCCAAGTGATTGACCATTGAAGAGCTAAGCTGGTGGTCCCCCACAGGGTTAGAAGGGTCGGTTCTGATAGGGTAGTTGCACGACTGAAGTGGTTGCATCAGATTCTGAGGTAGCTCCACCAAAATCCTTTGCAAGTATGGTTGATAGCCTGCTTTCTTCTGCCCCCCAACTAGGTGAGGATGATGACCCAAACCACTCTGGACTCAGAGTGTACACAGACACCACTGAAGGTGAACCTGAAATACAGACAGAGGTAGAAGAATTTGAAGAAACTCTTCCAGATGGCACAATTGTTAAGCGAAGAGTTATCAAGACTAAGCAGCGACAATTGATTACCAAACGTGTGGTTATGGAAGGTCTGGAAAGTGATCTGCCAACTTCGGAAGAAGAGGCTAGAATGATGCTGGAGGAAGGACGTCATCCTGAGCTGACCCGATACTCAGATAAAGTGGAAGGGGAACCTGAATCGGGCACTAATGTCGAAGAATATGAGGAAGTGTTGGATGATGGTACAGTCATCAAACGGAAAGTAGTGACAACAACTGAGCAGCAGATGACCACAGAGCGTATGTATCTTGAAGGGGGTGCTGATCAAGTATTTTCTGGAGAACGACCCATTGAAGGTGCGATGCAGCATGAGGGCCAACAGCCTGCTAGGTCCCGATCCTCATCATCTTCATCAAGTTCCTCCTCCTCCTCTTCTGATGAGGAACGCAAAAGCAAGAAGCAAGATGACCAATCAGGTAGACTTTCATCCCATATAACCACTGCCTGAACTCTGCCTATCATCTCGTTTACCATGATACTCACTATGTTCTCCCAAATAATATTTTGCTTGGAACATCTTAATGTATTTGGCTATCAACATCCATGCACTGTACTTTATGCTGATATTAATCTGTGGTGACTACCCAACCAATGAAAGACATATAGCCCTGCCTTGTCCAGTGCCCACCTCCTCTAATGTGACACAAACAACACAAATTCTCCACACTGAACCACTCAGCTTGATATCACACTTCCTGTGTCTAATAACCAGGTTGCAATTCACTCTTGACAATCACAGGCAGTGTTGAAATACTCCTGTCCTTGTTTTCAATCAGCTGCGGATGGCATATCAGAACTAGTAGAAGTTGAAACTGCACCCTCAGTTTCTTCTGAGCCTCCTCTTGAAGGTATCAACAAATTGATGGCTGCTCTGTTATTTGTTCGGTTTTATTCCATATAAGCTTCTTACTGCTGAAGCAAATTTAATGGAATGGCTGGTTCCAAATGGAAATGGACGAAGCATATGATTTGCGCTTTATCATATTACCTTGTGCTCGTGTTTTCCCAAGGCCCGGCAAAATGGATTTGCTTCCATATCAAAGCTATTAATATTGTTGCTTATTTTTTTCACAGACTATATATATATATAGTGAGTTATATTGTTTGTTTTTTGTTGATTGTGAACATTGTTTGAATTGTTTTTTTTATTTCATTTAAAACAATTCTTGTATGTATCCCATTGCATAAAGTTTTCCCCCCAAAATTGTTGTGATGACTTGTAGGTACAAACATTAGAGACATTTAATGCTTTCTACAGTTAAACTATGGGCATCATGAATATTCTGTCCATCAATGTGCTTGGTCAAAAGCATTTTATACCCCTAAAAGATGCAACATGGAAAAAGACCTGACATCATCTTAATCAATCTGCATGGCGGAAATGAATGGCCCTTTTGCATGAAGTTTATTTTCATCCTGTGTGAGTATTTCTTTGTCACCCTTATTGTTTAAACTAATGTTGTGATGGTGTAATGATATTTTGGTAATTAGGTAGCATACTTAAAATTATCACATGATTTGTCTATTGTTTCTAGCTATATTTTAGATTTCATATTAAGTTTCTATTGTACTATAGTGGTGTGTTTGGTGGATCTATGAATTGTCCTATATTGTACGTTCATGCATGGGTCACAATAACAACAATATCCAATGAATGTCAAGCATCAAACTCTATGTCTACAGTATTACAATATGAATGAGTAGGTTCAAATAATCATATATTATTTGCCGAGACATTTGTTTCACAAATGCATTTTCCGCAAGGTATTAATATATAAATGCTGTAAGGCTTGAATTGATGTTATCAAAATTTTATATTGCTCTCTCTGATCTTAATTTGCTTTGTGAATATTGCAATTTAGTTTTAAAATTTGTCTTTCCAATTTAATTTACCATCACTTATGTTGTCCCTGGTTTTAAACCATAACGAATGCCTGTTTTTTCTTCCTATGTATAATTTTGAAAACGGTTAATATGCTGGCATGCATGCAAACCATATAACTCTTGTTTACTGTATTCCCTGACTTACAGGCCCCTGTGACCACGACACTGGTCCTCTTATCACTGTAACAGAAGACCTAAGTATTCCTCCAGATGAAAATGACTTTGTTCATTATTTTGGACTTGAATCATATTTAGAAGGTAGTCTATTCAAACCTTGGTCATTTCTTAGAAGTGTTACTCTTTTAAATATTTAGCTCTTGTCATTTGTTCACAATTGAGCACCCTCCTCTAAACTTACAATTTAGATAGCAGTATATGTTGTGGTCACTAAGTCTTTCATGTGTTTGCAATTAACATAACTTGTATGAAATTGCAGACACCTGATATTTCTAAATTAACTCTCCCCCCCCCCCCTACATCTTAATGCTTGCTTTTATTTTTTGGGTGTCAAAAATGATTGGTTGACAAAGATGGCTGGGCTTTATGTGAAGCATGACCAAAGATTTGTTTGAATGAGGATGCCTGTCTTGAAAGAGTATAGTTATGAGTGCATAACATTCTATGGGTTGATGATAGACTATTAAATGACACATTACCATTATTCCATTTGAAGCGGATTCCAAATTTGCACCATCTGTTCTGACACATGAGAATTTGGAAGATGATGATGATTTTGAAGGCAGACATATTTTTTTTTAGCATTGATCACCACTGCAACACCTTTGCTGGGCTCTTCGAGACTAACGCATTCATTAATTTCTAGGTTTTGCTCATTGACCTGTGATATCACTTGTTAACAAGGTGTCAAGCATCAGCCAACTTCCCTCAATGGAGTATGATGATGTAATCATTCATCCACAAGGAAAATAAATTGTGAACATTCATTGTAATCCTGTGATTGCAAGGAGCTTCATGCATGGATGCTTTCCCTGTTGCTGCTATATATTGTCTTGAAGAAATGATAAAACCTTGCAAATATGCACCATCGCTACAGCCTCTGCTGCAACCACTGCATACCACCCTTGTTATTTTATCATTACATGTTTGTTGATGCAACTCTAAAGTTGAAAATCTCTTCCTCCCCTGTTCTAATCTGAAACAACCACACCCATGAGTGTCTTGGTTTCTGAAGATATCTGGATAACATTATAACAATCGACTCACCAAACGTTTTATTTGACTTGTCAACGTGTCCTTCTGGAACCCCTTTGTGTTACCAAATCGATGGGCTTTTGCTTTCTATTACTTTCAACTTCTATTGTTTTCGTTTCTGTTCTTATCTTTATCTTTACTTTGATGAATTCTGAAATGTAGTAGGTAACATAAAAGTGGGCATCTGGTTTTATGACAGTATCCTATTCTGCTCTTTTTCATGCTTCTGCCTGGGATCTACCACTTTGGGAATGAACATTCCACCATATCAAAAACAGGTAAACCGATTGTTGAACAACAACAACCAGTGTCCTCTTTGGTTAACATGTTTGAGAGGAGGACATCTGAAGATTCTCCTGTGTCTGAAGTATCAAAAGTCCCCAATGGTTTGATCAGAGAAGATACTTCGCAGCCGGGTAATGTGATGAAAGTAACTACTATGGTGGATCAACTAGAAAGTACAAAGAGTCCAACAGATGATGTAGATGTGGTAAAATCAGAGAGAGTGGTGCTTGCAGACATGTCTCCAGAGGAACCCATGTCTTTACCAGACCCACAACCACACACAGATGATTATTTATCTGATAAAGACGACTTTGATGATGAGTTTGGCTCAATGCAGTCAAAGGCCTTGTTTGCTGATCAACCTAGGGAGAGCGTTGTTGAGCAAGAGGTTATTGAAGGGGAAATATACTCAACGGACAATATAGTGCAGCATGAGGAGCTTCTGGATGATGGCACAAGGGTTAAAGTTCGCACTGTCACCAAAAAGACATTTCAGTTGTTAACTACAATCTCGTTTGTCAATGGTGTTGAAACCAACCAAGAAACAGAAGAACGGCTTATTGAAACAGATGTACAAGAAGATATAGTACATTTAGGACCTGGAATTGTTGATGAAAATGATCCACAAAATATTGTAGTGAGTTCTTCAGGGGAGGACATCGAGGAGAAAATGCCTGATGGTTCCCTTCTCAAAAGAACAGTCAACCACAGGACTCTTATTTTGGAAGATGTACAAAGCAGCATTCCCTTGGCTGCCACACCAACTGAAGATGTAATTGTCATCGAAGATCGTCAGTTTAGGGGACCTACTCCAAAGACAGAAACCATAATAAAAGAAGGTGATGTGAAAACAGAAACTGATGTCACTCAGACGGAACAAATTTTAGATGATGGATATACAAAATGTTGCACTGTCACCACTTCAAAGACTACTCAGACGATCACTGAAACCACACATGTAGATGGAACTGAACACAGTGTAGTGGTGCTGGAAAAACCACTTATGACTGAAATAGACGAAAAGGTTTTAGAACTTCCCCCAGGCGTGAAGGAACAAAATATTCCTGAAACAAAAACGGAACAAACAGTAGACGAATTTGAAGAACAACTGGAAGATGGCTCGATTTTGAAGCGGCGTGTAACAACTACCAGAGTATTGGCTGATGAAAATAAACGTGCACCAAGTTCTGAACCCATAATTTCCACTGAAATTATTGAAGTTGAAAACAAATCGGAGTATTTGATGGACAGTGAAAGTACTTTGGAACCTGAACCTGTTATAACCGCTGATGTAATTGAAGGAGAGACGAGCACCAAGACAGAAGTTGATGAAACTGAAGAGACAAGAGATGATGGAACTATTGTGAGGAGCAAAGTCACAACGACATGCAAGGTTCAATCCTTGACAGAAGTGGTGTTGATAGATGGTGTGGAAAGTGAGCGTCATGTGACTGAAAAGCCACTAGAAACTGATGTCTTGGTGGAGGTGTTAGAGCTTGGACCTGGTGTGGACGAAAGCAACACTGACAATGCAAAGGTGGAAAAAACTGAGGAGGAATCGTCAGAGAGCATGGAGGATGGAAGCTTGTTGAAACAGCGAGTAGTAACCACACGCTTGTTGCCTCTTTCAGACATCCCCTATGATGCTCATGGCACTACTGACGAGTCCGTAATAGCCATTGATTCAGCTGAACAACAGACCATGGTGGAAGTGGAGTCATCTGAATCATCAAAGACAGCCACTGCTGAACCGGTTATCACAACTGAGCTGGTGGAAGGTGAAACCCAAACAAAAACGGATGTTGATGAAAAGGAGGAGACCCGAGATGATGGAACTATTGTTCGTAGGAAAATCACCACTATTTCTAATATTCAGTCACTGACTCAAGTCACCTTTGTAGATGGGGTTGAATCTGAGCACCATGATACAGAAAAGCCACTTGTAACTGAAGTATTGGTTGAGGTTCTGGAACTCGGTCCAGGTATGGATGAGTCTCATACTGATAATGCCAAGGTTGAAACAACAGAAGAAGAAATGACTGAGACACTGGAGGATGGCAGTCTGTTGAAACGCCATATTGTGACCAAACGAATCCTTGCTGTTGAGGAGGACAAACTAAAAAATGTCGCACCTTTAGTTGACGACTCAGTGATCCACCATGATGGTGCTGAGGAGCCCCAGGTGCTGAAAGAACAAGAACCTGTTGTTGAAACAGCGGCATTTGCACAAGAACCTGTCGTTAGCACTGACATGTTGGAAGGGGAGACACACACTAGTACTCAGGTGGAAGAGATGGAGGAGAGAAAGGATGATGGAACTGTGGTAAGGAGCAAAGTCACTACCACACGCAAGGTTCAATCCTTGACCGAAGTGGTGTTGATAGATGGTGTGGAAAGTGAGCGTCATGTGACTGAAAAGCCACTAGAAACTGATGTCTTGGTGGAGGTGTTAGAGCTTGGACCTGGTGTGGACGAAAGCAACACTGACAATGCAAAGGTGGAAAAAAAACTGAGGAGGAATCGTCAGAGAGCATGGAGGATGGAAGCTTGTTGAAACAGCGAGTAGTAACCACACGCTTGTTGCCTCTTTCAGACATCCCCTATGATGCTCATGGCACTACTGACGAGTCCGTAATAGCCATTGATTCAGCTGTCGAACAACAGACCATGGTGGAAGTGGAGTCATCTGAATCATCAAAGACAGCCACTGCTGAACCGGTTATCACAACTGAGCTGGTGGAAGGTGAAACCCAAACAAAAACGGATGTTGATGAAAAGGAGGAGACCCGAGATGATGGAACTATTGTTCGTAGGAAAATCACCACTATATCTCTAATATTCAGTCACTGACTCAAGTCACCTTTGTAGATGGGGTTGAATCTGAGCACCATGATACAGAAAAGCCACTTGTAACTGAAGTATTGGTTGAGGTTCTGGAACTCGGTCCAGGTATGGATGAGTCTCATACTGATAATGCCAAGGTTGAAACAACAGAAGAAGAAATGACTGAGACACTGGAGGATGGCAGTCTGTTGAAACGCCATATTGTGACCAAACGAATCCTTGCTGTTGAGGAGGACAAACTAAAAAATGTCGCACCTTTAGTTGACGACTCAGTGATCCACCATGATGGTGCTGAGGAGCCCCAGGTGCTGAAAGAACAAGAACCTGTTGTTGAAACAGCGGCATTTGCACAAGAACCTGTCGTTAGCACTGACATGTTGGAAGGGGAGACACACACTAGTACTCAGGTGGAAGAGATGGAGGAGAGAAAGGATGATGGAACTGTGGTAAGGAGCAAAGTCACTACCACACGCAAGGTTCAATCCTTGACCGAAGTGGTGTTGATAGATGGTGTGGAAAGTGAGCGTCATGTGACTGAAAAGCCACTAGAAACTGATGTCTTGGTGGAGGTGTTAGAGCTTGGACCTGGTGTGGACGAAAGCAACACTGAGAATGCAAAGGTGGAAAAAACTGAGGAGGAATCGTCAGAGAGCATGGAGGATGGAAGCTTGTTGAAACAGCGAGTAGTAACCACACGCTTGTTGCCTCTTTCAGACATTCCCTATGATGTTCATGGCACTACTGACGAGTCAGTAATAGCCATTGATTCAGCCGTCAAACAACAGACCATGGTGGAAGTGGAGTCATCTGAATCATCAAAGACAGCCACTGCTGAACCGGTTATCACAACCGAGATAGTGGAAGGTGAAACCCAAACAAAAACGGATGTTGATGAAAAGGAGGAGACCCTAGAGGATGGAACTATTGTTCGTAGGAAAATCACCACTATCTCTAATATTCAGTCACTGACTCAAGTCACCTTTGTAGATGGGGTTGAATCTGAGCACCATGATACAGAAAAGCCACTTGTAACTGAAGTATTGGTTGAGGTTCTGGAACTCGGTCCAGGTATGGATGAGTCTCATACTGATAATGCCAAGGTTGAAACAACAGAAGAAGAAATGACTGAGACACTGGAGGATGGCAGTCTGTTGAAACGCCATATTGTGACCAAACGAATCCTTGCTGTTGAGGAGGACAAACTAAAAGATGTCGCACCTTTAGTTGACGACTCAGTGATCCACCATGATGGTGCTGAGGAGCCCCAGGTGCTGAAAGAACAAGAACCTGTTGTTGAAACAGAGGCATTTGCACAAGAACCTGTCATTAGCACTGACATGTTGGAAGGGGAGACACACACTAGTACTCAGGTGGAAGAGATGGAGGAGAGAAAGGATGATGGAACTGTGGTAAGGAGCAAAGTCACTACCACACGCAAGGTTCAATCCTTGACCGAAGTGGTGTTGATAGATGGTGTGGAAAGTGAGCGTCATGTGACTGAAAAGCCACTAGAAACTGATGTCTTGGTGGAGGTGTTAGAGCTTGGACCTGGTGTGGACGAAAGCAACACTGACAATGCAAAGGTGGAAAAAACTGAGGAGGAATCGTCAGAGAGCATGGAGGATGGAAGCTTGTTGAAACAGCGAGTAGTAACCACACGCTTGTTGCCTCTTTCAGACATCCCCTATGATGCTCATGGCACTACTGACGAGTCCGTAATAGCCATTGATTCAGCTGTCGAACAACAGACCATGGTGGAAGTGGAGTCGTCTGAATCATCAAAGACAGCCACTGCTGAACCGGTTATCACAACTGAGCTGGTGGAAGGTGAAACCCAAACAAAAACGGATGTTGATGAAAAGGAGGAGACCCTAGAGGATGGAACTATTGTTCGTAGGAAAATCACCACTATCTCTAATATTCAGTCACTGACTCAAGTCACCTTTGTAGATGGGGTTGAATCTGAGCACCATGATACAGAAAAGCCACTTGTAACTGAAGTATTGGTTGAGGTTCTGGAACTCGGTCCAGGTATGGATGAGTCTCATACTGATAATGCCAAGGTTGAAACAACAGAAGAAGAAATGACTGAGACACTGGAGGATGGCAGTCTGTTGAAACGCCATATTGTTACCAAACGAATCCTTGCTGTTGAGGAGGACCAACTAAAAGATGTCGCACCTTTAGTTGATGACTCAATGATCCACCATGATGTTACTGAAGAGCCCCAGGTGCTGAAAGAACAAGAACCTGTTGTTGAAACAGAGGCATTTGCTCCAGAACCTGACATTAGCACTGACATGTTGGAAGGGGAGACACACACTAGTACTCAGGTGGAAGAGATGGAGGAGAGAAAGGATGATGGAACTGTGGTAAGGAGCAAAGTCACTACCACACGCAAGGTTCAATCCTTGACCGAAGTGGTGTTGATAGATGGTGTGGAAAGTGAGCGCCATGTGACTGAAAAGCCACTAGAAACTGATGTCTTGGTGGAGGTGTTAGAGCTTGGACCTGGTGTGGACGAAAGCAACACTGAGAATGCAAAGGTGGAAAAAACTGAGGAGGAATCGTCAGAGAGCATGGAGGATGGAAGCTTGTTGAAACAGCGAGTAGTAACCACACGCTTGTTGCCTCTTTCAGACATCCCCTATGATGCTCATGGCACTACTGATGAGTCCTTAATAGCCATTGATTCAGCTGTCGAACAACAGACCATGGTGGAAGTGGAGTCGTCTGAATCATCAAAGACAGCCACTGCTGAACCGGTTATCACAACCGAGATAGTGGAAGGTGAAACCCAAACAAAAACGGATGTTGATGAAAAGGAGGAGACCCTAGAGGATGGAACTATTGTTCGTAGGAAAATCACCACTATTTCTAATATTCAGTCACTGACTCAAGTCACCTTTGTTGATGGGGTTGAATCTGAGCACCATGATACAGAAAAGCCACTTGTAACTGAAGTATTGGTTGAGGTTCTGGAACTCGGTCCAGGTATGGATGAGTCTCATACTGATAATGCCAAGGTTGAAACAACAGAAGAAGAAATGACTGAGACACTGGAGGATGGCAGTCTGTTGAAACGCCATATTGTGACCAAACGAATCCTTGCTGTTGAGGAGGACCAACTAAAAGATGTCGCACCTTTAGTTGACGACTCAGTGATCCACCATGATGGTGCTGAGGAGCCCCAGGTGCTGAAAGAACAAGAACCTGTTGTTGAAACAGAGGCATTTGCACAAGAACCTGTCATTAGCACTGACATGTTGGAAGGGGAGACACACACTAGTACTCAGGTGGAAGAGATGGAGGAGAGAAAGGATGATGGAACTGTGGTAAGGAGCAAAGTCACTACCACACGCAAGGTTCAATCCTTGACAGAAGTGGTGTTGATAGATGGTGTGGAAAGTGAGCGCCAAGTGACTGAAAAGCCACTAGAAACTGATGTCTTGGTGGAGGTGTTAGAGCTTGGACCTGGTGTGGACGAAAGCAACACTGAGAATGCAAAGGTGGAAAAAACTGAGGAGGAATCGTCAGAGAGCATGGAGGATGGAAGCTTGTTGAAACAGCGAGTAGTAACCACACGCTTGTTGCCTCTTTCAGACATTCCCTATGATGTTCATGGCACTACTGACGAGTCCGTAATAGCCATTGATTCAGCTGTCAAACAACAGACCATGGTGGAAGTGGAGTCGTCTGAATCATCAAAGACAGCCACTGCTGAACCGGTTATCACAACCGAGATAGTGGAAGGTGAAACCCAAACAAAAACGGATGTTGATGAAAAGGAGGAGACCCTAGAGGATGGAACTATTGTTCGTAGGAAAATCACCACTATCTCTAATATTCAGTCACTGACTCAAGTCACCTTTGCTGATGGGGTTGAATCTGAGCACCATGATACAGAAAAGCCACTTGTAACTGAAGTATTGGTTGAGGTTCTGGAACTCGGTCCAGGTATGGATGAGTCTCATACTGATAATGCCAAGGTTGAAACAACAGAAGAAGAAATGACTGAGACACTGGAGGATGGCAGTCTGTTGAAACGCCATATTGTTACCAAACGAATCCTTGCTGTTGAGGAGGACCAACTAAAAGATGTCGCACCTTTAGTTGACGACTCAATGATTCACCATGATGTTGCTGAGGAGCCCCAGGTGCTGAAAGAACAAGAACCTGTTGTTGAAACAGCGGCATTTGCACAAGCACCTGTCATTAGCACTGACATGTTGGAAGGGGAGACACACACTAGTACTCAGGTGGAAGAGATGGAGGAGAGAAAGGATGATGGAACTGTGGTAAGGAGCAAAGTCACTACCACACGCAAGGTTCAATCCTTGACAGAAGTGGTGTTGATAGATGGTGTGGAAAGTGAGCGCCATGTGACTGAAAAGCCACTAGAAACTGATGTCTTGGTGGAGGTGTTAGAGCTTGGACCTGGTGTGGACGAAAGCAACACTGACAATGCAAAGGTGGAAAAAACTGAGGAGGAATCGTCAGAGAGCATGGAGGATGGAAGCTTGTTGAAACAGCGAGTAGTAACCACACGCTTGTTGCCTCTTTCAGACATTCCCTATGATGTTCATGGCACTACTGACGAGTCCGTAATAGCCATTGATTCAGCCGTCGAACAACAGACCATGGTGGAAGTGGAGTCATCTGAATCATCAAAGACAGCCACTGCTGAACCGGTTATCACAACCGAGATAGTGGAAGGTGAAACCCAAACAAAAACGGATGTTGATGAAAAGGAGGAGACCCTAGAGGATGGAACTATTGTTCGTAGGAAAATCACCACTATCTCTAATATTCAGTCACTGACTCAAGTCGCCTTTGTAGATGGGGTTGAATCTGAGCACCATGATACAGAAAAGCCACTTGTAACTGAAGTATTGGTTGAGGTTCTGGAACTCGGTCCAGGTATGGATGAGTCTCATACTGATAATGCCAAGGTTGAAACAACAGAAGAAGAAATGACTGAGACACTGGAGGATGGCAGTCTGTTTGAAACGCCATATTGTTACCAAACGAATCCTTGCTGTTGAGGAGGACCAACTAAAAGATGTCGCACCTTTAGTTGACGACTCAGTGATCCACCATGATGGTGCTGAGGAGCCCCAGGTGCTGAAAGAACAAGAACCTGTTGTTGAAACAGAGGCATTTGCTCCAGAACCTGTCATTAGCACTGACATGTTGGAAGGGGAGACACACACTAGTACTCAGGTGGAAGAGATGGAGGAGAGAAAGGATGATGGAACTGTGGTAAGGAGCAAAGTCACTACCACACGCAAGGTTCAATCCTTGACCGAAGTGGTGTTGATAGATGGATGGTGGAAAGTGAGCGTCATGTGACTGAAAAGCCACTAGAAACTGATGTCTTGGTGGAGGTGTTAGAGCTTGGACTGGTGTGGGACGAAAGCAACACTGAGAATGCAAAGGTGGAAAAAACTGAGGAGGAATCGTCAGAGAGCATGGAGGATGGAAGCTTGTTGAAACAGCGAGTAGTAACCACACGCTTGTTGCCTCTTTCAGACATCCCCTATGATGCTCATGGCACTACTGACGAGTCCGTAATAGCCATTGATTCAGCTGTCGAACAACAGACCATGGTGGAAGTGGAGTCATCTGAATCATCAAAGACAGCCACTACTGAACCGGTTATCACAACTGAGCTGGTGGAAGGTGAAACCCAAACAAAAACGGATGTTGATGAAAAAGAGGAGACCCTAGAGGATGGAACTATTGTTCGTAGGAAAATCACCACTATCTCTAATATTCAGTCACTGACTCAAGTCACATTTGTAGATGGGGTTGAATCTGAGCACCATGATACAGAAAAGCCACTTGTAACTGAAGTATTGGTTGAGGTTCTGGAACTCGGTCCAGGTATGGATGAGTCTCATACTGATAATGCCAAGGTTGAAACAACAGAAGAAGAAATGACTGAGACACTGGAGGATGGCAGTCTGTTGAAACGCCATATTGTTACCAAACGAATCCTTGCTGTTGAGGAGGACCAACTAAAAGATGTCGCACCTTTAGTTGACGACTCAGTGATCCACCATGATGGTGCTGAGGAGCCCCAGGTGCTGAAAGAACAAGAACCTGTTGTTGAAACAGAGGCATTTGCTCCAGAACCTGTCATTAGCACTGACATGTTGGAAGGGGAGACACACACTAGTACTCAGGTGGAAGAGATGGAGGAGAGAAAGGATGATGGAACTGTGGTAAGGAGCAAAGTCACTACCACACGCAAGGTTCAATCCTTGACCGAAGTGGTGTTGATAGATGGTGTGGAAAGTGAGCGTCATGTGACTGAAAAGCCACTAGAAACTGATGTCTTGGTGGAGGTGTTAGAGCTTGGACCTGGTGTGGACGAAAGCAACACTGACAATGCAAAGGTGGAAAAAACTGAGGAGGAATCGTCAGAGAGCATGGAGGATGGAAGCTTGTTGAAACAGCGAGTAGTAACCACACGCTTGTTGCCTCTTTCAGACATCCCCTATGATGCTCATGGCACTACTGACGAGTCCGTAATAGCCATTGATTCAGCTGTCGAACAACAGACCATGGTGGAAGTGGAGTCATCTGAATCATCAAAGACAGCCACTACTGAACCGGTTATCACAACTGAGCTGGTGGAAGGTGAAACCCAAACAAAAACGGATGTTGATGAAAAGGAGGAGACCCTAGAGGATGGAACTATTGTTCGTAGGAAAATCACCACTATCTCTAATATTCAGTCACTGACTCAAGTCACCTTTGTAGATGGGGTTGAATCTGAGCACCATGATACAGAAAAGCCACTTGTAACTGAAGTATTGGTTGAGGTTCTGGAACTCGGTCCAGGTATGGATGAGTCTCATACTGATAATGCCAAGGTTGAAACAACAGAAGAAGAAATGACTGAGACACTGGAGGATGGCAGTCTGTTGAAACGCCATATTGTTACCAAACGAATCCTTGCTGTTGAGGAGGACCAACTAAAAGATGTCGCACCTTTAGTTGACGACTCAATGATTCACCATGATGTTGCTGAGGAGCCCCAGGTGCTGAAAGAACAAGAACCTGTTGTTGAAACAGCGGCATTTGCACAAGCACCTGTCATTAGCACTGACATGTTGGAAGGGGAGACACACACTAGTACTCAGGTGGAAGAGATGGAGGAGAGAAAGGATGATGGAACTGTGGTAAGGAGCAAAGTCACTACCACACGCAAGGTTCAATCCTTGACAGAAGTGGTGTTGATAGATGGTGTGGAAAGTGAGCGCCATGTGACTGAAAAGCCACTAGAAACTGATGTCTTGGTGGAGGTGTTAGAGCTTGGACCTGGTGTGGACGAAAGCAACACTGACAATGCAAAGGTGGAAAAAACTGAGGAGGAATCGTCAGAGAGCATGGAGGATGGAAGCTTGTTGAAACAGCGAGTAGTAACCACACGCTTGTTGCCTCTTTCAGACATCCCCTATGATGTTCATGGCACTACTGACGAGTCCGTAATAGCCATTGATTCAGCCGTCGAACAACAGACCATGGTGGAAGTGGAGTCATCTGAATCATCAAAGACAGCCACTGCTGAACCGGTTATCACAACCGAGATAGTGGAAGGTGAAACCCAAACAAAAACGGATGTTGATGAAAAGGAGGAGACCCTAGAGGATGGAACTATTGTTCGTAGGAAAATCACCACTATCTCTAATATTCAGTCACTGACTCAAGTCACCTTTGTAGATGGGGTTGAATCTGAGCACCATGATACAGAAAAGCCACTTGTAACTGAAGTATTGGTTGAGGTTCTGGAACTCGGTCCAGGTATGGATGAGTCTCATACTGATAATGCCAAGGTTGAAACAACAGAAGAAGAAATGACTGAGACACTGGAGGATGGCAGTCTGTTGAAACGCCATATTGTTACCAAACAAATCCTTGCTGTTGAGGAGGACCAACTAAAAGATGTCGCACCTTTAGTTGACGACTCAATGATCCACCATGATGTTGCTGAGGAGCCCCAGGTGCTGAAAGAACAAGAACCTGTTGTTGAAACAGAGGCATTTGCTCCAGAACCGGTCATTAGCACTGACATGTTGGAAGGGGAGACACACACTAGTACTCAGGTGGAAGAGATGGAGGAGAGAAAGGATGATGGAACTGTGGTAAGGAGCAAAGTCACTACCACACGCAAGGTTCAATCCTTGACCGAAGTGGTGTTGATAGATGGTGTGGAAAGTGAGCGCCATGTGACTGAAAAGCCACTAGAAACTGATGTCTTGGTGGAGGTGTTAGAGCTTGGACCTGGTGTGGACGAAAGCAACACTGACAATGCAAAGGTGGAAAAGACTGAGGAGGAATCGACAGAGACCCTTGAGGATGGGAGTTTAATGGTCAAACGTCTAGTAACAACTCATATTTTGCGTTCTGATCAATCTCTTGGTAAAGAGACTGTTGGGGTGGCTGCTGAATCATCACTTTTCAGAGAAGATGCTGTCATTACCACTGATATTGTAGAAGGTGAGATTGATACTAAAACAGAAGTTGATGAGAAAGAGGATGTTCGTGATGATGGAAGTATTGTGAGAACCAAATATACCACTTCTCGTCACACTCAACCACTGACAAAAGTTATCCTGGTTAATGGTGTTGAATATGAGCGTCATGATGATGAAAAGCTGGTGACTGAGATATTGATAGAGGTACTGGAACTTGGTCCTGGCATGGATGAAACCAAAACTGGTGATGCGAATGTGGAAACATCTGAAGAAGAAACCTCAGAAACTCTGGAGGATGGCAGCATGTTGAAGCGTCGCATAATTTCAACCAAAATAACACATGTGCAGGACACCCCAGATAGTTACTCACCAGACCTAGTTGCAGAACGTTCCATGAGCTCAAATATTGTTGCAGACAGTGATGATGATATTGCAAGGTCATTTGCAAAGATGAAGACTGAACCTGTTAAAACTGTAGATTATGTGGAAGGCGAGACTAGATCCAAAACTGAAATTGATGAGATGGAGGAAACTAGAGACGATGGAACATTTGTTAAAAAAACTGTAACAACCACTCATAAGATTCAGTCCTCAACTGAGGTTATCTTAGTTGATGGTGTGGAAAGTGAGAGGCGCACTATTGAGAGACCTGTGGTTACTGAAGTCCTCGAAGAGGTTCTTGAAGTTGGTCCTGGTGTGGACAGAAGTAATCCTGAGAATGTTAGGACAGAAACATCAGAAGAAAAGTCCACCGAAACTTTGGAGGATGGAAGTATGTTGGTCCGACGTGTTATTACTTCTCAGGTACTTCCTGTGCTGACCAAAGCATCTGCTGATTCCATATATAAAGCTGGAGATGAGGAGCCTTTGGAAGTTGAGGAGTCTCAAGAGTTCATTGAAAACGCAACCCCAGCTGGGTCATCAGCAACAATACAAGATGAGTATGCACCTGAACCTGTGATAACCACTGAGGTATATGAAGGGGATATGCATACAGAGACTGATGTCGATGAAACGACAGAAATCCGAGATGATGGTACCAGAGTGAGAAGCATTGTAACAACCACTCACAAAAAACAGTCTATAACAGAAGCTATTTCATCCGATGGTTTGGAATACGAGCATCGCTCTATTGAAAAGCCAATAATGACCGAGGTCTTGGTTGAGGTGCTGGAAGTTGGACCTGGGGTTGACGAAAACAACACTGATAGTGCCAATGTTGAAACCTCTGAAGAGGAATCAACAGAGGTTTTAGATGATGGAAGTGTTATGAAACGAAAAATAGTGACAACTCGAATGCTTTCTAAGCAGGTTCCCCATGTTCCTGACACTGAGACAATTGAAGGAGAAATCATTGAGAGAGAAAATATATCTGAGAGTCAAGCAGACTTACCTGATGGCAGTCTTGTCAAATACCGTACAGTTACTGTTGAATCTGTACAGCTTGTTACGCAGATATCATGGGCTGATGGCGTGAAAAGTGTGACAGCAATAGAAAAGCCTTGTGGTACCACAATTGTGGAAAATATATTGGTTCAACATGCTGGAGTGGCAGACTGTGTTGAGGAAGATGTCACCAAGGATTCTTCTACAGAAAGCTTTGATGAACAACTACCTGATGGAACATGGTTAAAAAGGGAAATCCATAGAACTGAGATACGTAAACGAGAACCGGGACATATGACTGCATCAGAGGGAGAAACTCTGGATTCTGAAGAACATGGTGTTGTTACAGAGAAATGTGAGCAACAAGAGACAGAAAAAGAAATAACAGTCTTCAATGAAGCTATTCGTGTTGAGGAAGACAAAAGCACTTTCCAGGAATGTGAAAATGATGGAACTGTCATAAAAACATGTATCATTACAGAGCGGGAATATCAACCAGAAGTTCAAATTGTCATGAGTCATGGTGTGGAAGTTGAAAGAAATGTAAACGAACACCTTGTTCGCACAAAGGTTACTGAGAACATATTGCACGTTCCTCCAAATGTTTCTGAAGATGATCCCGATGCTGAACATGTAGAAACGTCCAATGAAACTTTAGAAGAAGCCCAGTTGGATGGAAGTATACTCAAAAGAATCATCATTCATAGTACAGTTGTGATGGGCACAAAATCGCACGGTGGCATCGCTGGTTCACTGTCTCTTGATGTCAGTGATACGAGGGATCACGCTTTTGGTGAAGATGAAGTAGAAGAAGTTCTTGAGGATGGTACTATAGTTAGAAGGAAACTGATTCACACTAAGGTGAGGAAGACTGTCACAAGAAAGGTTCAGAAGGTTGGCCCTGATGGAGAGATTATAGAGGATATCATCAATGAGGATGTTCCAGAGTCTGAGTTTTCTGAAACAGCTAGTGTACATTCAACTTTGAGTGATGCCAGAGATCACCTGACTCCTATCCCAGCACATGGCGGTCGAGATTTGTCTTCGCCGACAGAATCTATGTCTTCTCGGTCAAGTGTCCGTCTATATACTGACACTGTAGAAGGGGAACCACAAATTGAGACGGATGTCCAGGAGTTTGAGGAGACCTTACCTGATGGTAGAATCGTCGTTCGGAAGGTTGTGAGAACAAAACAAAAGCAGACTGTTGTCAAACGTCTAGTCATGGAGGGCCCTCAGGATGAGGAAGACATTCAAGCAGCTCTCTCTGATTTTGCCCCACAAACAATGTCCAGTTCCTCTGTAGCAGAGGCTATTGCTGATGAACAAGAATATGAAAAAACAGAGCATGCTGGCATAGCCGTGCAAGTCATGTCTGAGCCATGTGCTGCGTCATCTGAACCTACAGATGAAGGGGACCATGGGTCTTTGATAGGTAAAACTATTGTTTCTGTTCAGTTACCTAACTAACTGCGAACTAACTTTCCATTCTCTATTAAAATTCGACCATAACACCAATGTCAACAATGGTCACCAAATAGCCCCCTTGCATTTGGGACATGCACCAGGCCCTTGTTATTGAAGCTACTCCATTTCATCAAGACAACTTCCCTCTCTTCAGTTATAGCTACAATTTATGTAGAACAGGTATTTCATTGTCCTGTTATATACTGTGGTGGCAGTTAAGTTTAGTGGATAGTTGGTATGAATATGGTTGCAGCAGTGGTTGAGGTGTAAGGTATGATTTTCAGCTATACTTATTGTGTTAATGACCTATCCCTGACTGTTAATATTTCAGACTTACATAGGAGTAGGGATGGCTTCCATACAGATGATAAACCAGATGACAGCCAAGAGTGTGTCCCTGTTGTTCTAGTTGATTCTTCTAGCGGTGGCATTCCTATTCAAGAAGACCATAGTGCTGAGGACTCATTTTGGACACATGACACCACTAGTCTTGGTGCGCCTGAAATTGCCATTCAGGAAGCTAGCCCTTTAGTACAAAGTCCAGCTGAAGATGATGCTTTGTCGACAGGTGTGTATGGTGAACAGGTAGACCTAGATCAGGTCCGTGCCAGAGCAGTCCAGATGCAAGATGATAGATGTAGTGAAGATGATACCAACAAAGTTGATACTTTTTTAGTTGATGAGGCACCTGCCACTTCTGGCAGTCAGGTGTCTCAGTTGGAGAGCCAGAATACTGACACAATACTTATAGGTGATGATGATGTGGAAAACATTGACGAAGACCGTCCACTTTCTCCATCTGACTACACTCTAGAGGCTGAAGCTGAACCTGAAGGCAGAATTCAAGCGGATACTTCTCATCAAATTTTCATAGAGCAGTCCATTGAGGCTGCCCGGGGGTCTGCCGACAGCAGCCCTGATGAGAGGCCCCCTTCCCCTTCAGACTTCACCCTTGTCACCGAGTCTGCTGATGAAGCACAACTGATGCTGCTGCTGCAAGACAGTAAAACAACTTGTGAGCCGCCAGTCTCCAATGATCAACTCCAGGAAGGTACCCAATGAACCCATGATGTTTATCATATATCTCTGGCTCTTTGCATGGCTTCAGTAGACATGCTTTTTTTCTCGTAAAAGGCTTTTTCGGGTGTGGGTGGGGGAAATCTCTTCAAGATTCACTTCTAAAATTGCCTTGGTTATGCTTTAAAACTGTTCAAAAGACGTTTCTTAAATTTTGCAGCATGTATCGAATATGTTTGATAGTTACATAAACGTGTTAAGGCCATCTTAGTTTCCCTGTTTGGCATTGTATGCCCATCACATTGTATTTCTTGATGTATCTATTTTCCTCTCTGTACACCTTTTCCTATTTTCTTCCATTAACAGACGAAAGAGAAACTGACGTACTAGTACGTGTTGATAAGGACACGGGAATGACCACTTCTAACCTGCATGATACTTACACTGAGCATGTGGAGGAAAGACGCACTGAAACTAGTCAAAGTCAAACCATGACATTTGCTGCTACAGCTATTCGCACTGACATAGGAAGTGTTGAATCCTCTTTCTCAAGTGACATGGCATTGTTACAGACTTATGACCATCCTGGGGACACCAACACAATTTCAAACTTGAGCTCAGACAATTATGAGACAGAACTTCAACCTGAGAAAGTTTCTGAAATGTTAGGTCTGTCACCAGAAGAATCTCCTGTATTACATGCTTCCCTAGAGGAAGCTCATAGATTGAAATCATCCAGCTATGAAGACATTTATGTTGGCACCAAATTTCCTGGTGAGGATGATGATGAGATTGTCTTAACAGGTGATATTGTTGGAGACAGGTTTGACACAAAGCATTCAGACATGCATTTAGCCAGCCACAAAGCAAGAACATCATCAAGTTTCGAAAACCTGTATGAAGAAACCAGTGTCAAAGAGGCAAGCATTGTGGAAGAGAAGGATGTTGATGAGAAGGGATCTGATGAGGAGATTGATTTGGATCGTCCTGAAAAGGGTGATGCGGAGGGTGCTAAGGAAGAGGAAGTGATGAAGTCAGGGGAGCCTCATGCCCATGTGCACTTTACTGACTCGGTGACTGTGCTCAGCGATGCTGATGATGCTGTTGAAGGAACAGACGAAGAAGCACCTGTTGTATCATCATCACCCCATTCCCCTCCTCCAATAGACAAGACATTCGAATCTGGCTTAGATCAGATCGGTCAATCTGAAGATATGCAATCGCGTGACACCCTGGAGAGGTCTCATTCATTTGAAATTCATACAACTATGGAGAGTGAGAGTGACAGCCAAAGACATCGACACTTTTCTTCCCCTGATGATGTCATGCAACTGTCTGGTCATGAAGTGGTTGCTACTCAAGAAACCATTTCAGCAGGTAGCCAGTTGCTCCTCCCTTCTCTCTAGCTGTACATATGTTTGTGAGAATCCATTTTGAGGAAGCTTCTGCCAAATTTATTTCTGCATCACACTTATCATATATTGATGTTTTATTTCATGTCATTAACAGTAACCATGTTTAGAGCTGCTGAAAGCAGTTTGTGATTATATTGATTTGGGTTTTGCATGGGTGGATATGGTCACAGGAATGAGTGTGGTAGACTATAAGGATAGTGTGTTGTGAAAATAGAATGATTAAGTAAGAAATATATTTGGAGTGAAATTTATTAAAGGGTCATTTTGCATCCTATTTCTTTATGATTACTAATATATGTTGAATATAGTTCACGGTCCCAGGGTTATTCAAACCAGAATTTCTCTTCCTCTATGTTAGACCAGGCATCCCTGTTTAATCAATAATACCGGTTTGTTACCATTTTGCCATATATTCATTTTCCAACTAGATGCATGGATTGACGACAAGGCGATTGCTGATGAGACTATGAGCACATCAAGTTCAGAGATGGCCCAAGTGGACGATGTGCTACCAGGTATGCAGCACACATCATCTTTCACCTGACCTATTTGCTGATACCATTCATTTGTTTACTTCCTTTGCAGCTCGCTTTGTCCATGTGTAATTGACTGTCAGCTTCCTCTGCAGTGGCACTTGGACTCTCAATGCATTAAGTACTGACTAGATATCAATGGTGTTTGATGAATCAAGGAGACAGGTGGCTTCAATTAGCGATACGATGGGCAGTTAATTACTGGTTTATGTTGAATAGGTTGACGCACGTTCTGCATGTTGCTGCTTTTGCGTTTTATTAGTTGAGACATCTACAATTGATAATTGTTTGTCTTGTGCATTTTCATTACTGTGGACTCGTTCCAATACTTCCTTTATAGATGAGGATGTGTACTGCATTGCTTATGATGGTTGAGTTTATAGTCAGCAATATTTGAAGATAATTTACAGGCTGGTTTTTAAAATTCATAGCTAGGGTAATCCCATGGTGGCTTTTATGTATAGACTGGAAAAGGCTTGAGCAATGCCTGTACAGGTCCGCCTGTTAAATAAACACTAACTCCTTTATCTTTTACTTGAAGAAGTAGTGACAAGCCTATTAATGCAGAGAACTGATCAAGCCTCTGCTTGAATGAATGCTTAAATAATTAACAACGGCTTTGTTGTCCCATCTTTTCCCTTGCCCACTGTAGAGACGCTCACACGAGAAGATGCTGATACTAAATCGGAAGAAACCGATGTTGAGGAACCATTTTCACCCTCCACCAAAGAGTGCTTTGATCTAGAGAAGCTCTCAGGATCTAGTCTTACCCACTCGCCCCCCGATGACATTTCACCTTTCCAAGATGTTGAAATGAAAGATGATTTGTCCCCTGTCTATAGTTTTACAAAAGTATCATCTAAAGTTAAGGTGGCTGTGGGACATTCTCCCAGTGAGTATATATCTGAAGAGCCTTTATTCCCGGGTGTACATGCACAAACTGATGTTATAAAAGATGTAGATGAAAGTGCAATGACTGATAGCGGTGGCTCTGATTATCAACTGAGACCTGAGCCAGTTCTCCATGTTGGATTATCTCCAATGACTGAACAAGAACCTGATCTAGCGGCAGTGGAAGAAGAGAATGACCAACAAGAAAAAACTGTCACTTGTCCACCGTCAGTAGCACCAGAAATTGTGTTTGAGCAGGACGAATTATCTCCATGTGCATTGCCTCAACCTCACTTGGTGGAAACTCCAGTTGTTGAACCGGATCAAGAAGAGACTTTGGAAGCAGATGAACGAAAATCATTCATGTCATTTGATAACATTGCATTTGCTGGCAAAGATCACATTGATGCTGAACCTGAAGGGCAAGAGGCAGACGAAGATGGCATGGAAGTGCAAATGTCTGAAGTGCCGGCAGAGGTAGATATTCAAATGCCAGAGTTGTTGCCAAATGCACCTGTATGTGATTTTGAGGGACGTGTCAGGAGAAACGAACTGGAACATATAACTGCTGATGATTCTTCTGGAACCATTGAATTCGATTATCCATCAAAAACCGACTCTGATGTTGACAAGCGAGATGATGAGTATGATAATGTCACTGATGAGACTGTACGGGAGCCACATGAACACATCAAAGAAACATATGAGGCTGCTGTCATAGAAAATATACTTGAAAGGCACACCCATGACTTCCCAGAAGTACCTAATGAACCAATATCCCTAGAAGATTTTAGTTTCTCCCAGGAACAGTTGAGATCCCAAAGGTGTGAAATGGATCAGTTTGAGTTTTACTCTACAGTTCATAAAGAAACTACTGCAGTCACAAGGGAAGTTACAACTGGAACCACGAATACAGTTGTAGTGCCACCAACATCATTGACAGGATTTCCTTCACCCATGGAAGAATCATCGACTCCTGAAGCCGAATGTGGTGGTGCCCTTGTGTCACAAAACAGCCTAGATGAGGCTACTGCTGCAAAGCCACTTAAGGTGATCAATCAAGAGACAGTGCAGGTTGTAGCACCAAGTCCTGAGACTTCCATTGACAGAACAGAGTCTGCATCTCTTGACAGTGAGGAAATGGAAGAGCCCTATGGGGATCAAAAAGATGCAATGGCAGCAGAGATGCAAGTGGACATTTTACCTTCTCCTCAGACTCCTCAGGAGCTTCTTCATGTAAGGCCTGTGTCTTTATCAGATGAAGGTGTTGTATCTGATGGCGAACGTGGCATCGATGATGATAATGGAGAACATCAATCAGTTCCTGTGGTGTATGATACAGCAGAGGCTGGTGATGAGTCTGCTCAAGATGATGTCACATCTTGCAAGGAATATGAAGATGTATCAGTGCCCCGACTTGACACAACAAAAGCTGTGGGTTCCCTCTCAAGTGAAGAAATTCCCAAAACATCTTCCTCATCTGAGGCATCTGCTGAACCAACGATTCTTGCAGCCACTTACGATCTGGACCTAGGTGCAATATCCCGTGTTGTTGCATCCTATGATGTATCTCCAGACACTGTAGAGAAGACTCTCACTGTAGAGGCTCAAGCAAAAGTTATTCTTTCTAGTCCCGAGGATGATGTGTTTGAATCCGAACTGCTTGAGCGTCGTCTGGCTGATGATGATGATGATGATGCTGATGAGAGGGTGCTTGTCTATTCTATGTCACCAGATTCATCGGAAGGTACTGAAACAGGTGTAAAACCAGGTCGAGTACAGGAAAGAGGCATGGATGAGAGTGAGTCACCTGAGGATGAGACTATGAAAGATGTTGCTGCAGCAGATACTTGTGCTAGTGGCGGAAGCAGTCCATTCGAGATTGTCTCAAGTGAGGATCTCAGTGGTTTTGACTCTTTCGTTATGTCCATGCAAAAAACTGTTACTTTAGTTTCTGAGAAATCATTGACTGAGGCTGCTGGTAGAAGTACCGCAAAGTTATCATTGGATGAGGAATCTTACAGCTTTGAGCATTCATCACCAATAAGCAGCAGTGAGCCATCTGAGGCCAGAGGACCAATTTCTCCATTTGAAGCTCCTGTTGTAGATCAAATACCAGCAGCTCCTGAAGAAACACCAGCTGCAGTATCAACAGCAAATGAGCGTATTCAAACAGATGAGGATTCCTATGTTCATGCGAATGGTCCCACTGAAGTTGAATATTCTCCTGGCCATCAGGTAACAACTGACACTGCTTTGCATACTCTTTCTTCTGAAACGGAACAGCAACATACATTTAGTGAAGATGAAGAACAGCCTGCAGCATATGAGCATTTTTTAGTTGAAACCCAGCCTCCTGAAATGGATGCCGATGCAGTGGATCAATTGGTCGATGATTCACTGGCAGAGGGGGCTGGGTTCCATGATTCTGTGACTGCCATTCCCGAATTAGCTGATGAAGTCCTGAGGGAATTTGAAATCCCAAAAGAGGAATTGATGTTTGAACCATTAGAATCAGAAACAACACCTACATTGGTTACATCAGACCTTTCTACTCGTGATGTTGTGGATCAAGTGACTTTTGAATCTCTGACAGATCAGGCCATATTATCGGACTCATCATCCCTAACACGGGAGCAGGAATTGTCTCAACAGGTGTTGAATGAGTTTGACATTCCAAAAGAGCAGCTAGTGTTTCACCATTTCAACTCTGAACCAATTCCTGCTGCAATTCATGAAGTAGAGTTCTCTGATTTTACTGTGCGTACATCAGGCAAGGCCGCTCTGGAAAGTTCAGCAAGTTTTGATATGTTTGTTGATGTTATTGATGATGTTGGTGTGAGAGTCCTCGAGACACCATGTCAACACCGTCCCCGGACAAGGATACTCCAGCTGATAAACCGTGGATGGTGAAGGATCTGCCTATCGAGGAAGAACCAATGGAGGCTGTACAGATGCATGAGGTCGAAGAGGCACCTCCAATGCGAGAACTGATGCCAGAAGTAGATTACCCAGATGATGATGTAGAATATTCAGAGGAGGAAGAAATTGAATCTGCTGAAGAAGATGATGATGATGCTGCTCCTGCAGAAGAAGAAACCGCAGAGCCTGAATTGATAGCTCTTGCTGAACCTGCAGATGACCCTCCACAACTGGAAGATGAAACTTATGAAGACGATGATGTGGATGTGAATGGCGAATCTAAACCGGATGCAAGTATGCTAGCAAAGGCATCTGCAGATGATGATTTTGATATGTATGATGATGATGACAGACCCAAGTCACCTGTACCTGATGAAGAGGAGCATATGATCTTTGATGATGATGATAAGGAGCTTGATGAATTGATTGTGTCACCTGATGTTACTGATGATAGCTTCCTTAGAGCACATGCTTCCCAGTTTGTCTCCAATCTTATGGAAGAGGCACAAATAGCTATGAAAGAGGAATTCGTTCTGACTGAGGATGTGGCTGTGAAAGGGACAGTAAGTTTTGCTGGTGAAGCAGAGGTCGCTAGTGATGGAAAACAACAATACGTGGAGACCGAGTCAAAAGATTTCACCACTGCTTCTGAGCCATCACCCAAAATTGATGATGAAATGAAGTGTGCTTTTGATGATGAACAAGCTAGCAGGCCTCAACACCAATCTGAACCCCCTGAGGAGCAACATAAGGTTAAGATGGAAGATGTTAGACAAACATTTGAGACAAGCTCTGATGTGCGTGGCGAGCATTTTGTGGAGTCGCACATTGAAACTAATGTAACCAGTGGTTTTACCAAGGTGACAACTGAGCGTACAGTTGAAACAACTACAAAAGAAATGGAAGTGACTTGTGAATCTGGAGAAGTACTGATTGAGTGCAAGAGGTCATCTCCTGCTGAATTAGATGACAGTGGAACTGTTGTGGAGGAAACAGAAGTCACAATGAAGACCATGCATGAAACTACAAGTGAGCATACATCAATGGTTGAACATGACCATGAACATAGAACTGAGACCATTTTTAAATCGGATGATGATCAGATTATGCGGGAGGTAACTGCTGAAAAGCAGCACGATATGTCCACTACAGCCGAGTTGGCCAGCGCAATAGCAGGAAGCATAACATACGATAAGGAGGTGAGTAAATCGTGGATTGAAGGGGACGAAGAAGTGATAGAAGTGGAGCACACTTCCTCGTCACATCATGTGAAGGATGAACATCAAGAACGTGAAGAAGATATTCTTCAGGAATCCTCCGAAGAGCATTGGATAGAGGCTGTAAGCCAAACCAGTAAGCCCACTTCACCGGATGAAGGGACTGACAGTGATGAGTACGTATTGATCAAAGAAGACAGCACCATCGCAGAGCGCAGGGGAGGACATCATGTGACTTTCAATATTCCAGAGGACCATCAAGTCGTCACGACTGAGGATCCCATCGACAGAGCAGTGGATGATCAAGAAACCTCCTCCTCCTGTGAAACCGTTATGAATGAGAAGGAGCAACACAATCTACTGATTGATTTTACCTCTTCGTCCAAACCGCTTGACGGACAAAATATTCCTCATGATGAAGCTAGTGATGTGTCGGAGAAAACCAAGCTTATGTCAAGTTCTGATGATGATTGGTTCAACTATCAGGAGGAAAGTCAACCTGAAGAACTATTGATAAGCACCACAGAACCTATGGAAAAACAAAATAACCAGCTTGACCAATCTGCAAAGAATGTTCCAGCTGCAGCAAGTGTAGTTGTGGTTGATAGTACTTTTGGCATTTTTGCGGAAATGAGCGCACCCTGTTACGAGGATGAAACCAGACATGAACCTAACGCTTCAACAGTAACCAGGGATACTGATGCTCCTGTAAGTTTGAGTGCTGCTGTTGAAGCTAGGGAACTGCATGATCTTCAAAGTCCTGAAGATACTGGAGATTCGTCAAGTGTAGACAGTTTTGCTACTGTGGTTGCCATCCAGCCAGAAACAGAAGAAGATAGGCTGGCTGATATAGCGTCTATGACCTCATCGTTTACATCTGACATGCAGAGCTCATACCATGAGGAATATCCTGAACCTGCTGTCAGTATTGATGTACGAGGACCAGAAACATTTGAGTATGATGATGATGACATGTCATCTGAAAGTGATGATTTTGAAATGATTGACAAAGAGGAACTTGAGAGGAGCATTATAGAATCTGGCCATTCACCGGATGATGAAGCATATGGCATGATTGAGAGGGATGTGGAAGTGGTGGCTGGTCTGCCTGCACTGGCCTCTATAACAGAAGAGGAAGAGAAAGGATCAAGCGGGGAGCGCAGCAGCAGTTCTGAACGCATGACTTTGTCTGATTCTTCTGACAAACTTGGCAGCTCACCGGACATGCATTTCTCTTCTGATAAATTAGTTAGTTCGCCAGATGTCCACTTTGGTTCTCCAGGAATAGCTACTGCAAGGTTTTTTAATAAGAGCAGTGAGAGGGACGATGTGTCAGTGTCATCGTCTCTGTTGGAATTCGAAAGTCTGGAGACTGCAATGACTGAAAAGCACAGCAGCGAGGATTCACTACCAGCGAGGATTGATAGTCAAGCCATTTATGGGAGGAGTCTGGAGAAGGATAATTCTTCTTTGTCCTCTTCATTGGCTGAGTTTGAACGGCTTGAGAGAGACATTAGTCAAGGAGATTCCCTAGAACGGATGCCTAGATCAGATTCAAATGATAAAGTGTCTGCTGGTAGTAAAGATAGTCTTGAAGTTGGGTCATCATCATCTCTCACAGAGTTTGAAAGGTTGGAGAGGGAGCTCCTTTCAGAATCAGCACAGGACGATCGCTTGGACAAGTGCAGTTTTAAATCATCATCTTCCTCCCTTGATGAATTTGAGAGACTAGAAGCAGAAGTCAAAGTCGATGTGGAATTAGAGGCAGAGGCTCAAAAAGTTGTAAATCTACTAGAATCTGGGGCTCTGCCTATTATGCCAGAGCGTTTTGAACATGATTACTTAGATCGTAGCTCAATATCCCAGGAACAGTCCCCTGATGTGATGCAGTTCTCATCACCTGAGGATATATCAATGATATCTTCCCCACAAGGCTTGGTACAGGCAGAGGCAGAAATGGACAGGGATTCATTGGGTGAACCAGAAACTGAATACCCACACTACCAAGACATTGTGCATATTATCAGAGAAGCATCTAAGAATGTAGAAAGTTTTGATGAAATGACACAGGATACTGAAACGCATACCCTACGCACGGATAGTGCGGAGGAGGCTATAAAATCAACCGGACAAGACACAGATGCAGATTCTCTCGATGGATGTGATGACCACCCAGACAGTGACGAAGGGGCTGTTGCTCCAATAATGTTTGGAGGTATGGTGGTGCCAGCTGAAATGACCACCAAGGATATAGATAGAGACTCTCTTCAAGATGAGGAGTCCCATAGTAAATCTGGCGCTCTGGACTCGGACTCGTTGCAAGATCCAGACTCGGTGATGCAGGTATCTGCTGAGTCAGTTGATATGGATCAGGCTGTTACTGGTAACCTTCCGGGAGGTGCTCGGTGTGGTATCATGGAGACATCTGCTGATTCTCTGTGTGGAATCCCTGCATTACCTGTCAGCTTTGGACCTATGTTCCAGTCCTCAGATTCTGCTACCATGGATATGGCCATGCAAAGGTCTGTCGATTCTCTAGATGCTGTGAAATATGAAGAGAACATGATGGAACGGTCCACTGACTCCTTAGATTTTGATACACCACAACAACCTACAATTCCGTCTTCTTTATCTCGAGAAAGTTTTGACAAAGACTCTTTGCATGAAGAAGCTGGCACTATGGCCACATCCACTGGCTCGTTGGATATTTCCGCTCCAAGAAACCGCAGGCACATGAATATTATGGAAATGTCCATGGAATCTGGCGCATTTAGCCAATCGAGCTCAGTGATGTCCTCTGAAACACTGGTGTCGACGGATAGGGATATCATGCGTATGTCAATTGACTCGCCGGAAATGGACAAGGCGGAAGCCATGTCTGAGCAGACTAGTGTGTTCCGTGAATCGAATGTTCAGTACGAGGTGAGAGAGGAGCGCAGCATGTCCACTACAAAGGAGCACCATGTGGCACACCATGTCAGTGTCGAAGCAGAGTCCAAGTCTCTGGTGGACACGCAGGACAATCTGGCTCGAAGCTGCAAAAGAGACCCTGTGGACACGGAAGGTAATGTTAGGTCCACAAGTCGAGAGTATGCCACATGCGAGCCAGGTGTTGGTGTAATTCGCATGTCGTCTGGCGCCGCATCCAGTCGTATCCAAGCAAGAGAAACGGTCACATCCAGCACTATCGTTCAATCGGAATCCACCCGGTCAATGAATATTGAGTTAACTGAACCAGCAGGCCCCTCGCCCATCCCTTCTCCTCCCTCCCTCCAGTAAACACTCGCTTTCTTCCCCAACCACCTCTTCCCCCGAGTCGAGTCACTCTGACAACTGCTACTGTGGGGCTGACACTGCTACTACAAGCACTGCCACCTTGGGAGGTACGTCACCCATGGGAGGTGAATTCACGGCTGCCACTTGCACTACCACCAACTCCCGCACCATTTTATCTTCTGGAGGTAGTAAATTCTATCCATCTCTGTCCACTCCTTGCTTCCAATGCACGTTTCTACAACATTTACTAAGTTTGCCTTTGAATTCAGATTTTTTCCCCATTTTTTCTCATGTGTTGTTTTGTTGCCTACGGTGTCATACTTCTCAGTTTATTGGAGATACCATTTTGATTTTTATTGATTTATTTGTATTGCATTTGACTTTGAGTGTTTACTGGATGTTTGATTTCAGCTTAATGACAAATTTGGTTATGTCTGTTTCAGATGTTTATATATATCTCTCTCTCTCTCTTCCTGTAAAATTCTATTTTCTTATTTTTACCATATCTTGTTTCGTTGCTTTAGTTGGAAGAACCAATCACAATGACCCATGTTGTGAGTCACCCATTGACTGTACACTTATCTTTCAGCATTTGTGGCCGTGGTCTAGGTGTGAATCTGGGGCTCCGAATGCGTGTTTGTGTGATATATGGTGGCTTGCAATTGAGGAGAGACAAATGAAGTCTTCACTAGGTTGTTGTGCCATTACTGGCTGATGTGTATGCATGCTCTCAAGTCATTCAATGTCAGTCAGTGTCATAGAGTTATACATGAATGAACTATGCCCGTTGGTGATTTTGTGACTAGGTCACGTTTTGTCACAGTGTTGAGTGAAAAACTGTCACTGAATGTGGAATATTTCTTGCCCCGTGACCCGCCATACTTACTACTTTTCATGGTTTCTGATGAAGATCGGTTGCTAATTTATTCTTTTGTTTGTTTCTCTGGTCTTATTATTTACTTTTAGTGACCTTTATTATGATTTTGAGCACATTGATAATGTTTAACATTAATCTCTATTAAATTGAATAAGCTAAGCTCAAACGAGAGCGTTACTATCGGATATCCTTTCCCCACTACTTCTAATGTGCATTGTTTTGCCATAAGTATGCTTAACTCTCATGATAACTGTCAATCATATTGGATGAGGTATCTGGGTTGATAATTGTTATTGCCACATTCTTTCAGAGGGTTTGCTTTCCAGCTCCTCGGCTACCGTGGACCCTCAAACAGGTGTGATTCTTGCCTCTCACTCGGCATGTTGCAATCATTGTGACCCTGTACTGATGGTGCTTCGGTGTTGTCATTGCTCTTCTTATATTTTTTTAAAATGGAATTGGTTGACCAACTTAGCAGCATCTAAATTTTCAGACTGTTTTCCTATTTTGTATTTGATATGTGAAAGTTTAGTTCGACTTGATGTTGTGTCCGGGGATGTTGTATCTAGTCCCACAAATGTGCTTTCTTTTTACTGGTGCCTTGTGGTCAATTTGTGTGCAGCAATGAATTACCCCAGGTGTTTGTAGTTTCAGTTAATCATTTAATTATGCTGATAATCTGTCATTGCTAGGTAATTGCATGAAATAGCTTCAATGTTGTAAACAACCAACGTATCTGTGCTTGTCATTTGTGAACTTTTGGTTTGATAAAGGGACACAATATGACGTGGTGTGTCTATCCACATCATATGTGTGAACTTTGTTTGGCCGCAAATTTGCAATACAGGGTTTTGCTGCTAGGATGATGTATTAACAATTCCATATCACATATCAGATAAGAGTTTATTATTCTGTCAAACATTCTAAGGGCATATTTTATTATGGGAAGAAATACTGTTATTTCTATGAATCTGTTTCCAGTGTGCATTTGTGTCAATTTGAGTTGGAAGGAGTATCATGATTTATATATGATTTTATATACTATTTGTATCATTTGTTGTATTGATGAATAAAAATAATCCGCACTAAGTGTGATGATATATCATTTGCACTTAAACCAAAACGAAACATAAGGGATGTGGTAGGATGTGCTCATTTGCCACACCCTTGACCCTTGACCCTGCTCTTCATTCCCTCTACTGGTCAAACACCCACAATATATACACACATCACACTTAGATTGTGCACCCACCTTCCCTCACCCACCCACCTCATTGACTACCCAGTAGTCACCAGTGCATGGATGTTGATTTGCCCTGTATATGACTCTGTTGTGGTATCTGTTTTGTATCGCTGATATTACGATTCTGATGAGTATGTGTGATATGGTTGCTTTGCAGGAGATGAAGATGACATGCAGACCACAAGGTGAGTCTCACAACATCCTTATTTCTTTTTATTTCTTTATTTTCTTTCATTTGAAAACTATGACAATGATATACTTCCTTGTCCCAGGACTTGCTACAAGCTTGATATAGATACTGGGCAATCACATGGAGACAATTCCCCTGATAGTTTTTGTGTTGCTACTAACTGGACAATTGATTACAAATGCATGAATTAATCTGCTCACCTCAGCTCCTCGCCTCTGTTTGATGGAGATATCACGTGATTTTGCACGAGCTGGCTGATATGCTATGTCTGGTATCCTAGACACTGTTGATATCCATATCAGTATGATATTAGTACAATATCAGTACAATATGGAACATGGTAGATAGCACATGGCATAAACATACTCCTTATGTTTCAGTGGTCACCAAAAAATCTAAGTACATGACACAAACATGCCCTCCATCCATGAAGGTAATTGATTGTGTCTTCATTGTCCATGTTCCCTGTTCAGTCGTCTAACATATTTCGTTGAAGGCTTTTCTTAGGTATAAACTAGGCTGCTTTTGTTAACTTAATGTCCATTCCTAATATCCTGGTGTATATGGTCGGGTTCAATTCAAGTTCAATTAACATCTGATCTCCCTGCCTGCCTCAGTTCATCAGACTTCTGTGGATGCATGTCAAGGTGTTTCTTGTCTGGTTTCAGTCAGTTGGCATGTATAGCAGGTTTTGTTGGGGATTCAAGTTCCCTTGGTGTCCTCCTTATGTTTGTGAATAAACTCAGTAGACTGAAATGATTCAACAATTATTGTTTTTTTAGTTGCAGTGCTGTTACTTGCATCTTCTTCCGCTTTGTTTTATGTTGTTTGTCATTTACAATAAACAGCAATTAAAGATACGATGAGCTGATATTGAGATGGAATAAGGGAACGTATCTGTCTGTCTGGCTAGACTGGTGTTGAAGAAGAAGGTTCACAAGAAGACCATACTCCGTGACGGCCGTGAAGAAACCATCGTGACGGAGGACACTCACATCGAGCAGGATGAAGAAGGGCCTGAGGAGCTGAGAGAGAGCATGCAGCAAGCCATAGACCAGTTCATGGAGGGAGGGGCACAGCTTGGTGAACCACAACCACCACCGCAGTGATGAGAGCCACACCCAGTGAAATGACTTGTATTGATTAATCAATTGTGACATTGGTAACAAATGCTTAATGACCAGCATGTTGTGTCCTGTGTGACTTGTGACTGAAGATGGTTAGAGCTTATTGGATTGTAACATGCATTTGTAGGTGGTTAGGATACAGAAGAAGGCATTTTGCTTATGGTGGATAACCTTTGTTTTGTTGGTGCTTAGTAGCTGTGCATGTAATCAGTACTTGAGCCGACTCGCTGAACCTACTTCTGTCTCCAAGTCAGCACCACAGTATGCCTGATTATGAAACTGACAAAATATTGATGATACATTGGAATCGGAGGCACTGTCAAAGATGGGGAGAAACTTAAGTGTAAGCTTGCTAGATATCTATTTATAATTGTTGGCTGTTTTATTAATTCTAAGCTGAAGCACCAATATATATCTATATATATATATAGATGTGAATCTTGTAATGCTACTTAAGGAAATTTTAATGAACCCCATAACACTATTTGACTTTTGTATTAAACCAATTCAGCTGATACATACTGAATGTTGAGTGGATCTTACCACCATTTTTCCATCTTGGTCCACAGTAAAATTCCGTTGAAACCGGTCAAAATCCCAATGCTGGTGTTGTGTCACTATGTTAAATGTACTATAAAGATAGCTAGTTAGTATGCTGATTAATGTTGTTTTTTATATGAATATTACTCATTACATGCTTATGCTAAGTGATTAACTTTCATGCTATAGTCATTGCATCCTGCTTCATGGTGATGGAAGGTTCTTGCTTTGCGACTGACGGTTTTACTTGTTGGCAATCCAATCGTACTTGTTGTTTATTTTATGGTTTAAATTTATATTTCAATTATGATGGTAGATATGCAGCAGTAATTGATGATAGATTTAGTGTTTGATAACAGCATCTAATGTTTAGTTAAAACAGATTGAGAATACAATTTTTGTTTAAGTTTCAATGATGTTTTCCCTTAGGGGGATAACTTTAATTGGATGAGAATGTCATCTGTATATATAGACCTCTCTCCCAGACCTTCCATGATATTTGTCTTAAGTTAAATCACAATGTTCTACTGACAACCATGATATATACATTTTTAAATCTTTTCATAGATTTTCATGAATAATATTTGCACTTGCTTACTGTTTTATTTCTTTGGTACTACAGTATAAAAAACAGGCATGTTGTGGTTTAAGTGCAACTAGCTTTTGCCTTGTTGGATAGACGGAATATTTGTTGCTAAGGTGGAGCTCTGTGTATTGTAATTGTAATGACAGATTACTGATTAATTTTCTGTGGTGAAGATGTGGGAATTTTCTGTAGTACTGTTCTAGAAATTCACACTTAAATAAAGCTTGCTATGACAACCTGTATCTTGTCCTTTTTCCCCTAAAATGCACACCGTTCTTCCTATGTCCTCAACTGCAAACATAACATGGGATATATTGCCTTATATTTGTGATATCAGATTGATATACAGGACCAAAATCGTGCACTTCAAACTTCTTTTGAGTATTATCCATACCCAGAAGATAAGAAGTTTGTAAATTCAGTAAACTTCATTTATCACAACATGTTATTCCTACAAAGTATTATTAAAAGGCAGTATCCAATATTCATATATACTTTTTGTGTAAGTCCCCTATCAACAGTATGGATTAGGTGGACAATTATCATATAATACATTCCAAGCCCTGCAGGTATGACTCTGGCATATGTATGGCTGACCTATGAAGGCAACAGTTGAACCTGATGGGACTTGGTTATTAACATTTCAAACAACAGACCATCAGCCATCTGAACTGCACCTGGCACCGAAACTCTGTATGGTACGCGAGTACATGGCGGAGAACCGTTGCATTGCTAAACTGGACGGAGCTGCACTGTCTACACGTTACGAATGGTCATAACGTATGTTGATAACGCCTCCATTAGCTCTTTCGAACTAAGTACGGGAGTGATGCATGCACTCCCTCTTAAGGTGATAAATAGAACCTGACGTTGGTCTTTTGGGCTAGCCTCCATACATATCGCTACCAGACAACAACTATTTGGTCAAGCTGAGTGCAATATAAAAGGAATCATAATTATCCGAGGAGAGAATTCAGTTGATATTCCCGAACTGAACGGAGATTGAGGAATTCTGTTGTGGAGAGGAGTCGTGCTGTCCTGACATCAGAGCATGCACATGCAAATTGTAACATTGCCAATAGACACTCTAATTGTACACCAATGTTAAATCTCTAAATATTTTGTTGGCATCGTAGGTCTATCAAATCCGGGAGATGTTTTTATAATCGTAATGTTGGCAGTTTACCTTATGCATTAAAGACTACATTTGAAAGAAAGAAAGCAATGTCTGGTTCAGACTAGGCAAGTTAAGCAGGTTTTCACATGTAGATCTGAAATAGCGAACAAAAGTATTCAATATTTGAGAGTAGATCTATGGAACGAATATTGCAGTAGTTAAAATTTACTATGTTCTTTATATGTATTTAAATCAAACATAAAGCTCAATACATGCATGATTTTTTTCCTGAAAAACTAATTTTGGGGTAATCTTGAAATAGTAGATTCTGAAATGTGAATTTCGTCATCTATTGAGGGGGTACCACACACTGTAGTCACAGTATATTCCCTCCTTTGGTTTAAGGCTACAAATTGTTGTTGTCATAATCACATCATACCCCATGTTGTTCCCGCAAAATAGCACTTGCGAAACAAGTACAGGAGATGCTGCTGCACTTCCTCTTCAACAGGGTAATAAAACCTGATGTTGGTCTGTTGGGCTACGGCAAAATGGTACGAAAACAGCCTCCAACAACAGGTCTCTTTACTGCATTGCTATACAAGTAGTCCTTAAAAAATTGTTTTTTTTAGCTGGTGAATCATCCATGTGTTATAGCCCTGTTGAATCTCCAAATAACCATGTAAGTTTGATATTCATATTGCCTCTCAGACATGATTAGAATCCTATAGCGCAAAGGTGTTAAGGAGCCAGTTAAGTTATCAGCTATGTGATTAGAATGTTATCAGCTATGTGATTAGAATGTTATCAGCTATGTGATTAGAATGTTATCAGCTATGTGATTAGAATGTTATCAGCTCTGTGATTAGAATGTTATCAGCTATGTTATGTGATTAGAATGTTATCAGCTATGTGATTAGAATGTTATCAGCTATGTGATTAGAATGTTATCAGCTATGTGATTAGATTTGTGGTAGAATTAGTTGCACTCATATCGTACTTCTAGTTTTTGGTATGCTGCGATCAAAATGAAATTTGTATGCGATTTTATCTGCTCCTAAAGGGCGTGTGATTGCCAATAAACATCAATGTCGTTATTGTCATTGTGACGTCACATTTTTTAGCCCTATTCCTTTGTATGCTCCTGTTCCAATCGGTATTTAGCAAGTGGAAAATCTTAACTTTGTCAAGGCTTGTCTGTGTGAGCCTGAGAGATTGTTCATTGAATTTATATAATTTTCAAAGGAGCTGTTGTGTTTTAAGTGCTTGTATAGAGATAGCTTTCCTTTGTTAGTTGCTATTTTGTTTAAAAAGAATTGATGATGCTCGATCAGTCAGCGTTGGGTTCTCTCTCTCTCCCTCTCTCTCTCTCTCTCTCTCTCTCTCTCTCTCTCTCTCTCTCTCTCTCTCTCTCTCTCTCTCTCTCTCTCTCTCTCTCTCTCTCTCTACCAACTGCTTAATTGCCTGATTGGTGACTGGAACTCACGCAGTCCCGACTTGAAGCGGTTTAGGCAAGGAGTTACATAACTTAAGAAGGAGTCGCAACGCCCTTTGAAGTCGCCGCCGAGGCGATCGCGTGTGTGCCTCGGCAGCGAGTGTTTTCACAAGCTCGCGCTTGGCGGCGCTAAGTGTACTTCATGTCGCGACATCAAGCGAGCCAGCGAGGAAACCGGAGGTCAAGTTCGCGGGGAACATAGACGAAATGGCATGGATATATTTGCAAGTGTCAATAGACGAGTTAACAACAGCAGGCGGTGTACTCCATTGCTCAATGTCATTAACTATGTCCTGTACGTGCCTTGCCATCACGTTGTACGAGTCGGAAGTAAAATATCAGTACTCGCGCGAGAATTGAAACGCGTTGGCATGCCAGGAGTTTCGATGACACGCAACGCAAATCTGACGCGCGACTTCTGTTCATTTTGATTTACTCGGAGCACATCTGGTCCGCTTGGCAGTGGATTTAACTGTTAAAAAGACGCCATAAAGGCTGGAGATAGTGTCCATGAAATGTTCAAAGGGTTTAAGAAAAACACTTAAAGATCTCGAACAATGTTAACTGTGACTTGTGTGCGGTGTCAAATGAATGTACTACTCTTAGTACTGCGTTGAGTGATTGAGATGTAATGTAATGTTGGCCAAGGTTTTTTTTTATTTTATTTTTTTATTTTTCATACACATTGTTAGATAGTCAGTCATATTTTGTTATCAAATATATATCTATAAACTGGGTTATTTTCTGATTGCCTGCATATCATAAATTCATATTAACGTTGTATAATAAATTACATATTCATGTCACAACCAAATGCTGATGTCATGTTTCTTCATGCTAAAACAGAAGTGGCTGTAGGTTTATGTAAACAATGAGATAAAGTGAGAACTATTTATTTGCACTTCAATATGACAAACATATAAACAGAATACCATTAATAAAATAAAGAACAAGCCTACACCAAGAAGTTACATAACTAAAGAAGGAGTGGCTACGCCTGGATCTTTTCCTTTTCCTGCCAACTGGAAAGGGTTTTGCCTGCAAAACGTAATTGAACTGGATATGTAAAGATTAAAAATATGTTCTCAATACACAGTTACCAACACCAACTAATATTTATCCATTAATCATTCAACGAAATTATATTCACATATTCTGGGTTATAGTTAGTTACATATAAGTATTCTGACATTGCATAAGTATGCCACTGGTAAGTAATAACAACAAATTATCGCCCACTGTCAGCCATATTGGACTGACAAACGTAAGTCGTATTTGGATGCGATTTGGAGGTAAACTATAAGGGAATTTACAATTATTGATAATGGATTCTGTTTGGTTATTGGTTAAGGCATTTGTGCCGCTATTTGGTCAAACAATACAACATAGTTTTTGATAAATTTGAAAAATTCTGGAAGCTGGGGATTCGACGAATTGTTCGAATTCAAGGTATTATCGCTCACGTATTTAGCTCAATACAATAAAAAGTACGCATTTAACAGCTTAATAAACGTGACCATTCGATTTGTCTTTGTTCACTCAGCGAATACACAGAATATTTTTACGGGAATATTTCACAAATTTCAAGAGATAGAAAAATATATGTCGAAGTTCCAAGCCGAAAATATGGCGTCTCGATGCGGAATAAATACTTGCAAACTTTAATCGAATAAAATATATTGATTACCCCAAAAAGGAAACTATGATAATCAGCGTGTTTATTGATATATAATTAATTACCTCATCGGGCAAATGCATCAGGTTTGGTGATACTGGTGAAAGTTTTCGAAAAAGAAAATGTTCTCGCACAGCAGCTAACGCCTCAACTTGCCGAACTGAAATGTGAGCGAGACACAGATCTCGTGGCGATCTCGCCGAGGCAGGCACTGCGCGCGAGATCTCTTTGATCTCGGCGTCGTGGCTACTCCTGCCATTGGTTACAACTCCTTGGTTTAGGGTTGGGGTGGCGGCCACACTTAGAGGAAGGTCATTCCAAGCCTCAACTGCTCTACGGTTGAAACTGTTGCTCCCGAGATTTTGTAGTACTATGCTTTTTGAAGAGTTTGTGACCATCGATGCGTATACTTTGAAATGGGGCAATTAAGAAGAAGGATTGATCTGGAGGTCGTCGATCTTGTGGATGATCCTATACGCTTGAATCAGGTCCGCCCTTTTGCACCTGTCGCTGAATGACCGTAGTTTTGTCTCGTGTAGCCTGTCCGGGTATGGCGTGTCTTCTAAGTCTTTTACCGATAGGGTGTCCCTTCTCTGCACTCGCACAATCTTGTCAGCGTCTTTCTTGTGAACAAGTTTGGTGACTGGAGAACAATACCCAACCACCGGCCTCACTAAGGACTCGTATAGTTGTACAAACGGTTTTGGTTGAAGGTTCTTTATCAGACCAAGGAGTTACATATATTTTTGTAACTCCTTGATCAGACCAACCTCAGAGTTTGCTTTCCTTGTAGCAAAGATCAATGATGGTTCGAACAAAATAGATCACATTCCTTGTCAGCTTCGGCGATTGTTGCCCCTGGTGTTTTCTGTTACGCACTGGGTCAGGAACTGTACTACTCGCGCTGGAAGAGTTTTCTGGATAACGGATAGCAACCTCTTTGTGCTGGTCAATCAGCGCTCAGCACTTTCAAGTCACCGCAGACGAGGTTGCTATTCGACTTTTTGTTTGTTTGTTTGCTTTGTCAGGAACGCGAAAAGCTTGTCATCCTTAGCACTGTCAGAAGTTGGGCTTCTATACACGTTGCATATTCGTAGGGTCCTGTTGTCCGATAGTAGCCCAACAGACCAAGAGTCGATCGGGTACTCCAAGCTCCACTTGGTTCATAAGAGCTATCCGATAGTGTCACGTCGCATGTACATACATCGTGTCCTGGCTAGGGATTTTGGGGATATATTCTGTGAGCAAAAGTAACTGTCCGTCGTCTCATCTTATCAGCACAGAATATGCTGCATTCGTCGATCTTCATTTCTGTTACCGTTTGAGTCTCGTCTTGGGAGTGCTTTGGGAGAACTTCCTGTAAGCATATAATGTCTGGCTGCTCTGTAGCAACTCCCAATTGGAATTCCTCCATTTTGTCGGCCAGCGTATCAACGTTGGTCTGCCCTAAAAAGAATTCTGTCTCTATGGATTACATAATATGATTGACAGGCTAGAACTGATTGACAGTATTTTGATCCTGGCTAGAACTGCGACTTTGATCCGCCTTGGGTTTGTCATGGTTAAAAAATGGTTGGTCCTGCTGCTGAACGTGCATTGATAAAACCATATTCATTGCTCAATAAAACTAGTGGGTTAAAACCTTGGATGAGATCACACCGACTATTGAAAGCACTGTTATAACTAGTAAAAGTGTAGCATGTAGGATCGGCCGTGAAAGGGCCCTCACTGTTGGAAGCATATGAGGTGGTTCCATTTAAATTAGATACGACTTGTTGAAAATACATTTTGGACACAATGGATGAGGTGGGTGCATTTACAAGATGGAATCAGTACTTGACTATTTATTTTTAAATCGTTAAGTTCAGGGGGTTCCGGCTTAGGGTCTGATTTGGTCGCTAGCTACTGCTTTTTGGGGTAATATCAAGGATTTGTTTGAATACTCACGTGAGTAGATTTTCGTATGGTGATTTTTTTGCTAATTATGAATGAGCTGAGTGGGTAACTGCACGTAGCATGGTTCCCTCAATCCGAGCCCACCAGACCAACAACAGCAGCAGTTACCGTACTTGGTTTGATGTGGCTACTCAGTACCCCCTATTTCACTCCGTTTACTTTAGTTCAAGTAATATAGGTTTAATCGCAGCATATAAAGGTTGAAGTGCTGTTTCGGCATTTGTTTATTTTTATGATGCTTGACCGAGGGGATATGTAACCCTTAGTAGCTTTCTGTGCTGATCTAATTTAGTGGCTTGGAATATTCCAGATACTGAAGTATGGGGTAGTAGATAGACGAGTTTGATAATTGCTAAAGACAAACCTTATGATCTGACAACATCATAATGTCTCAGCAGCCTTGTAATATGTGTGTGCACGAAGAAACAACACTGTAAACTTGAATGAAGGATAGGTATAGAGAAGATGGCTGCGGCCGAAAGAGAAAGTTGGGACGAGTCCCAACTTCGAAAATACACGTTCCCCACTGATAGTTTGCCAAGGTTGAGCTTCAAAGATCCGAAAGCATCGGAACTTATTGCACAGGGAGTATGTAATGGTTGAGAGTGTCGCTATGATAAGTAATTATTGAGAAAACGGATACGTTACTCTGTTTGTTTACATTTTGGCAACGGTCATTCTCACCATCTCAGTCAGGCTGCATCACCTGCGCAGTAAACTTGTCAAATGTAGCTGTCAATGAAGGCGACCTCGTAATCCCGCATCTAGTATTTAAAGTATTCAAACAGGGGTCGTGGTCCTAAACTCGCCACCCCTTCTGAATCAGTCGCAGTTTAATATTTTTGAATGAAAAACGGATATATTGTCCAGTAAATTACTAAATACAGTTTGTTTGGCAGGGCAAGTTTTATACCGATCGGAAGATTGTAGGTAACCACGAAAGCAGTGGCGAGTTTAAGCACACATGGCGAGTTTAGGCTCTGTAGCTCGTATGATGCCTAAAACTTGACAGTGATATCTTCTCCTTTCTTCTACCCCTGGGCCCACTCTGAAGCAATGTAATTAGGGTCTGCTTTTTCTGCAACCAACGACAAGTTCAGTTTGTTGAGCTGACATGAAATGTACAATGCTTAAAATGTGTGTCATGCTATGCCAATGCAGTATGTCGTGAATGCCTAGGCAAGAAGGACCATGCTGGGACTGTACGCGATGCATCAATAACATACACCGCAGCTGTGTACAGAGTCCTTATAGTATGTTTCCAGATTGCGAGAGCTCGAGGAATGTTGACTTGAGCTTTTCTATAGCTAATGCTCAGTTGCAGTAAAATGTGGTGGAATATTCTGCAAAAGAATACAAATTTCAGCAAGACTCCTCTGTAGTGTTGTAAGAGATGAGACTAAATGTGCGAGCCTACAACACAGGCTGCAGTCTTTACCACTCATGGCAAAAATGGGTTTACCATTTGTTTTGAGACATGTATTTGTAAGCATGTTAATTATATGAATGTGAATTAACTTAATGGGGTATATTTTTTCCATACATAGCATTTGGTTCCACAGACCTTTAAAACACCAGCCATCACTTGAGGAGGGTGTTTGTAATGGATACACAAAATTGTAACAATATAGTTTTGTCAAGGGAAGCTTGAAGTGTATGAGTATAATCATCTATTGTTGCTGATGATTTATGACTTACCTTAATGATCCATCTTGTTGAACTATAAACTGCTCAGTAGGACGTGTAATTCCTTTAGCTACACATATGTTTCTTGTCTGACATAATCTGAAGCATGTCCAAAACAAGAAATTCAAGAACATCTAGGCACACATTTTTATTTAATATCAGAAGGAGGGAGTGGCAGGGCTTGTGTGTCCTAATAACTGAAAGATTGCTTTCATATAAGCTGTGTAGTTGATTACTACAACATGGTTTGGTTCGGTTGAATGGTATTGGATGAACATCATCTAGTTTTTAGTGGCCATTACTGAAAAAAAATTACTGTATGCTTTTATTTGTTTTGGTTACATCAGCTGATGTTAATAAACTTAAAAGAAAGCAAAATCTGCACCATATTACTCAATTAACTTGCACCTGCAGCAAAATATCTTTTTAAAAGATCGATTTTCAAATTAGATAAATAAATTGATAACCAAAGCTGAATAAAGTCAGTATAGACTAGTTTCACTTATCTAAGATTATCCTAAAACATTCAGAGCAGGCAATTCTATGGTTTGATGGAGGGTTTCTTTGTCTGGCATTGATAATCCAAATATTTTTACATTGTCCATCATGTTTTGAAACGGCACTGCTGGTATTGAGCAGCATATGATCACACCTAGCTGCCTTAACAAGCTGTATTTTAGGGTACATATTGTGTTTGACGATTTACACACAAACCATTTAAATGCTCACATATAGTCTTCTGTACTCACAGGAACCAGTGGTCCTCACAGACACCGACCTTGTTGCATCAGCTCTTCATTGGTCAACAGACTACCTTAAAGAAAACTTGGGCAATGGGAATTTCTCTGTGTATGAATCAGACAATCATCTATTTAAGTATTTTGATGAGAAAAAGCTGTCCGCCGTGAAGGATTTTACCCCTCCCATGCGCAGAAGAGAGATGAAATTTGGTGAATTCTGTGATAGTGTGGCCAGCTGGCAGCCCGGAGATAGAAGGTACTGAGTTAGCATTACTTGTTTGCTGAACTATAAATATTTGTTATGTTTATAGATATTAATTGCAAGTGTAGACTCAATTGATGATATAATTTATGCTTGCATTGTTTTTACTTCTTCTGCATGAAATGGGTGATAAATTTAAATGGTTGCAACAGCGAAATTATTGGTTATTGTTTATTTTCTAGGGAAGTATCCTTTGGAAATGTTTCCTTAAATGCACACTTGACAACATCATTTGCCTGTTTAGGTTGTATTTACAACAGCCTCTTAACAACACAGTTGGAGACAACATTGTCAAAGATTTTGTGAAGTTCAACTGGCAGTTTGTGACAAGCCACCAACAGAGGAACCAGTGGGGCCCTCTTACATCCAACCTATTGCTGCTCGGCATGGAAGGTAGATTTCCATTTGTAGTCGCCTGTATATCAACTTTAACATTTTTGGAAACAGTTGGACTAGTCTCAGTTAATTGCTTGCAAGTCAGCACAAGTTAACCTTGGGTGCCTCCGATTGTCTCAACATGGTTTTGATTGAACTCAAGATAGTTGCCATTGAACAACCACTTGGAATTAAGTCATTTGGTGTAACTGTAGCTTTGATTATCATTGCTGTTGCTCAGTTTCACATTCGAATTGTGAGCCCCTCTTATGTGATACGAGGGCTACTTTGGTGTCAACTGTGATTGACTAATACATAATGAGCAATGTTCATCTATGACCAAAGATTCTATGATTTTTGCAGGCAATGTTACACCTTGCCATTTTGATGAGCAGGAGAACTTTTTTGCTCAGTTACAAGGCTTCAAACGAGTGATTTTGTTCCCACCCAGTCAATTTGAATGCCTTTATCCGTTTCCACTATATCACCCTCATGACAGACAATGTCAGGTAAGTCCTGGACATGTCCTTGTCTGTTATAAAAGCCTGACCTTCTACCATACACAAGTAAATATCTCTGCAGGTGGCTTTTTATGGTATTAAGTTCATTGGAGGAAGGGGAGACTTGTTACGCAAGGAAACAATCTCAGGAAAGTACTTAATTCATTTGATATATAGCAGCTTCACCAACTGTCATTGCATTTGGTTCAAGAAAACTTTATTGTACAGTTCATATGAAATTCACATAGCTATTCTGATATAGGGGACATTTTTGTCATTGGTCAGGCTGCAGTTTAAATTTCTACAGTTGTGACGACTTGGTTGGCATAATGGGACATCCTCTTGCAATTCAATTTGAATCCAGTCAAAAAATAAATGATTTGATTCTGCAGGTTAATTTTGAAAACCCTGATTTTGAGCGGTTTCCAAAGTTTCACAATGTGCGTGGTCAAGAAGCAGTTCTTGGGCCTGGCGATGTTCTGTATCTTCCCATGTACTGGTAGGTGGTTTGAGTCTCGCAACTCGAGCCAAATTAGTAGATTGTGCTTATGCTGTTAGATGAAGTACTGTGTAATGTACAATTAAGATTGATATTATCTTTCTACACTTGTCCCAATTAATCTGACATTAGAATCACATTGATTCCACATTTACTTCTCTTCTTGGCACAGTTTACATAAATACAGCAGTCCCATGCCTTACCATAATTCCATTCTAATGGATGGTTCTATAAAACTGACTAATTGTTAAAGTGTAGTGACCTGCTTTCTGGTGGATTGTTTTTCAGGTTTCATCATTTTGAATCACTGTTGTCTGGCGGTTTAACCACTTCAGTTACATTTTGGTACAAGGTATGACTACTTGTATATTTTGTTGAAATAGCAGTTGCATTAAATGACAGGAAAGGTAATCAGCTATATAATTGAATGCAAATACATCCTAGATGCCTCGGTGGATTTTCCCCTATTCTTTGTTGATTATGCAGGCTGCTCCAGTCGGGAAGATCGAGTACCCACTTAAACCACACCAAAAGATAGCTATGATGCGCAATATAGAGAAAATGATCCAGGAAGCACTCAATGACCCCAGAGAAGTAATTATAATTCAAATCAGTTATCAGTGGTGTCTGACTGGTTGGTTTCCATGGTTATGGTACAACCTCATGAATACTGTAGTGTGATGCCTTTATCTTTATATTTCCATTGGGACACACAGTAGAATTCTGTACTGCAGTGACAAATATTTGCTGTGCCAGGTCGCACCATTCTTACGGAACATGGTCTTGGGCAGATACTCTGATGAAAACTCATAGCACACAATGTCATCAAGATGGATCCACAACCATACTTTAGTTATATGAAAATAAAACCCAATTTGGACTATGTGCTTTAAGCATGAGTCAAGTGTTTCATTGTTTTTATTTTTGCTTTATCAAAAAATTTCATTACTAATGCAATCTTGATATTTTCAAACTACAATTTCATTACTTCCAATGATACAGGTCTAAGGTACTGCCCTCTAATTGATGAATTGATGTAACAATTCATAATCTATTGAGATAATCAGACTTCAAACCTAAGTTTGCACCATCAAAATATGTGATGTTATAGTAGCATATATGAGAACCTTGAACCAGTATATTTCATTCCCTTGTAAGATATAGAATTTTGATGATATGCAATGTTTAATTCTCCTTTGGATTGCGTTCCTCATCTTTGCCATGGATCCTGTCTGTCATACCAGATTTTTATTACATTTGTCATTTTAATAATTTTATCTTATATTAGTTTCATGTTTTATTTGAATTTGATAATGGTGCTAGTAGTATTTGATTTGTGCAGCACCTGATTCAGTGGAGTATCATATGTTTGGGTCATTTGTAGCAGTTGTTGATGTTTGGTTTTGATCCAACAAATGAGCATATACATATTGCTGTAATTATGTTGAGTCACATGTGAATAATTGATTATGTGCATACTTGGCATGCATGAATAAATTATAAGTTATTTAATTGAGTTATAGACTTGATTGAAACTTGGTGTGGATCAATAATATACATTCTAGATTCCAACAGACAATAGCTTGATAACAATATCATATTAATAGTGCCTTGGAAATTAAGGTATCCAGAAAGAGCCCCAGCTGTGTCTGTTGCAGACCAAGTCAGAGCCTTCATCCATGAAAATCATGCACACACACACACACACACACACACACTCACAATCACATATATACAAACATATATATATATATATATAATAATGATGATAAAACTTTATTGCAGACTCGACGTTTGCATGATAAAAATTGGTTCATATATATATGAAGGAATCTGAATGCCTGACAACAACGCAGAAGGTTTTTTTTATTTTGGTGGGGTGGCGCGCCATGGAATCCTGAAATAACTTTAGTTGAGTTTACTACTTCCTTTTACCAGCTTCCGGTGATGACTTGTTTGTAAACAGTGAATCAGATTAACATTGATCATTATTATTCATGGTTGCTGTACTGGGGAGGCGTGCTTATAGAACTAGACACAAAGGTTGAAGGTATGCAGCATTATTATCGAGACGAGAATTTTTCCATGTCTTGTCCATATTCTCCCGCATTTCGGAGGTCATGCATGACACCTGGACACTGCGAGCCAGAGCTGATCTATTTGATTTTGATGACTGGGCCCTAACAGTAACACCTTCATAACCATCGTCATCAGGCGTGGGAGTCATAACGAAAAAAATGGTCATAACGCAACACTTGTCGAAACAGTGTAAACTCTTAACTTGATACTGTTACGACCCAACTTGAAATCCGGTCAATTTTAAAATTGTCCTTACCCAACATGAAATATGTAGTAACGGGCCAAAAGCTTGCCCTGCATTCATGCAGTTCTTTAAAAGATGCCATTTAATATAGATATACAAGAAATTCAGATGCGATGACCACCATATTGGTAAATATAAGGCCACATGCCGGTGACATGGTATTTGTTTGCGTTCTGTTCGCTTGGTGCTCATGGAGTGCCATCACTGCACATGTATTTCTGTTTCTGGCATTGAAGGTTCGAATCCAAACTAGATTAGCCCTACAGACGGGCAGATTTTTTTTCCACGACTGTATCATAGAATAAGACTTAAAAATGTTATCAAGAAAGCTATCAACAACACCCTGCTCACAGTTCATTAAAGAAAAGCGTCAATTTCGATTATAGGTGCAAATTTTTCATTGGCAACAAAAGATGCGATGAAACCAAATAACCAGGTTTTATACGTTCAAGGTACCTGATTTGAATTGTGGATTTGTGCATTGCGTTGGGATCATCATCGTAGGACGTCTACTCGGACGTCCTGTAGGGGTAGATTAACCCTTATTTTGATCGACAAATTTTAAGGCTTATTGATATTCAAGGAACACTTTCAAAATAAGCAATGGGTTCACTCACTGATACTGGAGTCTTTACAAATGACCATCCTGCGACCTCACTTTGTTAGTCATCAACCACTGAGTAATGTTCGTATCATGTTTGTATATTGTATAGGTCACAATACAGACCACTTGAGAGCATCCCAGAGCGTGTCTCGCACATACTGACCTACCAGGGAACACATCATACTGGGGCTACAAAGTGTGATGTCATGTTACTGATAATCGTCTTCACTTGCTCTTTAACACCTTTTCTCTGTTGCATTCTAGTCATATCTGGGGGGTAATATCTCAAGGACTTTGAAAAGGATAAACGTTAAATTTAAATTGACATTTAGAGATTGACTATGTTGGCTACCACATATGGATGATTCTTCAGTCAGAAATGTTTTTAAAGACAAAATATTACATTTCAAAAGTCAGTATCTACAGGGACCCCTTGCTGGGCTACTCAGGCATTTATACCTGTTGTCATGGTTTTGCAGTCTAAGACCTGACTATGGGATATGTAACGCTTACAGAGGAAAGCAGGAATGTTCTCCGCTTTAGCAGGGGTCCTAGCATCCGAGCCTGGAGCATTTTTGTTGGTGAGTGGCACCCTGTCTTGTATATCAGCACTTAGTAGATGCTATATTGCAGTAATTTATGTATGTTTAAATTCATGCAATCACACTGCCCTTCTCCTAATCTATGGCTATGGATACAAATATGCAGTGCAGTTGAGCATTCTATTTATTTAAACGAATAGTTGGAGTCTGTGCTTAATGTGACTTTGTCATTTAGCAGTAATCATTGTTTCCACCCCTTTGTTATACCCCAGAAGCAATTCACTTGGAGCTGGCCACTTTTAAGTCAGTGATAGCTGTAAATGTTCGCTCGATGGCCAACAGTGCATTTAGAAATCCAAATGAAAGTTACTGACCAGCCTTACCAAATTTTAAATCAGGTTGGCATTGACTGTCAAACGGATGGTATTTCTCACCCTCTGGATGTGTCTTGATAAATATGTTAACATTAAGACGTCTTCAATTACAGTTGATTATAAGTTAACAAAGCCTGTTTATTCATCCAGGTTTGATTGCGGTTGGTGTTGGGGCTGCTGTTTTCACCACAGGTAATAATTTTTCATGGATTTATATATTTTCATGCTCACATTCATGGCATAATATCACCACATGCTTTTATATTAACCAATTTTAACAGTGTTTTCATGTTTCCTGCTCTTGATATTGTGTTAAAACTATAAAATGAATAGTGTCTCATTTGTGATACACAATTATGTATGAGATCAATTTACTAAAATGCCTCTACACCCTCTCGTGTGTGTAATGTAACACCTGACAGATTCTGTCCTGTGGAAGTTTGCCTACTTATCGGGAACCATGTTCCTCGCCTTAACCACATTAGAAGACTGGGAGGTAATGTGGTCAAATTGGATTTGAGGTTTGATATGACAAATGTTACAAAATATGGTTCTCTAACCTGAAGTGGACTACAGACCCTTATTCATAATGACGCTCATTTCTACCCCAAGAATTGTAAGCACCTTATGTGCCATTTGCTCCTGGACTTTTTTGAGTCTGCATTTTATGTATGTGTTATCATTACAGGAGTGCGTTCTCGATAAGGTGGCGGAAAAAGTAACTGTCAGTACACAGACCTTTACCTACAGACTCTTCAAAGCTTCTCATGGACATAAAATTGGTAAGTAGACTACTTCCATATCTTTTGACTTGTGTTGTGTTTTGATCAAGATACCTGTTTGCTATCGAGAATTTAATTTTCTTAAATTGTTGAATAATTGTACACCATACTGTTGATTGGGATATCTTTTTCAGTGACTGGTGACCTTAATGATGTGGTAGATGTTACTGTTGAGAAAGAAGATGTCAAATATGGCACTTCCAACTATATGGTTGTTCTCCGATTTGGGGCAGGCTTCTCAATTGGTGTAACAGAGACGGCTACATCTGGAGACCCCCAGAGGTTAGGCTCGGGAAATCTGCTATTCCATTTTATTTGTTCATCTATCAATGACCTGTATGGTAATACGTGCTATTTGTCCTATCTAAAGATTATTAAAAATTATGGTTATACGACTAGTGTTTCAGAAAAGTTTCACCATATTGCCTTGTTTAGTCTGTCATTTATCATTCACTCAATGATATTAAAAACAACTATGTTTCATAGACAAACTACCAATGTCATTTTGATTGTGTAAAATTCATAATCCTTTATCTCTGTACTTTGTTTCAGTGAACATCAACAGGTAGCCGAGAAGATCTACAACTTCCTTGATCTGGAGCACAAACCTAGTAGCAGTACGCTTGGAGTCGTTGATCTGGAAGACTCCATGGATGAATCTGTGCATTCTGACGAAAGCTTCGAGAAAATTGACAAGTCTGATATTCCTACCCCTTCTGACAATGAGGTACAGCAGGCTGGAGACTAATTAAACATCGATGATGGTACGAGTTTAAACATGTCCATTTCAACTTCTGGTTATAGCCATATCACTTTTGTAAATTGCATTTTATGTTTTGTTTCCACTTCCCATGATATACTAGAGAAACAGCCATGCTAGTCGTGTCGCTTGCAAATTGAAACATGCCAGATAAAATGCTACTTTGATGTCTCATATAAGGCCAGTTAAGTGCTATTTTTGCATCATTTGCTCAAAGGGTCCACTGCCTGTCAAACTGCGATTTAGTTAGACTTTATAGTAAAAGGCTTAATGCTACCAAAAAGCTTTTGGAATGAAGTATGAATCAACTTAGAATAGGTGAAAAGTTATGACTGCATGGATCACTAAGGATAGCACAAATTTTGGGCAAGGAAATTCCTTGTACTCGGCTAAACAGGGACATCTATTTTATATATCTATTTCCCATTCAATCCACTGACTTGATTCAGTAGTGAATAATTGTCATCAAGGAGATAAAAAAATGCTGAGTTGGTACCATAATTTATTTATTACTTTTTTAGCAATGCTCGATATTTCATGATTTGTTTAGATATGTGTTGAGCTTTATTTGTGTTTATTAACTTTGTTATTACATTGTCACATTTGTAATCCTGATGTGTGTTGGTGGTTTTATTGTAAACCTTAATGGAAACAGACATGAAGCCATCAATTACTGTTTATTCATGCTATTATATATAATATTCAGGATATTATCTATGTATATGGCCAGGTGTCAATATATTGTTTTCATGGTGCCACTGACTGGCGAATGCAACATACGTTATCATTATGCAGATAGATTGTCAATGTAGGAAGATGATGCCAGCCTAACCATGATGCATTTTGCATAGCTATAATTTAGCTGGCTGCACCAATCAGTGGCTTTAGGAGAACTGTTAGGTGATGGCACATGTAAAAATCTTCACACCTAATGTATCCAAACTGATTATTTTTATAAAAATCTGTCAATGGCTTGATTTGAAATGAATACAACTTTCACAACTAGTGACATAACAAAAAGTGTCATTAAAAAAAGAGGGATTTTAATCTTCATATCAGTTTGCAGCACAAATAAATATGTTACAATAAATGTTATGTCAATCAAGGTAGAAGTGAGGTGTTGCTCTTACGTTTTTAATGTCACTTTATAACTTGTGCCATTTATGAATGCACTTTTTTTGTCCTCCCAAAGTCTATGTGGTGTGGTTAATGGTCTTGTTATAAAGAAATAACGGGAGATATCTTGTCAAGTGATTGTATTTCACTCATCATATAACCAAGTATTCCAGAGGATCCACAGGAGCCAGTTTTATTTTTCAGTAACATTGTATAATCTGTGCAGCACAGCACAATCCACAAGTTGCACCATGCATGTAGGATATATAAGATCTGACTTTACAAGCTTGGTAAGGAATGCTCATTCTCTTTGAAAACTTTATAGCTGAGTGCATAACCTGACGGTAAATTTGTTTAAACAGGAGGGCTCTTGGGAACCTAATGGTTGATGATTTGATATCTAATAAGTAGTAACCAGCCAAATTTCTTTGCCTAGGACATGCAGCCAAATAGTCTGTGGGTCCCTTGGGACTGGCGGTCAAAACTGGTCCATGTGCCCCACCATGGAGTAAAAATTGAAGAAGGGTACAAGCGTCGACTTCAAGGGTCTGTCAGGTTGCTGGGGCTGCAGTCTGACTCCTCCCCACATGCTCTGCTCCCTCATTCCAAAAGACAGCTGATAAGTCATCACAGGCTGTAGTCGTGAGGAGTTGCATGCACATTAGCCGATGCGCAAAGTTTGAACAGTTACAAACTCATCTGATTATGCTCTGATGCTTAGGAATGCTAGTATATGCCTGGTTCTTGTAGAGATCGAGTCATTGTATGCTTGACTTCATCCTTGACAGAGCATTGTGCTGTCAACTACATACTCTTTCTGCAGTAAGGGGCTGGGGTGGGGGAGGCAAGATTACGATGAATGATGTTGGTGTTAGGAGGAAGGGGGTAGGGCAGTTGTCTTGCATGTGGTATTGACCGCAGATACTCAATTCCCGATGCTAAGCAGCTTTAGCCTGTGATGGCTACAATTCTATGACCTAGTAGAATTTAAGGCTATATATATATATTATATACCGTACATAGAGTATGGTGAAATTTTAACTTTTTCAGTCATGGTGTCACATACTTGACACCATTGATAAGAAACCTCATAATATATTGGTCTTTTATCAGATCAGGACCCCTGAAACATTCAGTGGGCCTCTAAAGTTAGGCAGGGATCCTTGGGAATTTTACCAAAGAGTTTATAGCTACGCTGATTTTACCCGGACCTTCGAGACATTTGGGCTAGGGTGATTCCGGATTTACAGTGAACAATCATATCCCATTTTGTCAAATGTAATATTATTTCCCCTCAGATAATGAACACAAGTAGTGGAAAAAATTCTCTTTATTATTTTCCTCTGCCCAAAAAACTATTTCCTTTAAGATGAGGCAAACCATAAATATTATTGTCTACCTTGTAACAATGATTCAAAGAGCAGGACTACTGCATCATGAGACCATGGGTGAGTACCGCATTTAAAAATTAGTTCCTAATATCACACAAAATCACTTAACAGGTCAATAAATAGGAAATAAAAGATCTTAAGGGCCAAAAGGAGACCCTGATCAGTCCCAGACAAACAACAGCCCAACACAACAACTGCATGTATAATTATAAATCCAATGCTAAAAGCCTTGATAAAATCATAAGTAGAAAATTATCCACAACATATACTTGAACAAATTATTACCATCTACATACAATTTTGATTATGGTAAAATGCATTGAATAAAATCACAACTGCTGAACATTAAATGGATTAAGGCAGTAATGACTTGTTTGAGTAAACTGCCTGGTCCCTTTTAGTGTGGTTGTTGGATATGTTGCATGGACACATACATAAACACCACTCTGCCAGTTACTGAATTTTCTCTCACCGGTAAACCTCTTACAACTGTATAGGGCTCAGCGAAGCTTCACAGTGACATGCATTGCCATTGCTAATAGCCGGTTGAGTGTCGGACTCGTCTCTCTGAACCACTGACTTGACAGCTTGGTCCTCTGGGCGGTAAACTCCCAACATTTGTACACTCACAGTGGTTTGATTATCGCCAATTGCAAGGACGCCTTTAAACACAACATAAATGCCATTAACGGAAAGGTTCTTATTAAGAGTGATCATGTCATCTCCACATAAAAAGACACCTAGAGCAGCTACTTTCTCTTCTGCTGCACTTGACAATTTGTTGCTAGCAATTACTGAATATTCTTGGTTCGTGCACTATGATAACATTATAACAGTTTGTAAATCACATTCAAATTTTCCAAACAAACTTATCTTAATCTATAAAATATAGATGCCAAGTACATTACAGGTTACCCAAAGCTATCAATTGATATTGTTGCAAGTAAGATGAGTCAGGTACCCCAACAAACTCGTAAAGCATGCTGATATGGGTTTATATGAAGCAACGACAGCTTTACTTTACACATCACATTGGTTAGCTGTAACAACGAACCACTACCCAAGCACAAATAACCACAACAACATGCATTATTGAACAAATATAGATACTTCACAGCAGTGATTGGGAAGGCATCAGAAGCTCACAGGTGATTTGAGCAGTTACTTAAAATTAACAACAGTATATTCCGTTGGCAGTTGAACTATGAGCTTCTTCTTAGTGAAATAATGATGAACTATAGAGTATTCCTATGGCTTACACAATATATATTTGGCTGAAAACCATGTTCTGCTCTTACGATCCTCTTCTACTGTGGGTGTTGTACTACAAGTTAAACTTCACTTATTCATCTTCTATCCATTTGTGCCTTCCCAAACACAGAAGTCAAGGAATATAGGCCTGAATGCCTTTTGCAACGAACCTACTCCCCCGTGCATATTACCTCTGATCAACCCTAGGAATTATGTGATTGGACAACAGACTTGTTGTTGTCTCACATGAACTAGGACCATTCTGACCCAGACCTACAGAAACCCACAATCTCAAATAACCGCAGAATTAACACTGGAAGATTCACTAAGCTACCTCTGCCTTCATTAATTTATGAATAGTAAATAAACAGGTAATCATATTACAACATATTTAATGACTAAAACTTCTAAACACAACATCAAAGATATTTATAGAAAGATATAACACAACTATGCAAAGAAAACAACTGACCTTCACCTTTGTGTTTGCTTTTGGCTGGAGGCAGAATGAAGACCAGGCAGAGTGCCATGCAAGCATGCCAGGCACTATGAGTAAACTGGTAGTTACTGGTCGTCTCAAAGAAGGCAAAGATGACAAGTCCTACTAAAGCAATTAGGACTCCAGGCAGTAAGTAAAGTAGCCAGCGAAAGCGGCTGGGGTGGCATGCATGGCGCTGTTTACAACGTACAACCTACACACACAGTCAGACAAACACAATGAGTCTCAATAACAAACACTCTTGGTATATCACAGACCAGGATTAAGTGAATATTACTGGTCCTCACAATTAAACTTCAAGATACCACTAGCATCATGAACCAAATAGAATGTGACTCACCCAGCTGATGAGCATGGTAATGAGGGCACAGCCACAAGGCACCGCGAAGGTCCATATGTTGTGTTTGTCCCAGGATACACCGATAGCCAGGCCAAGGGCTGCCAGCACATAGCTGAAGGAGCGCACCTCTCTCGGCAGACGAGCCATGCCCACTAATGTGATCCAAAATGACATGATAGCTCCAAAGAAATCGCAGTGAGACAGTACGTTGTAAGGCATGATGCAGTGGAGGTATTTACGCTGTCCATCACAGGCATGGTAGACCTGGTATCATCACATACAACAACAGACTAGGTTTTAGATTATCACAACTCATGAGCAACCACATACTCATGAGCAACCACCTACTCTTGAGCTATAAGAAAATGCAACACACAATCGTTTTAGCTACAGTGAAGTTCTTTATACAGACACTTCAGCTATAAAAAAAAGCAACACACAAGCATGTAAGTTTTAAGAAAATGATATTCACTGGTACATATAATGCTATAAGAAATTGTTATGTACTTACAGTTGAAAAGAACATGGTGTATGTATAGACAAGTGCCTCCACATAGAACCTGCGATAAAGAGCCACGATGACAGCCGGCAGAAAGGCCAGGTTACTGAGCGTCAGTAGTAGGGTAGCTGTCAACTGAGCAGCATCCGAATCAGCCAGACTGTCATCAGAACATCCATATCCACGGTAATCTGAACAAACAATGGACTAACTTCACTTTGTGTTCAATGTTACTACAACCGGGTCAGAATGGAGGTAAACATTCCTAATATCAAGGGAGACAAAGGTCAAGGTCATGTTAGCTGTCATCAATGAGATGTACATACTGGCAAAGCATCTGCACGAAGAGAAATGGAGGACACCACTGTAGTATTCTCGACAAGTGCCATACTCGCCGCATCCACCTTCCACACACGGATTGATGGCGACAGAGAATACCACAGGTGTTGGTATGTCAGGGCAGGGTACTTGCCCCAATGTCCTAAACAATACAAATATCTCATACAGCCCAATGCATGTACCAGTAGTGAGAACGCATCAAACTAAAGGATATAATCTTTATAATTGGACCATCACTGACCCGTTATTTCCTGTCTGGTTGCTGTAACAACGGCTTTTGATGGCCATGAACCAGGCGCCAGGCTCAGGGTAGGGGAAGTATATGTGTTGTGGGTCACCATACTGGGGTTCCAACAACATGTGATTCTTACAAGAGACACCTGCACTCGTGACGGGGATACTCAGTCTCTGGATGCACAATTGAACCTTCATGAAATGATCCGTCCCATTCTGAAACTGACATCAAGTTCAAATTGCAGTGATGCAGAGGAAGAGAATGAAGAAAGTTTGAGTGATTTCATTTCCTGAGGGCTAATACCACAGAGGACAAGTGTCTTCTGGGGATACTTACTTCAGGTTTATTCTCCACACCAGCAGCTATCTTCAATGTACCTCCTGAATCTATTACAGGCTCTATGTTGAATTTTACAACTGCTGCAGTATTGTCTGAGACAAATACTCTGTTTGGAATAGTAGCAATTCCAAGTCGCATATAAAAGCCGACTTTGAAAGGCCTACCAGCTGTTGCAAAGCGACCCAACTGCTCATATCGCAAACAAGAGCCATTGACATTATTTGTTTCAAAACTGGGTGGTGTCTCGGTGGTGTTGATGGGTAAAGTGTAAGATGGTGTGCTAAGAGATTCAGGAAGCAGAGTTGTCATCCCTTCATCTGGTGCTGCAGTGGACGTTACACTGATGTTATCGCCGTGGGAACCAACCCCTCTGTTTAATATAGAAGTAATTTGATCAATACGGATCTCTTCCTTCCAATATTCGCTTCTGATACATTCTGTAGAAAACAAAGCAGCAAAACAAATTCCAGTAGTATTGAACAATTTACATGAAATAATCACCAGACATTGCAACAGTATTGCAATGCAGTCCACTGTAATATGTCTGAGAAAACTGAAGCTTAACATAAACAATATTCTGTACAAACTAATTGTAAGCCACATGAATATACCTTCAGACTCAATATACATGCTCAAGGAAATGGATCCAGGTTCATTGACCATGAACATGATATATTGCCAGGATTGAGTGGTAGGAGATGGGATGAGGAGGGAACAGTGTCCCGATGAGCATGAGACGGTGTAACTGCCATTGTTGCTGGGATATGGCACAGATAAGGAACTTGTGATAACATTCATTGGGCATTGTGTGCTACTCATGTAAGTAGCATTCTCAGGTGTAAAGATGCAATTACTAATCAGCACGGTCATCTGCCAGGTGTGTTCAGTGGTCAGAAACCTACAGATAATATGGCACATCAAACAAACATGATAAATTGGTACTTTAACATCAAATTGTTACCAACATATCCTATCCAAAACTAATTCACAGTAATAACCCTAAATCAAAATCACTAGGCTACAAAGCCTCAGCCACATATTGCATATTTTTTATTTTCTAGACTATTTTATAAAACTGACCTGTATAAGTTGTTGCCCGTAGTGATGTTGGATAGTGGAATGAAGGTATTCATGAGTATATCAGGCACTGTGTCGTATGCCTCTACTATATTGGTCACTTCTATCTCATACTTGCAAGTTGACCCAAGACCCTGCTCAACATACAAGCAATCCAACAACAACAAAACCAAATGTCAATGATCAAAAATATCACATGAAAAGTTTTCTCCAAACAAAATCTTGTTCCATTTATTTGTCATTATTGAGAAATAAGAATCGTGCAAATTTTTGCATGAAAGAATCTGTTGTAAAAATTAAGCTTTCCGCACCCCTGGTGTGATTTTGTCATCCATTTCATCTCCTAGATAAGACATGGAATAAATGTTGCCTGGTAATGGGCTGGGTAACGTGTACAGAATTGAATCATTGTCAGCCTTTATATCAATTCTGACTAGATCGGTTCTTCCCAGGTAGAAGCCTTCAGGGAATGTCTCATTTAATGGATTGATTACAGGAAAACTGCCATGCTGCATGAAGCTGTACAGCATCACAACAAGTCAGTAACAGTATCTATCATCAGCATAAGTTATTAACAAATCGATCAGCATCATTTTAGTCAGAATGGGAGCAGGTTATTTACTGATCGCAGAAATTGTTTTGGTAAATATAAGTACATGACAATTGTTTTGTCCTGGCAGGAGTAGGGGGTGCGATAAGCAGTGAACACCCAGGCTGAGCGAATGCAGTTTTGTGGAATACTGTACTGTTGTAATCGGCCACTGCTGTAAGATTGGTACTCGCTGACCTGCAATGGATTCTGCCAGGTAGTCTCTGATCGAGTACCTTAACAACAGCAAGGATATATTAAGTCACCTGAGCCACTGAAAAGAGTGGAAATGATTAAATGTTGCTGAACACATTTAATTAATTAGACAGCACTGGAACCATGCAATGATATAGAATGTAAATTATATAGTTCTGCAACAGGATCATATATACTTCTATGTGACAAAATATATATCACCTTTTGTGGTGGGTAAGGCAATCAACATGAGATATGGGATGAATTTCCATGCTGCTGTCAAAAGATAAATACATGGTGGGAGTTTTAGTCCCTCCATCACCTGAAGGTCTAATCGAGAGTTTCTTTTCTGGAAAAATGTTTCTGGTAATTGAACAAGATTTTCCTAAAGTAGCCTCTTATAAAAAATCTGGCAGCAACTAGGACAAGCTATGTGTAGGCAAGGCACTCACCCCTGATGTTTTGATGATCTGATGCCACCTTAGCGCGGATGTGAGAGATCGAAAATAGTGGCGGTGTCAGAGGCGGAGTTTCTCTGCCTAAGCTATGTGATCAGTGATGATGTGGTGATGGTGTACATCCAGCGGATGGGCGTACATTATATACAAGTGTAACGCCTTTGCCGTTTCAGCTCTGAGTTTAAACAAAGTTGTCAGGTACCGGGATCCAGAAAACCCAAGGACTTCGGCCTAGATGAGCGACTGACATATAATGATAAACGTTACGAAGGTAACAGTCGAACCTGATACAGTAACTAAGTTAGCAGTGATTCGAGGATGTCGTGAAAGTCACTGCAAGTGTCATCCGCTCAGCGATGGGATTGTCGTGTAAGCGTTCGTTGAGTAACACTTTATTTGATTATATATATATAGATAAATAGTTGAGCTCGTTCCCTGAAAATATTATTGAACCAGAGTTGATCCCGCACAGCTGAGTAAACAGGTAAACAGGTAAACGCGCATACATTCGAGCGATATGTAAAGCCAGATGGGCAAAATAAACAAATGGGACTTATCGCAATCGGGTGCATCAAACCCGTTGGCAAAGGAATTACACCTCCCTCAGCGTCCGCACTCGCTACCTTAGTTGCGGTCTTTGATGTTCACACTGCAAATATATATATGCATATATATATGCATATATATATATATATATATATATATATATATATATATATATATATATATATATATATATATATATATATATATATATATATATATATATATATATATATATATATATATATATATATATATATATATATATATATATATATATCGTTTTGAACTATAACACACGCTTGCTTTGGCTCGGGAAAGGAATTACACCTCCCTCAGCGTCCGCACTCGCTACCTTAGTTGCGGTCTTTGATGTTCACACTGCAAAAATATATATATATATATATATATATATATATATATATATATATATATATATATATATATATATATATATATATATATATATATATATATATATATATATAATATATATATATATATTTATCGTTTTGAACTATAACACACGCTTGCTTTGGCTCGGGTCGTGTCTTGCGGAATATTCATTTGAAATAACCTTCTGTTGGTATTTTAGCACTAAACTGCTAAACCTGTAAATTGGAGTTGTCAAACTGTGGTTGATCTTTTCCGCTTGAGGCACGAAAACAAGTTTGGATTGTAAATTTCGCAAAACATATGGTTATAGTCATGGGGAAAAGGAAGGAAGATTCCATGGGGAGTGATTCACTTGGAGGTAAGCTGTAATCCACGTAAAGTGAGCGATAATTCCTTCATTAGGTCGGTTTCGGATGCCACTCGTCGGTGATTATTATTAGCGCCCGGAGACTCAAACTGGATTCTTTCCGACTTTTGCACACACATGTGGGCATTTTTACAATATGACGCAATATCTCGACGCTTGGATATGGTCGCCTTTACTGCCTGTGTGGATTGGGCAAAAAATGTCCATTTTGTCATAGTTCCTGAATACACTTGACTTTATCTTGCTATGACTATGAGTATGAGTTGCAGGGAGACATCTGAGAAAGTGGATACTTCAAACCTTCGGCCGTTATAGTCTGATACACTGGCAGACGATATCAAAGGCCATATTGCTATGCGTCAGTGACACTCCAAGTAGCTTAGAGCTGCCACTGACCAATTCTAGATCATAGGGCCCTAACAACATGGTTACTGAGCCTATGCTGACACACCACAAATCATTTAACCTGCCGTATTCGTTGTATTAGACGGGCATTGCGCGAATGCTAAGAACAAGTGTGTGTGTCTATCGGGGATAATTTTTTCCCTGTGTTGGTCACCTCCACAAGATATGCGTGTAGTCACTAGGAGTAGGAGGATATATGAGTGCCTCCCTGCAATGGTGAAATAAATGAGGTTTTCACCCACTTGCTATTATTTTATTTCAACAAACTGATTTTGAACATCAATTACCTTAAAAACATAGACACTAACAGAGAAAAGCTATCCGTATACAAATTGATTCCCTACTAGGTTTAGTAATGATATCCAAAAACCTCGAGAGTAATCAACGACTCCAGCTATGTTTATACCCTTAGTAAAGTTTGATTTCTTACTTTTGACGAAAACTTTAGATCTCCTTTCTTCTTTAAAATGATATCGGTAACATTCCAATGTAGGTAATGTCCCAGTTGTTGTGATAATTGTCTGCATGATCAGATAATTACTGTCAAGCATGTTTGATAAATGATCCTGGCTCGCATACACTTGTCTTTATCATTGATGTAACAGAAACATCACCACTGGTCAAGTAAATTATATTGTTTCCAAATGAATCATTTGTCAAGTGATGGTTTCCTTGTAGTTTTCTATTTGTTTATAGTTCAGTAAACTTTGACATTACTTTTGACTATTTACAGCTCATTCATTTTATCCCATAGCACTACTGCGGAGGCTTTCTTTGCTCATTCATTTTATCCCATAGCACTACTGCGGAGGCTTTCTTTGCCAAGGGCATTCGGTTGTGAAAGTGTGTTTACCTCATTGAAAAAAAACATTCTAAAGGTGTTCAACCTAGAGTACCTAGTAGGCGACTGAATTTGGGGATCCCTTTTTGGGTTTACAACTGTATATGCCGCATCTCATTTGTTTTGACAAGTGAGCACGCTATACTCTACATGTCAATTTGTTACTATGTCCAGAATCACCGCAAAAGAGACATAAGAAACACAAAAAGCACAAGCACAAAAAGCGAAGAGATGAAGAAGATGTTGATGATGAAGATGACGAAGATGTCTTGGTTGATGTTACAGACCCCTCACCTCCAACCATCAAGCTCAAAATAAAAATTGGTGGTCAAACGGTGGAATCTCAATGGTACTATTCCCTGTATTTTTTCGTTATGAAATAATTTTGGAAGTTGTTATCCACCTTTTAAAAGTGTTGTTGATGAACATGTAGTCATATTTGCGTAAGCTTATTCCCTGACGCATTGTGCAATTGGGGAGGTGATCTACTGATCAAAGCCATTTTATTATAAAATGTTCACAACTTAATTCATAATTATCAGAAAGTTGTGGTCGTAAACTATGATGCTGGGCCTATTGTGTGAAGGGAAATCATCATGCCACAATCTTAATAGTGCTACTGACACATTTGATGTGAATTTAAGTACAGTTGAATCATTTGATTTGTTTCATTAATTTTCGTCCCATGTTTACAGTGTATCAAAACTCGATACCTCTGTTCCTGGAGTCAAGAAAGACAAGCCACAAGTACCACAGGGTCAAACCTGTATGTCACACTGATAATAAAGTTGTATAATCTCTTAAATTGATCATCATAATGTACATTAACCAACGGGACTACAACAAATGTCTTGCGTTGTCGTATACAGATATCAAAGACGATATCTTCAAAACAAAGAAGGCCGGTGATGACACGTCTGACGAGGAGAAGGAATGGCTGGCTGCACTTGAGAAAGGAGAATTGGACGAGTCTGGTGGAGTGAAGAAGAGCAAGGATCCACATCTGATGACAGCTAGACAGGTAATAGGCTGATCCTTTTGAATGCCAGTTTACATATTTACTCATGTATAAATTTGTGACCAAAATTACATAAAAAAAGGTGGGGGTGAGGGGGGGAGCCGCATTCAATTTAGCCATCCCCTTTGTCCCATAAGAGGTCTGCTTGTAGTTTTATAATTTTGCCTGATTCAAGCAGGTGTATTAGTATGATGGTGATTTTCTATGTTGTAAGATTATGTGATCTTGTAAGTAGGTGATCTTCCTTGTAAATTTTGAAAATACTAGTGATGTACACATTCCGGGTAACAATTAATGCAGTATATAGTTTTCTGCTCCTGGTGATAGCTTGGCAGGTAACAAGTTTGTTCATGATGATTAAAAGTGCTCTACCCTTCTTGATGCGATGGTAGTGTGTGCCACATGTGTTTGTGTGTGTGTGTGTATGTGTGCGTTTATAGAGAGCCTTGTTGCATGGCAAACCTGAAGAAGAACTCATGGAACTGCCAAGTGGTGGGTGGATCCATTTCACCTACCGTAACACCGAGCAGACATAATGCTTCAGTTTTGTTTCCTTCCTTTCATCCATTGACCACTTTATTTTTTACACAGGTTACAAAAATCCTGATGGTCAAGGTCCATCAGAAATGACTGAAGAACAAATTACCCGGAGGCTGCAGAAAGCCAAGCGTAGAAAGGAGCAGGCCGATCAGAAAGCTGAGAAGGATAAAGTAAGTCGGATGGTGCAATAAAAGGTCAACCAAGATTAACTGATCAAGGAATGGAGCCTGGTGGACAATTGCACCTTCAATCAAATTCCTTCTCGTCATTGTGCATCTACAATTTCATTCATATGACCATTGATGTTTATCTCACACTTTGTTTCCCCCTTTTGCTATTTAAGAGCGAAGTTATGAATATCACATTCACTGCTTTTAATTTTAACTTCATTGTTAGAGATGTTTTTCTTTCAGAAACAGACTCTTGAGAGATTACTGAAGAAACAGCAGAGTACACGAGGCAAAGGGAGGGTATGTTTTCTCATCCTGATGACTTGCCATGGATTTTATATCATATAATTAGTACTTGAATGACATTGTGATTGTTCAATGATTCTTGTGTTGTCTATTTAAAAATATTATTCTGTTTTGTTTTTCGCCATAAACAATTGGTTCTTGTTACTTGCAGGGCAAATTACGCAAGACCAAGGCTCCTTGCTTCCGTTACATCAACAGCTCGGACGCAATTTCAATTTCAGTTCCTGTTGGTTTTCAGCCACCATTTGAAGCACAAAAAGCTAAGCTGTAAGTATTACTCCATTCAATTCAATGATGGTTTCTTTGATTTCGCATCATCGGCTAGTTACATTTACGTACCTAATGGGTTAACGGCTACCATTAAAACACACTGCTAGCACCAATAATTTCTTCACGTTGAGATCAACTTGACATGGTGATGTCAGCTGAAACTTAACAATAGTTTGATTAAACTGGGTTGTCTTTTATACCTCTTCTCTGGTGTCCATCCATATCTCTGTCAGCCTTTTTGTGAACTTTTGATGGCATGTTTTGTAAATCCTACATAGGACCCTCACCCCACCACAGTCAATATCACTCTAACTATTATCTTTACATGGTCTTTGATCCCTGCATTATTGATCAAACTCAATGAAAATATGTTGCTCTATATAAATAAAATGGGGAAGCATTACTTTTGTTTCTGAACATTTCAAACCTTTATATAAGAAATTTCTGGCCATTAGAGAAGTAATCTGTCCCCTTTAACCCACAATCATGTCCTCAAATAATCTGATATATGTAAAATATCACTAGCAAAAACCTTTTAGCATGCATCACATATGGTTTATTTACTAGAGCAATGTATTGTTTTAAGTCTTGTGATGACGCCTTATTTTTATTCATGTCAAAAAGCAGCAGAGCTACGAGGTCAATCGACCTTTAGGCTTTATTGCTTTGGAGCTATTTCACTGTGTTTGGTGATATTTGTTGGTATATAATTTCAAATTTTGCACATTTTGTCATTTACTAATGCCCTTTTATGTTTACAGGTACAAAGAAGCTGTTATCTGTGGCATAGAGAGCTGTGGCAAACCAAAGAAATATTGTTGTTCTAAAACAGGAGTTCCCCTCTGTAGCCTAGAGTGTTATAAACAAAACATTGCCCTCCATCAGAGAAACAGATGAAGTGTGTGGGATTGTGTGAAAGTGTTATTCAAATGTAAATTGGCATACACGCTCGTCTGATAATGTTCGTGTGTTTGTCCGTTTATGTGTCTGTGTGTTTGTGCGTTGATTGCTCAAAGGTATGTTAAAGAATATGTTGCATCTCTTCTCTGTATTGATATGAATTTTGTATGGTAATAAAATAGTCCTTGATTGAATATTTATGTTTTCTATCTTCGAATATTGATTTCCATCCATAGCTGATCAGAGCTTTAAGCTAACGTCCAGCTCAGGCTAGTATGGTGGTTGAGATGCGAATGCAAGATATTCCCAGTTTCTGTAATAGGTGCTCGAGCATCCTACTGGTTCAAAATGTCTCCAATAACATATAAGATATCTTTGAGCAATCTTTGTTTTAATAAGGTATGAAAAATAATTAAATTCTTTCTCTGTATGTTTAAGTTATGTAGCTGTCATGACTTTTTGTGTGGTAGCATAGAAAGGTGATTTGAAATTCCACGTCATTAAAACAGTCACAGCAGCAATTATGTGGTTAAGAGCAAATTTATCCAGATTAACGTGGACATTATGAAAAGGTTGAAAAGTTTTTTGAGTTCCTTTTGCACCACAATTTCGACTTAATAACCCCATTGTTTGGAGCTTTGAATATGTGAAAATCTTAAATCCTAGCCAAAATTTTGAATGAGATGGAACAGATGTGGCAACATTTTATGAATAGGGCTATCAGTGATTTTTTTTTCACACTCATTGTATCTCATTGAAATGATACATGAAGATAGGTATACTCATGAGGATTCTAAATAGGTATGTTTCATTTTTTTTAAAGCCAATTAGAAAAAAAGTTATTGAGGTTTCAATTTCCATGGTATTGCTCGGTTTTGTGCCAGAATTCTACGGTAAGGGATAACAGACACTTTTAATGTCTTATATTTTGAAAATCATGGTGAAATTATACCACAAGAAATGTATAATCTAGAGGATTCTAATAGATAGATATAATCCAGACACAGCTTATACTGAGGATAAGTGGTCCATAATATGAAAAACAACATGAACTAATAAGCTATGCTTCATTTTTTTAAAGTCATTTAGTAAAAAAGTGATTGGTTTCAAATATGAAGCGGGGTTATAAGACACTTAAACCTGTTTTTATTTATTTGTGATCAGTGTTCTTTGACCATGTTAACAAAAGATAACGATAAAAAAGGATAATAATAGCATTCAAAAATATATGACTTCATGCATATTGATTAATGTGATTGTTTGGCTGGACGATTTGAGAAGCTACCTGCCCAGATTGTCAGAGTCAAATGTTATTAGTTGCATACATTGTAGTTCATATTTGTTGGATTGTAATTTATAATAGTGGAGGTTTTGTAACTAATTCAGGACACAATTCATTCATTTTGTGACAGTTTTGCCTGTCTCATTAGGAATAACAACAAAGAAGTCACCATAAACTGCATGAAATTATCAGGTTTATATATGCCTCATAAACAATTGGAAAACAGCTTCTGATGCTAACATATGTACTACAAAAAGGCCAACACCAATCAAGGCTAGTTTTCTCTGGCTTGGAAGTGTCGCAGACAAACAAAATCAATGACCAAGCCCCGGGACCAAGCTTTGATGTATCATAGATTAATAAGTAGTTATTAGTAGTATGATATAATTTTCTCATTAATTTCTTTATGATTTCGCTGATTAAATTCTTCCCAACAAAAACAGATATTACAAAAACAACAAACTAATTTTTGTGTGAATTAAGAACGTACTTACTGGCGGTTCAGCTCATTCGCCATGCGGCTGCAAACATTATGCGTTTCAGGAATCAGAATCATCAAATATCTTTTCCTCGCTTACACCGGAACCTCTTAATCGAAATACACAAACACGTGTTTTTGGTGGCTCGCTTCAAAGAGGAAAAGACAGTAATCAGAATGGGAAGACCTGGTAATTAACGTTTTAAAAGAATGCCTTTGTTTTTAATACTCAGTCAGATACATGTCAATACTTTCTTGCTACTTTTAAAACCTGTAATTGTGCATGTTAAGCTTAAATTTTATTTATCATTTCAACGCACATGTCGACGGCGTGGTCGTTTTGATGCTGGACCCCATCCCAAGACTACGAGTTGTACTGAAGATAAATTCTATCATGGAGCTGTTATCTATGTTTTGCAAAATGAATCTGCCATTTTCATTGTTTGCTGACTTTCGCCCATTAACTAAAATAGAAGATTTTCAACCCACCAATCACGCGGCCAACGTATTTCCACTCGATCTTAAATTAATCCCACTTCTGACTGAACCATGATGCTGATGCGTGAATCACAGTTGTCGTTTGAATTTGAACTATACTTCCATTGATGGATGTTATGAATATGGCTGAAATCAACTGATTGTAGCTTACAAAGTAACCTGTGATCGTAGATATCTTTCTTTACCGTCTATCTTGCTAAGACACTGATTAGAGGAGTAGGTAAGAGAGTTCCCATTCTGCTTATGATAACTGGATTGTTCGATGTGAGGCAGAGTTAAGCAGGTTTTTTTAAAGCAACTATGTATTTAACGTTTGAATGGTCTGACTGCGCAAAATGAGAAAGCTCAGTAAGATTTTCTTTGGATGGCCAAGTACATCCATTACTATTTGGTTGGTGCAAGATAAGTTGTTCAAGTTCAGTGTTGTCATTCATTTGGTATGGAATCATGCAGAGTTTACACCACGTGGCGGTAGAGGGGGCTTCCGAGGAGGTCGTGGTGGTGATAGAGGAGGTCGCGGTGGATTCCGTGGAGGTCGTGGAGGATTTGGTGATAGAGGAGGTCGTGGTGGTGGCAGGGGAGGAGGTCGTGGCAGAGGTGAAACTTGCTTCTTTCTTCATAATTCACGTCTGGTTATTTTGGATATTCTATAGCTTATTACATATATAGATGAGCATGGGTGCAGGGTTTGAAATAATCTGTGGTATTGATTTCAGGTACCCCGAGGGGTGGAAGAGGAGGAGGTAAGTCTTTTCACAATAATTCCTACATTGTTATGACATAGATATGGTTGCATTAGAGTGTGTTAAATGATGCTTTGTTATTCAGGTGGAATGAGAGGAGGCAAATCTGTTGTCATAGAACCCCACAGACATGAAGGTTATTACATTTCTCATAGCCTAATCATAATAACCATCCATGATAGTATGCTCTGTGTCTTCTGGAATTTGGAACTGATGTATTCTATGTTTCGTAGGAGTCTTCATTGCAAGAGGCAAGGAGGACTCCCTTGTGACAATGAATCTTGTACCTGGAGAAAGTGTCTATGGTGAGAAGAGAATGTCAACAGAGGTAAGTATTTAGTGTCTCATAATTTTATCTGTTGTATACACAACCATTGACCTACAAGCCCCAATGCTGATTTCTGTATCAGAGGTCCTCATCATTCCAAGCCAAATGTGTGTTCATGAGTCCAATCAGCTTTGACAGACTGGAAACCTTGGGTCTGGTTACTGTGCTTATTATATCACTAGATATCTTCTTCATCTTAGATGCCAATATGTGTTTACCAGGAAGGAGAGAAGAAGACTGAGTACCGGGTATGGAACCCATTCAGATCAAAGTTGGCGGCAGCCATTTTAGGTGGTGTTGACAATATTCACATTGCCCCTGGCAGCAAAGTCCTCTACTTGGGAGCAGCCTCTGGTACGACAGTCAGCCACGTCTCTGACATAGTGGGCCCCGTAAGTTACATCTATAATCCTTTTCTGTAATAGTAGTAGTACCTGTTGTCCACTGGCTTCAGTAGTGATTAATACAGTACCCTACATCATGCATCTCGTTGATGTGTTAGTGGTACACTGCTGAAGTTAATCTGCTTCCATTTGAAAATCAAAATCATTTCTTTGAAGAGTTTTCATCAGTCAAAGTTTTGTCATTATCTTGCAGGAGGGATTGGTATATGCAGTAGAATTCTCACATCGCAGTGGACGAGACTTGATTAATGTTGCCAAGAAACGCACCAATATTATCCCTATCATAGAAGATGCCAGACATCCACACAAGTACCGTATGCTTGTTGGTGAGTTGGATGAAAACATCAGTGTTGGCAATTCATTATTTCTGTCGGCAATTGTCCTGATGGTTGATAATGACCTGTTGAGAGCCAGGTGTGAGTCTCTGTTGTTATGATTCCAGGCATGGTGGATACAATCTTCGCTGATGTGGCACAGCCTGACCAAGCTCGTATTGTGGCTCTCAACGCCCACCATTTCCTCAAAACCACAGGGTTCATTGTAATCTCAATAAAGGTAAAATAATACTTGCACTTTCACCATCACATACTCTGTTGTTAAAATACAAATACCGGGAAGTCTTCATGTTTTGCTGGTATTGTGTGGCAGGCCAATTGCATTGACTCAACAGCTGAGGCGGAAGCAGTGTTTGCTGGAGAAGTCAATAAGCTGCGTGGGGAGAAGATCAAACCCCGTGAACAGATCACATTGGAACCTTATGAAAGAGACCACGCTGTGGTGGTAGGACAGTACAGGTCAGTCTCATTGTTTACTCGTCTCAACGCTTGCACTAAAACAGTTATCACATACGTTATGATGAATTGGTTTCTCCTATGTTGGACATTATGGTTTTGTCATAATGCAATTTATTTTATTTTCAGACCTCCAGCCAAAAGCAAGTGATTGTCCTGAAATCATTTCCATTACAAGCATTTGAAATTCTTCTGTTCCATATGCCCCTTGTTTGTTTGGACTTTATATTCTTGTGTTCAGTTGACTGCAGCAATCTCTTATCTCACTGACGTTAGGTCATTTGTGAGAATTGAATAAAGCAGTTGTGCTGTTATGATAGGGAATATAATGCATATGGTTGTTGATAGATAGCCCAGAGAGTATGTCCGGTGACTTACATGGCTAAACTGAATGACATGATTCATGTTTTACACTTCTACTGTATGTAATATGTACATTTTAACTTGTCCACAGATTAAAGAAGACTATTTTACTCACTACAAATCTTCGGTTCTCTTACTTTATCAAAAGTGATGTAACTTAACCATTTCTACAGATTGACAGAACAGTTTCAGTGGAATCATTTGAAAGCCACGCTTTATTTCTAGTACACAAAATGAACTTAGCTGGAGAGGTCGGAGTATTTGTAGACGGCAATACCGATCTTAACAGTTAACATGCACGGAGAGGCCTTAAAATTCATTGCAGGTGCTGTTCATAAACTACGTAACATTCATGGCAATATTTCACCAGCCCAATCACCAACTAATGCATGGTAACACTTGGCATTAGTCAAAACTTTTGCAAAATTTTGGATCATAATTCCAGAAGTCAAACAAATTGATTTAAATGAGTACTATGCCTTCAGGGCTTGTGATGATATGATTTGTCTATGGGATGTGTGTTAGTAGTATTTACTTTTAGTAAACTAATATACCCAAATAATGTAGTTGTGCACAATATTTTATTAGTGTTAGTGAGATACAAAACGACTGTGTTGTGCATGGTGGAGGTACAAGTGATGTTCACATCTGTTTGTGTAAACATCGGTTGGCTGTTCATGAGGTATGTAGTTAGTTTTCTGATAAATGCGTCAAGGGACATGTACACATTCTGTGTCAAGGTCAAAATCATCAAACATGGACTCTCCACATGAGCTGCTGCAGAAAAAATGTTAGTGAAGCAATGGTATGCGATAACATCATTCCATACACAAAAGAATGTTGCTTTTTGTAATTGAAATAATGGCATATTTGTCGACTTTACATGAGGGTTAACTGACTGGAGTATGTGGGGGGGGGGGGGGGGATAGCACTTGGCCTGTACTGCATTGGTCATCGATTACCAAATGGTTTTTAACCACACCATCAACACTGAATGTTTCGAATTCTGGGCTTCAAGTACTTAATAGTACATCATCCATCCTGGAATTGTATATTGGATCGATGTTACCAGATTCTCTGTTTAACTTGCACACAAGGAACTTGCTAACATGTGATATTTGCACGTGACTGTTTTAGACAATGACACAGTCAGAGCTTATCTGTTGTGACTGTCAGTAGTGTTATATGCAGACATCTTAAACGCTGGTGTCCTCAAAACAAAAGATCAACCTCCCACCAGCTTCACATTAAATTTCCCTCATGCAGTCTTTCAAAAAAAAAAACATATTCTACCAGAAGATATCTTATTTGGTTTATGTAAGAATTAGAGATGCGTAGAATATTATTTTAAAACAGTGCCCATTGAAAATATGGAAGTGACACAATCTGTAATTCAGTAAGAAGTACCACATCATCTGGATGGCATTAAAAATTTAGAAAGAGAGAAAACAAAGAAAACAATCTCCAATTGGTGAGATTTATTTAGCATACATTTCACACTTTCTCATACAATTGCGAGCATGCATCCACAGTCAAACTGTTATAGCCAATTTTTACAAGCAACGCATTCCAGCAATATTAGGGACCAGTCATCTACCACATAACAAATGCTCCCTGTCACTATGTTCTCATCGAAAATACCAATATAACTACACCCCAACGACCCACCCACAGAGAACCATTTGTCAACTTCATTCCCAGTAACAGCAGAGCATCTGTATTGGAACACTACTATCTTGTTTCTAAATTTCATGTCAACCTGGGATGGTGGGGAGTAATTGAATCAACTTCAAGTTAACAGGAGTAGAACAGCAATCAATACAACTCATACAAGCTCTGTTGTCTTGATCTTCATTTGTTCCCCGTAACTGGTCAATTGATCTCCAGCAATACAAAAAAGTCAGAAATAGTTGCAAGAAAATATCTGCCCACAGTGCTGTAATTGATTCCTCAGTTTTGACCAACCATGTATCATTTCAGCAACATCAAGGGTAAGGGCATTTAAACAAGAGAAGTATGTAATAGGCAACAAAACCTAAACAGGAATTTTGCCAACACACAATTTGCTAACAATGATTATTACTCCCAAGATAATCATATAATTTTTAATCATTGATTTATTTTCAAGTTATGAGGTCAAACAGCTATTTATGCCAAATGAGCAGCCATACGCAAAGATAGAAACAGGAGAAATGCAGCCGAGTGTGGCTGTTATAATTTGTCAATGGGTATCAGCATTGCAGGTATGTATCAATAACACATCACACAAGTCACACTCACTGGCTCCATGAACAATGTTAATTATTTACGCAGCATAGAACTTGACAACACAATACAAACTCTCAAAAGTGGGTGTGTCATTTGGCAGCATTGGGCAGGGTGTGCTGACACCATCTGTAAACAGAGGCCAATGCGAGACCAAGTGACAGGGGCACTGACCTAGATCTAGCTACAGGAGCATGGCCACTGGGATGTTACGCCTCAAATCGCCCACGCGATGACGAGTAACAAGCGGCAAACACTGCAAATGCACACACAGTACAACCCACCCACCCACTACCCCCAAACTGCTGCAACTAATTGCTGGCTGGTTTTGACAGAGCTGCTATTTAAATATACAGAGCAACAGCCTCTGATCAGTGCCTAGGGTCAGGTATTATAGATAAGACCCAGGCCCAGCCAATAAATAAAACACAAGATATTTGCTCATTATTTATATACAAGTCGGCTTCATTCTGTTTTAAAATGTATTTCCCCCAAGAGAAATTCATGCACAGGCACCAGCGTTCGTAACGCCGTTCCCCTGTAGCGTTACCTTCTTTAAAATACTAATGCTCTATGAAATTTATTATATTGTACATGGCATTCCTGTTAAAAGGCTCGCTGCAGGCGGCTTAAACAAGAGCCATCTGGTGGAGACCGTAATTGGTGACAGGCTGTTATTTGCCTTATAAGGGGAGCCTTTTTGCTGCAGTTGCCTGAAGGAGGCATCACTGTGGTCTGCATGTAACCAGTAGGTGGAGCTACAGTGCTCTCATGTTGGCTAGCAGGACCTACAAATACACAATGACACCTGTTGACGGTCATTGTTGTTATCACCTTGACGGGCGCGGCTTCCTTAGCTCAGTGTGGCTGTGGCTTGGTGCGCCCTCTATGGGTCTGGCTGTGATCTGTGGCTACCCATGTTTCCTGCAGACCAGCGCTTGCTGGCTTCCTCCTCCTCCCCTTCCAGCCCTGCCGTCCATCTACCTCACATCCTCATCCATACATGGCACTCCGACCCCGTCGTGACAACTTCACTTCCTAACTACTACCCCGACCGGGTGGAGCAGTTTCATCGACGAGCAATTGCACTTTCAACTTCTGCCTCGTGATTTCAACATTTTTTCAAGTTGTGCAATGAATCAACACGACTAACAAGAGCTTGCTACAGGGCCAGTCTATATCTGCCAGCCAAGCGACAACAACAAACACATGCAGGGGGACCTGGCTTTTAAATAAGATTAGAAACACGCCAGTGCAGTCTGCAACTGTATCAAGGGGGCGAGAGCACAGGACACCTTGAAACATATCCCATCAGCAAGGTCAGGGTGAGGTCATGTGGGCTGCTATGCAAGTGGAGAACCTTGGCATGGCGAATTCTGCTCTCAATGCATATGATCCGAACCAGGAGACCCGCGTCCATCAAACACCATGCCAGCTGTAGGTTGTCACATGATCCAATCTCAAAAGCCACGTCTGCAGCAGCAGCCATTTGGAGCAGGATTACCTAAAAGCAAGAGGGGTTCTTGTCATTAATGGCTGGCCACAGGGCTCTGTTGTACACACACCCCTACCATGGGCGACTCTTCTGAGCGTTCTTGGCCAGCACTGCTATTGCCAGCCCCTGCTGGGGTTGCTGTGGTGCCCATTGTTGTTGCTGCTGCTGCTGCTGTTGAAGTCCTTTGGTGTGTCGGGCCTGAGGCTTGTTCACTGCTACTTGGTGCCGAGGCGAATGGGGCAAAGCTCGTAGGGGCAATGTAAGTCTGTTGAGAGCTAGTAAACACCAGACCAGTGCTACTCACTGGGTTGGGATAGCTGGCAGCCACGGGCAGAGGCTCTATGGACAGCACACTGGCTGGGTAAGTCCCACTAGGAGCCCCAACACCACCTGATAACTCCAGAGAAAGTCCCCCAGCACTGACAGCGTGAGGCTGCACAGCACTGGGTCGACTTGACTCGACTGCACTTGTGAGGACAGTTTGAGATGGGAGAGCCGAGGGCTGGTGCAAATGGACCAACATGGCAGTCTGCTGCCCGCTGGCCGGCGACACATGTTGCCTATGTGACGAGAGGTGAGCCACGGGCTGCTGAAGCTGATTACTGGCCGCCAGTGACGTGGCCACCACATCCCCGCTCCACGATCCCTGAGCAGAGTCATGAACTATAGGGGGTTGTCGCCCAAACAACTGAGGCGGATTATTAGAGTGTCCTGCAGCCCCGCCAGCAGCACCGGCGCCGGCACGACTACCGGGGGATTCACACTCCATTGACACTGCTGTACTGCGCTGCTGGCCCTGCTGGTTCTGAGCTGCGGAGTGAGAGTGAGGCTGACCGGCGTGCTGAAGGAGGCCCGCTACACGGTGTTGGTGGGAGGGGTCTGAACGGGCTCGACTTCCACCACTGCTGCTCCCCCCCGCTGTCGCTGGTACACACAACGTCAAGAGAGTCAACAAATGCTCCCGTCCTATCACAACTAGCTTAGAAACACAACAATTACACACATACACTCTACTGCATACAACTCAAATCCTGAAACAGACAAAAAGTCAGAGACATGGAAAGTGCATTGCACCGAGAAGATGCCTCACCTTGTGTGGGGCTAGCAGTGTGCGTGTGCTCCATAGCAGGGCTTGCCGACGTGCTACTAGAAGTATTGGTACTCTCATCTGTGGTACGCTTGAAGAAGTTGTGCTGCAGCGCATAATAGGGAGTGATGCGGGTCTTGGGCTCGTAGTCAAGCATTCGCCCGATGAGATCCTTGAACTTGAGGTAGTCCGAGAGAGAGTGACCGGGTTCTCCTGATCGGCGCCCCCCAGGTCCGCCCGTCTCCACACCGATGATCTCGTGTAGACGTCTCGACCCAGGGGCCTTGTACTGACACCACGCACACACACCACAACACCATTACACTATTTACTGGCGTACAGGTTGCAAGTGGCATTCAAAATCTTCCCTGTAAATTAGTACAAAACTATAATCAGAATTTCCATGAATGTTGAGACTATATAGGTTAGGGGCTTTTGAGATAATATTGGCTGTTTGCTTGGTTGCGACAAGTGGTTCTGTTTGAGAGAAAAGTTGTAAATCCTGAGTCACTTGCCCCTTTGGACAAGACAAATATTTAGCCGTTTACCAATCACAAAAACACATACTGTGCAGACTGTTACAGGGTATTTTCAATGAGCAGCCGAGTTTGTCCCATAGAATAATCAGTGACCCCATGGCACTGATTCTTACTGTAGTTGGTTCGTGAAGGTCGTTTAACTGCTTGTACCCGACATTGGGAGGTGTACTGTTTCACCTTTCATGTTAATGGAAGAAACTGCCAGATAGACTTGTTATAAATTGACATCCAGCACGGCAAGTGGACACTTGAGTTGTCTACCCTCGTATGTTTTGGCTCGGCTTGTTTGTTGGCCATACCCCAGCCATAGCCTCTACAGTATAGCTGGTACACTTTAGCTCTTGTCAATGTGGTCTGACAGTACCATCAATTGGATTGCCCATTAAACGGGAACTAGAACTAAGATGAAGAAGCCATTAGAATACAACCGCTTCTCACCTTTTTGCCATCCTTGGACTTGCGAGGCACATAAGAGCCGTCTGGCAGCTTGTCAAAGTACTTGCGCGCCTTGTGGGTGGAGTCGAGCATGTGTTGAGGCGGGGTCCCTAGCACTTCCACGATCTTCATCATCTGGTCAAACTGCGACACACATCAGGTGAAAAGAACATTACACATCAGACAAACAGAATCACATCTCAGCTTTAAGAGCTATCACTGTAAAAACTCCTGAGGCAAGGCTTACCTCATTTGATCCGGCAAACAGTGGTTCCCCGGTATGCATCTCCACTAAAATACACCCTAAACTCCACATGTCTATGGCCAGGTCGTAGGGTATACCCAGCAGTACCTCAGGCGACCGGTAGAACCTAGATTGGATGTACTGGTAAATCTACACACACACAGACACATACACTCAGATTATGATTCTAATCTAGGGGAAAGGGGAAGTAAAGAGCCATACAACTCCTTCACCCTATCCATGTCCCATGACATATTCACAACAAATCCCGATGAAATATTCAAATCCAATCTCCACTCATAGACCTACAAATACATCAACGTATGATACTCATGATCATGTTTCAAGTCGACTTACACGCTGGCCCAGTTGACAAGAACTCCCGAAGTCCACAATTTTGATGGCACTACGCTTGGGGTTACAAAGCAAGATGTTTTCTGGCTTCAAGTCACAGTGAATAATATTCAGCTCGGGAGTTGCCAAGAATAGTAGCGCTGTACACAGCTGCTGAGCAAACTTGCGTGTCAAGTTGAGTGAAACACCTCTGAAGTTGGTGTTACGAAGCAGGTCGTAGAGGTTGTAGGAAAGAAGCTCAAAGACCAGGCAGAGATGATTTCTGAACATGAAGTGTCTCTTCAACTTCACTGTAAACAGACAATTTCATGAGTTAAAAAAAAATAGCTTTGTAAATATCATGGAGGTATATGATTGAAGTGAGGTAATGTGTCAGCCATGTACCTATATAGTACTTGGATTCAGCGTCGTGTTTGTTCATCAGCTCCAGTAGCTTGACCTCAATGCGGGCCTGGTTGAGGAAAGGTTTCTTGTTCTTAATGATCTTGACTGCAACGTACTCTTGATCAACACAGTCGAACGCCTTCACCACCTGTCACATACACAGAAACAGACATGTAGCAAGTGACTGAGTACTTAGCACATGACTAGCTGGTCAGTAACCCGATGAAGCGTACTGCTGGCAGATACCTACCTGCCCAAATGAACCCTTGCCAATGAGGGAGTCCACCTCATAACGATCCAGCCATTTTTCTCCTGGTTTCACAATGTAGTCATGGTTGTCGTCATCGTAACCATCATTGATGACCAGGCGCTCCTTCTTGGATCCCTTGGGCTGTTCCCCATGAGCCGGGCCACGCCGTCGTTTCTTTGCATAGTACACCTGTAACAGCAGCAGCAATGTGAGGCAGTCTCTTGCAGACTTGATCAATCAAAAACATTGCACTGGATTCAGACACACTTTTAGAGCATGTGCTAGTATGCCTGTTACACTATGTCTGTGGAGTCCCTGTTCACATAAGTAGACAAGCCTCTTCAAAAACAAGACGTTAGCAAGGGCTGCCCGCTGGCAACTTCTCGTTTAGCCAAATCATAACCCCTACTTGACAGTCGGGCCAATGGTAAATCTTCAGAAATAGAAATCTACCCACCAGTTAAATAGGTACACACTAGTATGATGGTAGTCTACCAATATTTCCCAGGCTACTGAAATTTTGGATCTTATATTAAGAAGTATGTTCACAAGATGTGAAGCTAATGCAGGGTAAAAACTGATGTCATTGAAGCCAGATAATATCAATCATTGTATTGTCCCATGCTGACTTCAAAATACTCAGAATCTCCATAGAGCTATTACTCACTCCATGGTATTACCATATTTGGCAAATTTCATCTCTCAATTCTCACACATAAGGATATCACCATGTTCAAAGAAACTGGTTGGGACAAGTGAACATCCACTCTGACTTGTGGGACATAGTCAAGGTGAAGCTGGAGATTATTGTGTAAGAAATATGGGACAATGGTGCGACCGTGCAGACCATATAGCTAAGTATGTGATGCTATAGCACCTAGCACAACTCCAGCTTCCACAGACTTAGTATTCTACACGAGGTAAGTACCTACACATTTCATCTGGCGCCTGCTATGGCCTTGTTCTGGTATTTATAGGCCCATCCATAAATTATATACAAAACTAGGGATAAAAATAACCCTACACTGCTGCAACCTACGATATTTTTAGCAAGACATTTCATAGCATGGAATTACCACGGTTTGATATGTCTAGTAGGTGAATCTGCCATGGGCTGGAGACGCGCATTAATTTGGTCATAATTAATGAGATGGTCAGAGGTGTGAGGACAGATCATTTTCAGTTGGCAAGGGTCTACTCTGGTTCACACAACACAGACTAAACAGCGAGGTTGAAAAGCTAAACATACGCACTTTATTTCACATACTTCTTACCAACAAACTAACAAGGGAATAAATCTTCTCTGTAAGTCTAATCTCGCCTGAGCTGCCGACTATCAGAATCTGGTTGGTCTAGCACAATGGCTATAGAACTCAGAAAACATCATAAACATAACACGGGCGATGATAGAGAGAGGGTTAAGACAGGGAAGGTCTCACACGAGCCACGACATAACGCCCGCGCTACCAACACTGACATCCAAGCGCCTATCAGCCTCTGGCCATGTTGCGTGGCTGTATAGTCCCAGGGAGAGGCGTCTAGAACACCAAGGCCGACTGCCCCCGACAAGTGACCCTGGCCCCCTTGGCCGACCCCGGCGTATCAACAATATCGTTGCTCTCGTCTGCACGGCATCACCCCAACAGTAGCTACAGCAGGGATGTGCCTGGCTACGAGGCGGACATCTTATCAGGAGACTGATTGTACACCGTCCCAGACCACCTGACAACAACCTGGCGCCCACCTCGAAGCTTGACCTCACTTGCTACTTCCTCCTACACGACCCGCTTTCAGCCAGCTACATGCACTGCTAACGACGGAGAAGCGCATCGATCCTGACCAGCTAACGAGACGCACACAACCACCACTTGCACACACAATTAAGTACAAACCAATCTCCTTCACACTTAAACGATTGAGTGGAACGTAGGAGTAGTACGGCATTCCAGTAACTGGGCCTCATACTCTATAATGCACTAGCAATGCCTGATGCATATTTCGCTAACTGGGGCTTGTGTCAAATTGCATTAACTGAGGCTCGCATTGTTGAATGCAATGGTGGCTAAGGCTCATGTACATAACTGCTACAGGGGTGTGCGGGGAACCCGTTTAAAAATATCATAACTTGGACAACAATCCAGCCGAACTACGTGACAATATTCCTCGACGGGAGCAATGACCCTCAAGTCGACAACCTTTATGCTGGGACGCAATGAAAGCCCTCGACGACCAATAACGTGATGCAATTCGGAAGGAAACACGCGTGATCCAGTCACGACTCTGGCAGGCTCATACTGTGCGTGGTATTTGAATGATGGAGACAGGTCGCCTTTTGAGGTTGTCCTCACTCCGGGAGCCTCCACGCTTCCCGAGGACAACATCAGTGAAAGGTCGCGTTCCCATGCGGCGCGATGCTTCCTTTCACAGAGCGTGCGAACTGAGCGCGGGATTCCTCTGTGTTCGCTGGTAATGAGGCACCAAACGGAAAACATCGCCAACGTGCCTGTGGTGACAGCAGCTTTATCACATCACCAATGATCGGCGATAGGCTTCTACCAGACATCACTAGGTTCAGGATCTCGTCACAAGTACACTCATTTTAGCTTCGATTCTTTCGCCATCCATTGAAAAACAACCATAATTTACCCACGGGACCCCCCCAATGACAATGTACAATAAAGTATGAACGTAAGTTAACAGATGATCCCTTGATAAACCGAAACAATCAGCTAGCGGGAGACACGCGTTACAACGTAATAGCCACATTATTGCCTCACCAGTCGTAGATCAAGGTTTCTCGTAATTCGAGCATGCGATCAGAACCGCACGGGATGGTCATGCCGAGTTTATTTATAGCCTCGCACCATAACAATTACAATCTCAGACGAGGCAATTGGCCGTCCACACCGGCAGCAAACGAGTTACGTAGAGTAGATCGGGTCGGAAGGTCTGTCCGAGATGCAGGTTAAGGCCGATAACCACACGGGACATAGGAACCAAGCACTCGGGTTCCCCAGCATGCAGTAACATGTTGATAAATCGTCAGAATAATGGCGGTAACATCAAGCTGGCTTGGCTAAGCGTCTGCGTGGGTGGCCTTGGGAGAAATAACCTGAGGATGAACTATCGATTATGGGCAGAGCTAGTCATAAATCGGTCGAATGGAATGTGGATTATTGACCCGACATGGCGAATCGCACCAGGCATCAGGCGACCCGGCGTGTCACCCAAACAACGAGTCAATGTTGTGGAATAATACAAAACTGAGTTATCCTAACAGATTGTCCCATATGCTGACTGGCCTACATCCTTTTCCGCTGATCAACCAATTCACTCACTGGACGACTCCTCAGTAATACTTACCGATAGACTTACGGAGTGGCATCCAATGAACCGCCTTTATCAGTGATAGTAAGCCCATGTCACACTGGCTGACACCTAGCAATTATCTTAAAGAGGGCAGCCATCTGAGAAGTAAGCCTATGCATTCATTGAAATCGCTGAAGACTTAAACACCTTACTTTAAATGTGTACTCTATTCGCAGGAATCTCATTTTCAAGACATGTAACGGGTCTCAGATGTGGCTGGTAGGTGAGTGGTGGTGCAGTATATGAGGACTGCAAGCAGCCAACGGTGAGAGGCGAGATATGATTGTATATGAGAAGGTGACAGGGGTCCACTTACATCATTGATATGCTTGTACGTTTTGATGAGATCAACGCTGAGCTTGCGCAACGGGCCGTGGTGGGATCACGGACATTGAGGGGCAGTCTAGCAGGGGCAGTCAAGTCATTGGCGGCAGCTGAAGAGTCCACGAGCGGCCCACTCACACTGTGATGTACGGGATGAGGCTGCAGCGGGTGCATGCTACTGGTGTTGCTGCTGCTGCTGCTGCCGCCGCTGCCGTGGTGGTGATGGTGATGTAGATGATGGGGGTGGGGGTGGGGGTGGTGATGGTGGTGAGTTGTATCAGTGGCCATGGCTGCAGCTGGCTTGGCAGTGGCTGTTACAGCTGTAAGGTTGGTGACTACGGGGCCCCCGGGACCCACGTGCTGCTCGAGGCTGTGCCCCAGCCGCACATGCCCGGTGGGCTGGCCTGAAACACCACAACAACACACGATATTAGTCACAACAGCGTTATGATCGACATCACACAGCAACACAGATGACAAGGAATACATCATATCAAATGGAGAAAATGTCAGGTCAGATGGCTCTTGGGCTAGTATTATCAAAACATGAGCGTACCAGAAAACTAGCATATGTAGGGTTCAAACACCTAGGCTACATCGAGAAGATAAAATGTCAACTCAATGAATCATAGATGGGAGTAAGTTATCCCACTTCCACCAGGAGAGAAATTCATAGTCAAAGACCTACAAGTTTCTATGCGTGAATCAGCAGTTGGAAATGAATGGGTGCCGCATTATTTCATCAAATACACTTAAATAATGATAGTGTTCATGATTTTCTTGGTATGCATAAGTTCGTGAGTGTACATAGCCGCCGTTGAAACGCATGATATAGCTGGAGTGGTGGCGCTGGCCAGAACGTGTGTTGGTAAGAAGAGCACGGTGATTCGGGATGGGTTGAGTCGGTGCGATAGCATGGGTTGGTGAGAGGGCGGGATGAGCCAAGCGAAAACGTCCTACGAACACATGCGCGCCGCTGGGTAACAAATGAATTGAACTTGTCGATAAATTCCATGTGCGTAGGAGGGGGAGCTCATTGGCAGTGCACGCAACCAGCGATGAAAAAAGACGAGCGAGGAGCAGAGAGCACCCAGACATCTACGCTCGCCATTATGGGTGCAGACAAGAGAAAGGCCATGAAGGCAGAGCGGGGCGTGGCGAGGCGCATGTTGTATGAATGGGGGCGCGCGGGTGGTGTTTGGTGAGATAGAGCCAAGGAGAGTGTGCGTATCCAGGCAGCAGGGGCGGCTGAGCGGAGTAGTAGTGGTAGAGAGTAGTGAGCGGGCAGACGTACCAGGCAACGATGTGTGCAGCGTGCAGACTGCAGGCAGCAGCCATGCATTATTGACGACCACGGCTGCTGCTACTGCTGCGCCGAGAGCAGCAGAAGACAATGCTCTCATGAAGAAAACCATCATCCAGCCATCCTGCTGCCGATAGCTTATCTATTTCACCATCACAACAAGCTGGCATTGGTGAGGTCATATGTTCCAACCTGACCCCTCAAAAGCAGGCCCGACTTCAACCTCCTCAAATCATTTGTCCATTCGTCTTAACTTGGAAAGTAAACTCGGAAGCAAAATCATTTTCAGTGGATATTAAAATGTATGGGGTACACAAGGTTGACAATTGCGCGGCTAAATTCAATATGAACAAACCATAAAAGCGTATTCGGCCTCACGAGTCTGTGACCTACTGTAACGAAAGTGGATCTACTCGGACAGATCGTGAAGACATGATGGGTCTACTTGAAAAGTCTGTACGAATGAGATGGGTATACTCAGACAGTCTATATGGACGGGATTGTCTACTCGGACAGTCTGCGTCTAAGTTTATATGGACGAGATTGTCTATTTGGACAGTCTGCGTCTACATAGGAGATTGTCTTCTCGGACAGTCCGTGTAGATGTTTGCACTGCCATTTCGCGGACGGGAAAAGGACATTCAGTGATCAAGTGAGGCAGACAGTCCTTTGAAACAGTCCGCAGGTTGAATCAGTGAAAGCGTAGCATGCTTATAAGTCATGACCGACTGAAGTCCACACCTTTACAGTGTGATATCAGGTCTACACAAGATGCAACACGTACACAACACTTAAGCACGTGGCTCGGGATTCCTTCTTCGCGGAATACCCTTCTGTGAAATCCACATTGGCTGGATACGAAAACATCGTTGGACCACTTGAACAATCCAGGGATACAAGAGCCTTAAAGGGGTGACTGGGTGCTGTACCTAGATGACAGCTCGGCAGCATATCACAGCATCATTTCCTGGGTTGGCCCCCATCGAGCTGCCCCGGCCAGGTAAGACCAACTTGGCCCCGCAGCAGCAGCAGCAGCAGGCAGCATAAGCAGATGCGGCGCCAGCAAGCAGCGGCAGTTGCGGCATGAAGCTCCAAGCGCAGGATAAAGAGAGCTGAGTTGCGAAACTACCATCGTCAAGAAGCGGCACAGCACACAAGCTGGAGGCGCAGACAGCCCGGCAACCCCAGAGGAGGAGGTCGGAGACAGGCGCATTGATCGCAGCAGCAGCAGCAGCAGCAGCAGCAGCAGCCAAGCATACGGCGGGTCGAGCAGCAAGCTAGGGGCGGCGGCCTGGCTAGTGGCACAGGCAGCCAGACTAGCTGTGAAGCGGAGAGACAGGATGGCGAGGTTTTACTACAGTAATGTTGCTGGTAGTAGATAGTGGCATTGTTAGAGGCAGAAGACATGGCTCGGTAGATGACATCCCAACAATACAACCCAGCCATCTGTACCTAGACATTAACGCCCCGTCCCAACCATTGGAATGCACAGGACGTCTAACGATCGTCACCTTACAACGCCACAACAGCATATGCTGACATCGCTTTAGTTAATAAGGAGTGCACCTGCACCTAGCGTGCAAGGCTAAGGATGTCAACCTGTTTTTATAAAACAGGTAAAGAGAAGTAGAGTAAGTGCGAGAGATAGACAAGGAAACTGGGAGATGTCTCGTCTGAACGAACTGTTAAGCATGTAACGACAGACTATCCTAATAGCATGACATACTACCAGAGAGAATACTACTTTCAAGCCACCCTGACCTATGTTCAACCATCTCCTGAACTTGTTGAGATGTACTCACTGCTACATGACACTTGCTACCTTCCCCTCAAAATGACCAGGAATCACTGAAAACATCTCTCAGCTCAGTATTAATCATCCTCGTAACACATCAGTAAACATTTCGCTATTATGACAAACGACCTACATACAATACGCGGATAGGAATACAGCATTCTATAAATGATATTACAGTGTTGTACTGCCCTATAAATGAGATGGCACCAGCATATGACTGGTATTACCGGTGTCACATCATAAGCTGAACCCCTTCAATTCATAAAGAGCGTTGGTTGAGTTAGTGAGTAGTGAGTATAGGGTTAAACGGCACACCAACACTAATGTGTTATATGGCGCCTCGGCCATTCCAGCGTCTCGTCTAGGTGCGTTTCAGATGTAGCAAGGACCTCTCTGTACAATCACCAGGATCCCATTGCCCACCGACATGAGTGGCAACCCACGGCCTACAGGTTGCCCCCTATTAGTCGCCTCTTACGACGACATGCATAAGGATACAGCGGGCCTATTCTACCCTCCGACTCACCGGTGTTGGGTGAGTAATTAACTGCGCAACATTGGGAGCTCACTTAGTCAGATAATCCAGCACCATTAGGCTTTCCTGTGTTCATGCAAACCAGGCCAGGTTGGGCATGGACACATTAGCACGTTGCTGGTTGAGTCAGAGAACATTGCCAGATAGGTGCTGTCAGATGGACAGCATTACAGCATGACTACATTTCGTTATATCTTTACTTATCTGGCAACCTACACAATGGAAGTACCTCGTGGACGGTGAAGACTACAACCCGAGAACGACAGCTGCTGGTTGAATGAGATCTCTTGCGTGGTGGGCTAAGACGTCGATTTGAGATTTAACGACGTACGAAAGGGTACCTACACATGTACTAGTGTCTCAAAAAGCCCATACTCTTAAACTTCTGATGCAGAAGTTTTAATATATCAGTCATCAAAGATACGGGGCGTTTTAAGACTAGAGTGCCAGTGGGTACCACATTATGCTTGCCCGTCCGCTGCTACAGCATAGCGCCAATAAGCGAGACAACACACCTGACTCAGTGGCAGTGGAATGCAAGCTATGCGCCGTTGCAAGCAGTCCAACTGACTTCCTCGTTACCTACATCCCGCAACACCATCCAACCGCCCATCTTAACGGAAACTCAACAACCAGACACTGACTTACCACTGACAGGAACCATAAAGACACCCACTGATTTAATGTTACTCATTGATTTAACATGAACCATAAAGACACCCACTGATTAAATGTCACTCATTGATTTAACATGAACCATAAAGACGCCCACTGACTGAACAGAAACCATACAGGCACCCACTGACTGAACAGAAACCATACAGGCGCCCACTGACTGAACAGAAACCATACAGACGCCCACTGACTGAACAGAAACCATACAGGCACCCACTGACTGAACAGAAACCATACAGACGCCCACTGACTGAACAGAAACCATACAGGCACCCACTGACTAAACAGGAACCATACAGATCCCTACTGACTTAACAGGAACCATACAGATCCCCAATGACTTAACAGGAACCATACAGATCCCTACTGACTCAACAGGAACCATACAGATCCCTACTGACTTAACAGGAACCATACAGATCCCTACTGACTTAACAGGAACCATACAGATCCCCAATAACTTAACAGGAACCATACAGACGCCCACTGACTTAACAGGAACCATAAAGACGGTCACTTTCTTAACAAGAACCATAATTGTATTACTACTCCTTTATAACAGGCAACCACCTATACAATAGAAACCCAATTTCCTAATAATAACAACCACCGCTAACCAATAAGGAACAACATTACCAGTCACTTAAATAATGGAAACTTCGTTAACTTTTGAAGGGAATTATACTTCCGACCAAAAAACTAGAACAGTTAAGACGATAACTTTGTTGTGGAGAATAAACTGTTCAGCCATATGGAGCATGGGAACCAAGCCAACACAATGACAAAAACCATTGACCCAAGTGACCCTGTTCTTTCACAGGCTCAATGTCTCTCATATCACTACATGACAGGCTGACAGATAGTGACACTGGTAAGTCGCATCCAAAGATTGTGTCATTAGAATATACAGGTGCAGGGTGCTATTGTTGACATTTACATTTCTCATATCGATAATACATTCATCCAGCATTTCCAGTGTTGTGTACATTCCATATAAGGTACAAAAGAAATGTAATCATTATCACAAATCGCCTTATCCTCTGTGTCATTGACATAACTGTATATTATATAGTGTGAGGGACGTAACAAAGGTGACCAGAAAGATGCGGTCTGGGAGGGCAGAGGGCAGCTCTCCAACGGATCAGAGCACTGAGGCACATTTTTTAAAAAATCAGAAAATTATATTGGTAAAGACGATCATAAATTAAGTAAAGTCAGATTTTTTGATTTTTGACAGGATGTGATAAATATACAAAATATGGCACATGGTAAAGGTTATTTGACATCCCTAGCAGGCAATAAAACAAAAAAAAGATTGAACTGTGCATGTGCAGTTCCTCAACCTGTGCGCTATTCATCTTCATTTAGGGAAACTAAGTTCTGAGCCTGTGTAGAAGGTGCCAACATTGATAAATCATGGGTGATTAGGTATTTCCAATACTACGAAAGGAAAACCAGTCATTCTAGGAACCAGGAAAAAAAAACGGAAACAAAATACATAATGAGAAAAGCACCTTTAAGATAACAGGTAGTGTATTGCTTAAGTGATTCTGACAGGATTAGACTTTGACAGCAAAGTAACAACCTACTCAGATACAGGCGGCGACTGTTGACATTGCGTTCAACTCTAGGCATGCCTATAAACGTGGCTGTGTCACCATAAAGACACCGCTGATCCATTATCATTCCTTTCACCTTACTACCAACGACCATGCTGTGTCACTTCTGGGTCTTTTTAACGGCACTCAGTTGCGGACGGCGCGCTCTGTCCACCCCAGATAACCTTCAGGACAATCCAGCTATTAAATGCTCCTTCAGTAAGTTCCGCACCAATTGAGTGATATTCCAGTGTAAACTTTGAGGGGTATTCCTGAGTGCACTTATCAGATATATCATTGTATGAGTAATGTTCAGGCATACTTCGAAGGTTGTAAACGTCACTAATGATCGTATTCGGGAGTTACGCCACTAACTTCCCAGCAACATTCTCCTGAGGATACTTGAGTTCGGAAATTGAATGCGAAGGAGTGATGGTCCATAAGCGGGTGCCTAGCGTCAGACGCATTTCACACGTCAGACTAGCGTCATCAACGCCATTCACACGTCTAGTGGCAAGATACTACCGTCATAGACAGCGTCCACTCGTCTTGAGGCGAGAGGCTGGCACTAAATAATAAACGGCAACCCTCACACGGGGCCAAATGACAATTCCAGTAGTAACCGGTTACCGTCCCCAAAGCGGGTCATCAATTCACCATTGCATAGATCATGGTACAGGTGTAACAACGCCTGTTCCAGACCGAATACATCGAGGTCATATCCCAGGTACATCATACCGTAGACCGGGCGATAAATACTACTTTTAATGGTCAATCGGTCGAAACATGGCACGAACGTAAACATCACATAGATATATATCTCAAGTAATTCTATCTGATGGACACCAAAAAGACGGCTTATAGGCTGAACGACACTCAAGCGGACGCGAATCTTGAGGATGGCGGTGACTGCAACTCAGCACTACAACCAGAAAAATCTTCTCTGTCTAATGAGGCCAGATGACACCAATATCCACTGCTTGTCTCCTTCCCCACTTACAATAGCAGAGACAGATATCCTCACAGCAACACAATCAAGAAGCACATTCCATTGGTCTAGATTTTTTTCCTTGACATACTTATAATGACGGAAGTGCGGTATTCAGTTTGCGTGTAGCAAGGGAAACTATATGCAGTAAGCGCGCTCCAATGCATATGTCTGGATGGGATCCACGCGCGCACACTTAAGACACGAGTGCTTGTGAACGATAGCCAGTCCAATCGGCCCCCCTGCTGGGGATAGTCCAGCGACGGAATGATTTGCGTTCTCGCATTGCGTACAGTCCTGCCAACACGAACCATCCCCTATCAATGACCTGAAGCCACCCACTTATTCATCCGAAACTCCTTCACATCATTGAACTTAGTCCTGTGCAGAAAGCGTGGGTTGTGTGCAAGTGTGAGAGATGGAAGGTACGGGCGAGCAGGCCGAGATATATGGCCAGTCAAGGAGCAGCAGGTGGTGTTTGATGGCCACGAGCCGGCCCCGACGCGAGCGTCTTCATCGCCCCGGCAACACGCCTGTCCACAAGCGCTGCCCCAACCCCTCAATCACCACACAACCCCAACTAACTGTCACCCCCTTCCCCATTGACACATCCATCAACACTACCCACGAAATTATCCGACCAACCAAAAATACATCTCAATTTGCCTTCACAAGCACAACGGCTAATAATCTCATAAAGCCACTCGCTGCCAGATGCAACGCAGAACCTGAGGGTCTGTGATTTAGCACGCAAGGCTATGTAGTCAGATCTGCATGATTTCGCTGTGACATTCCGTACATTTGTCGCAGCTGTTTAGCTATGCGGATGCTCGTGGAGTGTTCAACAGGTCAATCAACCTTATTGGACTTGGTGTGATGGGTTCGTTACGCACAACTATAACTTTGACAGCACACCATGGAATATGATGAGGCGGCACAATAGAACGGATCTCATCCATGATTTTTTCCGCTGGTAATGCGAGTAATTGGTCGTGTGGTGGTGAGCCTATGGTAGAATATGGGGGAGGAACGTGTTGCCGAGCAGCCCATCCTGTCCGCGAGCACCAAACCGCCGGTCTTGATGGACAGATTGCAGCAAGTCGCATACGGACGATTTCAAGTCTGGCGAAGTGGACCAGATTGTCCAGACACAACAATCACTTTAAATTTCAGATGACGCTGCCCCCACCCCAAAAACCTTTACCTATAGGAAGCACCTATCCGAGATGCTTATGGGGGTTTCCTTGCCATTTGTCTTAAGCAACGCCTAACGACGTATTTTCGTCAAATCGTAGATCAACTATCAGGCTATTTAGGGTCTTATATCAGGCCCTTAAGGGTCATTTGTCAGGTTAGATTTAATATCAAGATGGCTTATAAAGCAGGAAGAGTGCAAAAAAGCCATTGACGAGTACAACAGATTTGGTGAAATAGGCTGTCGGTGCTTCATCCAATATATTATACTCATAAGGCGAAAATGAGCCGAGTTGATTGATTTCAAAAATATATATCACATTTCATGGCTGAAGACATAATGAAGGCATGTAACCACTTCACTTAACAGATAACATTATTTACATCACAACCCTTTACATATTATGGGTCAGCTCTCCACCTGTTAGGTCATTGACCTTGACAGAAAGCTAGACACAGAAAGCTAGACCATTCCTTGGAGAACACAGTACAGATCACCCTACTTTCCAACACAGCCAGATGGCCCAGACGGGGCAAGGTTGAGGGATGATTAAAAGATCACTTCACCAATACCAGTCTCTCACCCTTCATCAGTACCAGCAACTCACCCTACATCTGTACCAGCCACTCACCCTACATCAGTACCAGCAACTCACCCTCCATCTGTACCAGCCACTCAACCTACATCTGTACCAGCCACTCACCCTACATCTGTACCAGCCCCTCGCCCTCCATCAGTACCAGCCCCTCGCCCTCCATCTGTACCAGCAACTCACCCTCCATCAGTACCAGCCACTCACCCTCCATCAGTACCAGCAACTCACATCTTCATCTGTACCAGCCACTCACCCTACATCTGTACCAGCAACTCACCCTCCATCTGTACCAGCCACTCACCCACCATCAGTGCCAGCAACTCACCCTACATCTGTCCGAGCCACTCACCCTCCATCTGTACCAGCAACTCACCCTACATCTGTCCAAGCCACTCACCCTACATCTGTACCAGCAACTCACCCTCCATCAGTACCAGCAACTCACCCTCCATCTGTACCAGCCACTCACCCTCCATCAGTACCGGCCACTTAACCTACATCTGTACCAGCCACTCACCCTACATCTGTACCAGCAACTCACCATCCATCTGTACCAGCAACTCACCCTACATCTGTACCAGCCACTCACCCTCCATCTGTACCAGCAACTCACTATCCATCTGTACCAGCAACTCACCCTACATCTGTACCAGCCACTCACCCTACATCTGTACCAGCAACTCACCATCCATCTGTACCAGCAACTCACCCTACATCTGTACCAGCCACTCACCCTCCATCTATACCAGCAACTCACCATCCATCTGTACCAGCCTCTCACCATCCATCTGTACCAGCAACTCACCCTACATCAGTACCGGCCACTTGAACTACATCAGTACCAGCCACTCACCCTCCATCAGTACCAGCCACTCACCCTCCATCAGTACCAGCCACTCACCCTCCATCTGTACCAGCCTCTCACCCTCCATCAGTAACAGTCTCTCACCCTCTACGAGTACCTCACCATCTATCAGTTCCTCCAGTTCAAAATCCGTCAATATCAGCCTTTCACCCTTCATCAGTATCCATTCTAAAAGACCCAGACTTATATTTCAACGAAACACAACTACTAATGGCTGCTAACATATTTCTCCCTACTCCACTACCCCAACGAACTCTGGTCATCCAACACCATATGCTAGTGACACAGAAGGCGTGGGTCCATTTTCTTCCCAATAAGTACTTGCCCGCACCCACAACCCTCTCCGCATACGTCATGGGCCGCGCCAGCAGACGTCTGGACGCGCTATGCGCCCTCGTCGCCAACCCAGATGGTAGCAGCTTGCCAAAAAAAAGCCACCTCGTGCAAGAGTCTTGTGTGCAGAAGTAAAACCCAAAACCATGGAAGGTCCCATTGTGACCTCCATACGCAACACTCTATTAGTAACCCACTGCATTGTCATAGCAACGACCCGGAGGTTAGGTCATCTGAATGATTGATAACTCAAGAAATACGACAGCCTGCTGCCTAAATAGCCCACCAGGACAGTACTATGAATACCCATCAATGAACTAAGACTTCCTAGACTATGAATCTGAACGGGCGCCTGAAGCCCCATTTACTGCTATGAAGAGTAGTAAAATCTAGTCATTTGTGAAAATTGACATTTCTTTTGCCTGCAGCATCATGCAACAAAGATTATCATATGCACAGAAACACACAACAATAGGATATCAATATGTAGTTGATTCAAAGTGTAAAGTAAAATTGTGGTTAACATAATCATTAATTACATGGGTAATATTGAGATTATGATGGTAGACATGATAGGGGAAAGTCCAAGTCAATGACAAAGCAACTATATCAATTATACCTCAACACAACACCTTGTTTGCTGACAGTCGGATAAAAAACTCCTTCAAACATGGTCAGATCACCATCGAAATGCGCAATGAACACAGATGGTTTTTAGAGACACCTCAAAAGAGCAAAACATAAGATAGAAAGAAATTTTAAAGCACAATTGAAAGCCAACATCCGGTATCATGGCTTTTAACTAGGGCCCAGTTGTTGGCACTTCATCATTACACAAGAAACAGTTCTTAATGTAAACATCCGTCGCTGGGGATATGCGCCGGGATGCTTGAAAATAAAATGATGTTAACCTGGCCATTTATGTAATCATCGAAAACTCGGTCATCTTACACAGCGTTCAGCTAATCGCATATGAAGACTTGCCTGTCCGCCCACAACCAGGTCAGATTTGTTTGGGTTGGCGCACAACGGTCACGTGATCCCGCTATAAATAGAACATACACTCCACAACATGGAGGGTGGAAGCGTACAGCTTGCTATTTATCTACGGTCGATGGAGTCGATCGATTCGCTGGGACCAAATTGTCAAACGCAGTGTCTTCTAGGCAGGGATTGTAAAATCTGCGCATTACTCGAACAAGTACGACGCAAAACCAACTGCGCAAAATAGAGCATGGCGTGTACCGAGTATGAATACATTGGAAAGCATACAGCTATGCGAATTGGCATTGATGATAACCCACTTGACACATTCCGGCTCTCAACCGATCAGAAAAATGGTGAAGGTTATTTGGTGACAGTTAGTGTGAATGAACACGTCTGAAGCGTGTGACCTGTTCAAACTCGACACACTCGACTGCGTCCAAGGATTGTCTGTTGACGACTTGGCGCAGTGATATGAACACGGGACCATTCGGTGCAGAAACAAGTGACGACGAGTGCGCATGAGGACATATCAGACTCTGATTGACAGAAAGTAAAAAGGTCACTCGGAGAACCTGAACAAAAACTTACCCGGTAGATGGAAAAGAGGCACAAACGATAACTGAGAGAAGTTCCAATAGCAATTCAATCAGCAGAGCAAAAACAGTTAGTCCCCATGTTAGACCAAGAATGCAACAATTCCACATTTCCAGGTATTATTTCAACAACCCCCTTTCCACAAAACCACTGCTCTTTTATTTTTAAATGGCTATAGATTTTAAATTTGAAATTTAATTAACTAACTGATTAGCACAAAGCTGTTACCAAAGAACTGAACACAAACTCCAAGAACATTTTGTAATTAACACTAGGAAAGTGTATATATTATAGTCAAAGCACTATAGGTCAATAGGGATAATCTTTCTAATGTCACAATCCATTGAAATAATGTAAATAACAAAGCCAGCAGAACAATGAACAGAACAGCTTGCTGCTTCAGCGAACCAACTACCAGCATAACTAGAAAGAGAGTATTGACTGAATCTAAACAGCTACCACCATAACGAAACTGCCAGATGTGTCCATTCAATCTGAATAAAACAAAGACGAAATTGTTGTTAAGAAATCTATTTCAATGATATTAGGCCATTAACAATCATAGACCTAAGTACAAGCAGCCATCTGTGATGCCAGTATCATCATATCACTATGCACACATCTCGCACAATATTATCAGATTGAAGCCAGGAGGTTAATAACCAAACAGTGAGTTTGATGGAGTATATGTGTTTGGAAAGAAAATTGGTATTAAATTCCTATTTCAACCTGGAGTAAAACTGAAGCAAGCACAACATTTGGTCAAAAGCCAATGTAGCTCAGCCAACAATTCGGACACCCTCTCAGAGACAATGACATTTCAGGAGTTGAGACGTTCATTGTTCAGTGATTTTAACACAGGACGAAAAACTGTAGCCTATGCTAAACTGTATCATGACAGAAAAATGCCACATCACTGAAACAAGTGCCTTGATTTACACAAACTAGACATGATAAGTCTGATACCAGTCACTTGTTACTCCAGCCAATAAATTGTCATCAGAGATGTTTCTCCAACCATTCCAATTAATCCTAGAATTTAATTATGCTACAAGGAAATATACTTAAATAACAACAGCAAAACGGAAGCTGCAAATCAAGCATATATATATATATTTATAGTGTCTGTGTGAGTGGGTGGGTGTCTGTGTGTGCATTTGACTTAGATGACCTTGTAAAGTGTGACTAACTTCCCTGATCTGCAAAGATACTTAGTCCACCGCAGCAGAGCATAGCTTCCCTGAGGCAGTGAGTCACCAATGCACTATGAGTATGACCAATCATATAATTACATCATATGAATAATAAGTCTCAGCAATGTACTGCAAACAAACAAAATTACCCCTAAAGAAACATATTAATATTATGTGTATTGAATGCATCTGGATGCTGAGCCAAATCCATATGATAAAACTACTGAATGTAGAAGTACACAACATATCAATACCAATTATGTAAGGACTGACAAATGTTTTTATTCATGAACAGATAATAAGCTGGATATTTCAATAATCATAGACAGTGATTTCAAAACAAAAACGATATGCATAGCCCACAGACAACGTTGTAGGCCCGAATTTACACCAGCAACCCATTACACTGGTTAAAACTGTAACCACGCCAGGCATCGATTTCTGTGTGGGGGCATTCCCAATGCGCCAGACGAGATGCACGTCAGAACATGATTAACATTGCAAATGCCCAACCGCCGCTTTGCTGCTCGTAGACTGCGCCATTAAGTTCTGTCTTTAACGATGAAAACCTTGCTAAAACCCTGATTTTATTGCCAAATTATGATAAGTAAAGTTCTGTAAATGACACATGAGGAGGGATGACTAAGACTTAGCAGGAAATCGGTTTCCGAGAGAACCCCAAATAAGGGGCATGACACACCAAACATATGAATACACACAAATGACGCACTTACGCCACATGGCCAGCCGTTTGAACTTTGACCGCAAAGGCAAAACACCGTATTTTCGCTCACAGAAACATATCATTCTAAAAGAAGAAACATATAATAATGAAGCTGTGCTTTTGTACATTACTTTGACACCATCAGTGTCCGAAAGATATATATGTACTGTAATAAAATGGCGATTGAATGGCGCACTATTTTCTTCGAGGCGAGGCCAAGACGTCAAAACATGGCTTCGTTCGTGTCCAATATGTGGGAGGGTTAGGTGAACCAAAATAACACAAAATTCAGACAGTAAGAACATGTATTAAAACTCACCAACGGTCCTCGATGTTCTAACTATCTTGACAGCGTTGTTAGCGATTAATAATAGATGTCAACACGAAATCCTTGCTGGTTTAATCCTGACCTATATCTTCAAGTCCGAACTCAGTCGCTCATGTAGGCGCGCCAATTTGCCAATTTCAAATCCGCCACATTTATCCAATCACAGTGAAACGAATATACTATTCCGTTCGATTTAACTAATGTGATCTATTCCGATGATTTTTAACTTCCGATCCATGTTTAAGAAACGACGTTATATATCCATCAACACCGTAAAACTCCTCGAATTTCGCCCAATGCACCGAGCAGACAAAATGGCGGAAGCGCAAGGACGTATTGCGTTTGAAATGTATTCAGGTTATTCAAATGACGCGTAAGCACGGTTGCCAGGGCAACTGTCAATCAAAGCCACGTTTTGCGCTGACGTCACGCAGGCTGAGACAAAATGCCCGTATGAACATGTGCTTGCTTTGTTTACTAAACAATGTCCTGGATTGCAGGTACGCGCTGGACAGCTGTCGAGGCAGCTACTAGATTGACCCCGGTCTGCGCACTCAAAGTGGATACAAAAGAGACGCACAGAGGAGTAAATTAATCGCATAACTGTATAATTAATGAGAAACAGAGTTAATCATTACCGTGCGGCGACTGGTTAGTATGGAATAACATACTGTGAAAAAACACATAATTAAAGTTATAATTCAAATTTCACGACATAAGATAAGCTTTTGGGTTCCTTATAATTATTGACAAAACAATGAAGATCTGACATTAGTATAGTGTGTGTTTGGAACATTTTACCCGTAATCTGTCACTGTGAATTATAGTTTGCAAGGTCATCGCCTTGAATGCTTAAACTGCCTACAATGCCAATACTTGAATTCATGTCATGGATTAGGCACATTCTATTATGGTCGATTTTGGTATAAGGTGGGGTTAGGGCGGGCATAAGGCTTGGATTACGGTGGGGTCACGGCATGTATTGGAGTGGGGTCACGGTGGGCATTTAGGTGGGGTCACGGTAGGCATTGGGATGGAGTAATAGTGAGGTCTACGATGGGGCCATGGTGAAGATTAGAGTGCTGTCACGACTGGGAATCAACTGTCGCATTAAACCGAGTAACCAGGTAATCTGGTAGCCACCATGATGCTAATAGCCTTCATGGATAACATTCTGGGTCATTTATAGCTCCAGTCTAGGCAACGCCAGGCAGTTTGCTTGTACATCATAAAGCCTTGGTTTTGTCTGCTACTACCAACTGCCAAGTAGAACATTTACATGTTCTATATTACGTTCTATATTGGGCCAAGACATTGACAAAACATGAGAGCAGTTGCTCTCACCTTGTGTGAATGTAATAAATCGATGAATATTTCAAAAGGAAGGAAATGTTTTACTGACCGAAGAATGGGAAGCTATCATTATGGTACCTGGAGGTAAGGGGTGTTAACATCAATAAATGTAACCATGCGGATAAGGACCATAAGTATGATGACGATTAACGTAAGGATGATGCTGATTCCCAACTTGATGATAATTTATTGCAACCATGTCATCAATCAGGGGTTTGTTTGGGGTTTGTTTGTTTGGGGTTTTTTTTGGGGGGGGGGGGGGGGTGTCAATTCCTAGAAGACCTGTCGCATATAATTTGATTGATCTGTTTGAAAGGGAATCTACCCCTTTCATGAACTGGTGTTTTAGCTGCTGTAACGTCATCAGGATACGTGCTTTATTGTATTCGGTCCACTACGTTATATTTGGTGTGATGTTTCATATGTGATTCATTCGGTTGTTACAAGCGTCATCTGGAGGTTATATCGTAATTGTTGTTACAAGCGTCATCTGGGGGTTATATCGTAATTGTTGTTACAAACGATATCTGGGGGTTATATCGTAATTGTTGTTACAAACGTTATCTGGGGGTTATATCTTAATTGTTGTTACAAGCGTTATCTGGTGGTTATATCGTAATTGTTGTTACAAGCGTTATCTGGGGTTATATCGTAATTGTTGTTACAAGCGTTATCTGGGGTTATATCGTAATTGTTGTTACAAGCGTTATCTGGGGGTTATATCGTAATTGTTGTTACATGGCATTGTTTTGTATGAGTGGGGAGGGGGAATATTTAAACTGAGGTAGGAAAAATAAGGGATGTCACTGGGCTAACGCAGGGGTCAACAAATGAATAGGAATATGTTTTTCGAGTGAATATGTTAGCCGCCGACAAATGAGCACTTTTACCAATACTGTGATCTTGACATCGTTGAATTTCACTCTACAATTGATCAAAGACGATTTTAATAAACTTATCTCTCTTGGCGCACTATACTCGCGCTATTTTCAATTTCGATACAAGTTTAATATTATTGCTATTTAAATAACTTACATTATGATAAAGGGACAAGCTGACTTGGCATAATTGCATTATGATATCGAAACATGTACAAGCATTGCATGTTGGTTGGTGAAACCAAAACCCACTTTAATAACTTTGAGCCATGCTGTGGCCCCTATCAGTAACTGGTACTGAACATAGTCGTGCCATATGAACAGCTTATGGTGCCTGATCGGTGCTGTATCTTCAGAAATGACCGGGTTTCATTTTAAAGAAATATTGAAACGCCGTAAAGGTCTGTCCCCAAAACAAGGCAACGCCACCTTGTGACTTCCACTGCCAAGCATCTGCCAAACGGTTCAACGCAATTTCAAATGGCGCTCGGAAGCTTGGCAAAGGGAACCGAGTGCCAGCGGCTAAAACTACGTTGCGTCTGGTTTTCCGCCAATCACCATCTAATTACTCTGCGATGGAGGGACATGCATTTCTGAACTGGTTCATAGAGGAGGTTCAAAGGTTTTTTTAGAGCCATCATCAATTACGTAATGGAACCAATAGCAACAAAAAGTCAAAACATGATTATAAAACACTCCGAGAAACTACATATGAGGGCAGCCCAAAACTTCACAGACTTATTCCTAATTTACTTTTTTTTTTACAAAAGATAATCGTTCATAAGGTTGAGCGCCTGTGGGCATTACAATGTCTCCTGTCACCGTAGATCCGGCGGAACGTAGCCCCCACGGAACGTAGCCCCGGTGGAACGGTGATAGTTTTATACTAAGACGTCCTGTAGGGCTACTGTCACTATGGGGTCTCCTGTCATTAAAGCGTTCTTCTGCAGTTAAGGCAATTTCGTTACGAAAACTGTTATATATTGCCCTAATTAGATCGGATTTAGCATCGTCTTTCGGTCACGATCTCTGGTATCGAGAACTGATGCTAGCTCGGGTCAAACCCAGTAAGACGTAAAGACGAAATGAGTGGGATTACGACCCACATGGAATCACGTCATTTTGATGGTTTTATATGATTCATCACACCGTAATTACATTCAAGCTCGGACGCGACGCTTACTAGTAAGCAAACCAATTTCCAATACCGAATCGATCTTTACAATGTCACGGCGGTCGTGCGATTGGTACGCGTTCTGATTTCACTAACGTTTGCTTCCCGTTATGATTCACACATCTATATTTGTGCATTAGGACTCGGGGGTTTGTATTGGCCCGGCCGCAGCTATCTTCTATGCAAACAGAATGTATACTAGATAGCTGTGCATTGGGATATGAAATCAACAAAGTCAACGGTCACCTACTAAATGAAACTTGCGGGAAGCTTCAAACGAATGTTGAAGAGATAAATATTATATAATCTTTGAAACTCCAGAATAAATTGTAATCTCGTGTGCCAAATCCACATAGCTTAGCACCACCCCGCTCCGTCACACGCATATACAAGAGTATAATCGAGATATTCTGCTACATGTATGTGATAAAGGATCGCTGATTTCTACCCGCATCTCTGCATCAGCAAGGAGTCAATAGTTATTTTCGACTTGTACTCATAGATATATTCCCCGAACGTTTTTTGATAATGCTATGAATTTTCGTTGCATGTTTGTTTCTGCTGGTACCTAGGTCAGCGTACAGGTGTTGCAATAATCACAGACAGTTACCTGCATTATTGTAATCGACAACAAATTGTGAGACATATTTTGATAAACAAATGAATACACATCACACCTATGGATGTGTGCATTGGCAATTAGTCAGCATATACCCGTACTTTTCCATGATTTTCTTAGATTTGGGATCCGCACATTAAATCAAGTTGTAGTCTTTTGAATCGCAACCTTTTGTTTTTTCACAAGCTGTGAGCCAGACGTTGGCATCCGTGGATAGTTCTCGTAAAATCGAAGTATCCGGTGCTTTGTTCCCGGAGGGCTTTCACTGTGCCTTCATCCCATGACCACCTCGTATAAATAGAACTTCTTCGGCATCAGGTTTCTCGCAAGACAATAGTTCAAGCTTTCAACAGACGTACAAAACCATCCTTAGTCCAAATCAAACTATCCTTAGTTCATATTGAAACACCCACAGTCCATATAGAAACAGCCTTAGTCTATATCAAACTATACTAAATTAAGTCCATATCAAACCTTCCTTAGCCCATAAAAAAATCGTCCTTAGACCGTACAAAACTGGCCTTAGTCCATTCGGATCATATAGATGCTGTTGATAACACAACACACCTTACGGAAAAATAACCCTGACTTACCTTGGCCTTATTGTCATCGTAATTCACGTCCACGCTGTGAATAGTTCTCTCATTCTTCGGGCTACTGTTTTGACAAGAGAACCCGGCTCGCCATTGCAACAATAGGCTTTTTGGGACAGGTTCTGGTGCGCCCTCTATGAGTCCTGTTTGTCATCATCATCATCATCATCATCATCATCATCATCATCATCATCATCATCATCATCATCATCATCATCATCATCATCAACAACAACCTCATCAACATCATCCACGTCACCTCGCCATGCGTCCACCACAATTCTCATAATCTACATATGACTTCACCATCATCGTCAACATCATCAACATCATCATCATCAGCAAAAAAAAAAATCTTCCACGTCATCTCACTATGCGTCCACCAGCATTCTAATAATCTACCTATGACATCACCATCACCATCGCAGGCACTCGGAGTTGTGAGACGCTGGTGGTTGTTTCTCTATGTCTCACATAACTCTGTGTCATCATTCATAACCATCATAGTCGTCAACATTGTTCCCGTTATCATTATCCAAATCATCATCATCATTGGTCTTTATAAAAACTAATATAAATGAATTTTAAAAAAACAGTTGACTTACTAATCACGAGGGAAGCTGCAATACCCATCACCATAGTAACAAGTAGTCCTAGTGGAGCGTACCACATGTATGAGATAGAGAGTAACTTCTCGAACCCTGACCTATGCACATTATTCATGTGATAATTAGAATATGTAACCGTTGAATATTTACAATGTGATATGAACGTGTTGAAACACATATACTCTTACATGTCAGAGGCGCCAGAATCCATGGTAGCTATTGTGGCACTGGTGTTGGCCAGGCTGTAGACCATAGTAGAAGTGAGGTTTTCGAAAGCGCTTTCTGAGGAGGAGTTATTTAGGAGGGAGTTACAACCCTCCACTGAGATCGGAGGTAATGGTTTGTTGACTGGCGTAACATACCGGGAACCGATGCCCACCACAAAATTCAACCCCAGGCCACATAAGGTTCCGATTAGAGCGCCCTATTGGTAAAACGTAGTTATATATTATTCATATCGTGACCCAAAAATCGGCTTTTTGGTTGATTCATGATTTGATTGAGACAGTTTAAGAATTAAAATTTGAGAATTGTAACTTAAATACCGACTTTCCATTCAACGAAGGTGACGATTCCACCGAGTAAAAATAGCCCTAATAACGGCCCACCAACAGCGCCGCTAAATGTTCCAGAAATCTGCAGATTACGAACCATAATCATTGATCTAAGAGTGTATTAGAAACACATTGATAAGAGAGCAATCTCATCAATAATGGGATGGGGCGGCATCAAACCTTACTTGGGTAACAGGGCCAGGCATTGTAGACGCGAAAAAGGCGATAGCAGTCGCAAGAATTCCATAAAATAAAACTGTACACATAAGTCAAGAAACCTGGTATTCAAGTTTACTCATAGATTGAATAGATCTCATAATCCTATCATTGTAAATTTGTTACAGTCTAGTCGGGTGTATACATCCAATATTAGACGCCACTGGTGCTGCCTTCTGTATCTAAACTGTACATTGACTCATGTTCACCCTGCATATGTTTAGCTTATTATTTCATGTTGTTTTTCATTTTATGGACCACTTATATTTTTGTCAGTATAAGCTGTGTCTGGAATAAAGCTTATCTATCTATCTATCTATTTAAGTCATGCTGCTATTTTGAGAGCTACCCAGAATTTGATAACTGGGCTTCTGGCTATTTTTGGTGGATACATGTGGACTTTTCATAATGATATTTCATTTATTTTTTGTTTTATTTACCAAGAAGTCTGTTGATGAAAGCTGCCTTCTTTTCTGACATCTTGGGTAAAACGTAAATGAGAATGGTCTTCCATGTGTTTGCGGCACTCCCACTGAGCGAAGAGGAAACTGAGCTGACACAAAAGCAGTGAATAACGGAAAATGAGCTCAATAGAAATTCACTCATCAATGTTAAATAACACTATCAAGAAGTCAATATTCCTCCCTCCCCCAACAAGAAGTTAGATGTGAGTTGCATTTCTGCTTTGGTATAGGTGTATCATTGCTCGGTTTCTATGTGATGCACATGTTGCTGTTTTATCCTGTAGTAAACCTTATTCAACGCAATCGCTCTAACCTGAGAGCACCGCTGTAGAGGGTGGCGAGAAACAAGCCATTAAAGCCAGATATCTTACGGAAACTGACACCAACAAAATACGTCAGCACCTGAAAATCACAGGTAAAAGGTAGTTTTGTTGACCCATAAACAAAAACTAGCTACAAATAGTAATCAATACCATTCTGACACCTACTAAATCAAATTATTTATTTGAAGGCGCTAAATATAACCTGGTTGCCTGATGTAATATCGCCATTGGCTCTCGGATCACATTGTATGTCAGAGAAGAAACCCAGCACAGCCATGCCAGTGAGGAAGGCCATGGAAGCCATAACAGCCGTCACTGGGATATTGAGTAGCATTGTGCTGCAGACGAACATAGATGGAGCGTTAAGAAGATGGCTAGGTCATTGTTTGGTTCTGTTCAGAAAGAGCCTTCCCCCTTGCATGGCGTTGATCCACTTGAAATTTCTCAATGTGGCATTTATCTTATTTATCTTTAGGCGCCATATAACACACTCATGCTGGTGTGACAGTATACCCTACACTTTCCTTATCTTATCTTAATCATCGCAATCTCCGTAATGCCAACTTATACCAAAGCCTTTGTTACTGAACCTGCAACATGTTGATCACGTGACATGGGAATGTATTGAGAGACGCCGCTGACAATTTAACTGCACAGCAATCGTCGCAGCAATACCTTATTCATACACTCTCATCCAGATGACTCTATACTTACGCCCTGGCCTGACACAGAGACTTGGTGGCAGAGAAGCGTTGGACGGAAGCTTGTTGGATGCCGTAAATGAGCACCCACTGCGTCGTACCTCCGAACAAGAAGCCCCAGAACGTGTGGCGAGTAGTGAAGTCACCGCTAAAGCTACACGCAATAAAACTCACTTATATTTGACAATAACAGCTACACATTTATGCTACATCAGTACTACTATGTAGGAAAGTCGTGATCAATTTGCGGTCCATACTTGACGCCTGTGAGGCGGCCTTCTTCATTGGCCTGATGGAACGCGTGAGCTATCCCACCAACGTCAATACTCGCCTGATAACACGCACAACAACAAACTCCACTACTGACCCACGAATGCAATGCATCTTTCTTGATACGAATTGATTGTTAGTGGTCATAATAATATGAGAGGGACTTTGATATACACATAGAGTACCTTGATAAGTACTGCCATCATCCCTCCAGCCATAACGAGGATCTGCATAACGTCCGTCCAAATCACCGCGCGCATTCCACCCTGTCGAAATTCTGGTGAAGTACTTTACAGGCGTTCATTGTGAAAAGAGTTAAATACATTCAACTTTGAAACATCGGACAGATTAATTACAGCTCTGGTAATTGACTTTATTTGGATTCGCGGGTCCTGATGTTAATGCATATATCAGGAAAACATCATATATGTCGTACTGCAGGGTCAAAGGCCAGTTCAAGGTCTTGCCATTCAAACCACGTCACTTCAACTGTCTTCCACATGAAAGTCCGAAGTGGAAGCCATTAAGCTGGTGTTAAGAGCACGTCATTGAGAGAAATGACGAACAGAATCTGGCCGATTCAAGCTTGCTAAAGGGGGCAAGGGCAACACGGAGTCAACAAAGGGATACCTAACGATTTTTTTTAGATTATTCGTTTTTAATTATATATATATATATATATATATATATATATATATATATATATATATATATATATATATATATATAGTATATATGGTGTGTGTATGTGTGTGTGTGTGTGTGTGTGTGTGTGTGTGTGTGTGTGTGTGTGTGTGTGTGTGTGTGTGTGTGTGTGTGTGTGTGTGTGTGTGTGTGTGTGTGTGTGTCACTAAAACGGTGGATACGCCCTTCTTTAAATACCTCGGTGGTGTATGTTTTCTCGGTTCCAGATACAATTTTCAATTTGTTTCCGTTTTTGTCTAGTTGCTAAAATGAATCAATTGTAACCTTTGCAAAGTATTGGAAACAACAAATGATCGATAATTTATCGATATCGGCGCTTTGAAAACAGCCTTCGAATATTGTTTACAAAACTATACAAATGAATAGCGACCGGGTCAAGTATCTACCCTTACTCAACTTCGTATGTCTAGTAGCGCCTACCACGTGCCTTATTTGGGCTATAATTCAGTTCCCTTCAAAATTAAGCATTTGGATTTATCATCGGCCTGGATGTTGCAGATTAGACCACATTTTACGGATATCATTTCCTAATAGAAAATCAGCATGTCACTTGCAGATACCAGACCCAGCGAAATACATATCGATTGTGGACCCATGTAGATAGACTGATGGTTACTCACGAGCGCAGTGTAGATCGTACAGAGTAGGGCCATGAGGGGAATGCTGATGTGAGTTGGAAGACCACATACTGTTACGAAAAACAGAGGAATGTAACATGTTTATCGAAAGAATACATTTTATGAGGCTATAATAACCGCGCTTAAGCTTGAGGGTGGGAACAAGCATATCACCTGATTCCAGCGCCAATGACGGGGCGTAGATGGCGATGCCCATGTACAGGTTCTTTTGAGACACAGAGCGTAGGTACCATTAAGTGACGCACAAAACTAAACGCTACTATACGTCTAACAACTCGTCAACACGCCCCTCTTACTTACCGCTTTTACAACACCAATGACAGACCCGAGAACAGCAACAGCTCGTGATTTGAAGCGCAAGTCCAGGTACTGCAGCACACACACGCCTGTGTTAATATGCTTCTCTCTCTCTCTCTCTCTCTCTCTCTCTCTCTCTCTCTCTCTCTCTCTCTCTCTCTCTCTCTCTCTCTCTCTCTCTCTCTCTCTCTCTCTCTCTCTCTCTCTCTCTCTCTCTCTCTCTCTCTCTCTCTCTCATTCCCTCTCTCTCCCTCGCATTTATATAAATATATATATATATAAAAATATATATATAAATATTTATATATATGCATATATATATATATATATATATATATATATATATATATATATATATATATATATATATATATATATATATATATATGAATGAGCATATACTCAGATGTTTTTGTTCAAATAAAAGGCATTAACACGACCTCGTATACACTGGTCAGTGAGAGCGGGTAGAGCCAAGGGACGATGAAGCGCTCCACGATTACCAGAGCAAGCACATTCACCACGGAACTCATGATCCACGCCTGTGTTCCCCAGTTGTACACCTCAGCTGTCGCTCCCAGAATCATAATCGCTGATTGATATGACGCCACCAGGGAAAGCACGGTGGGAACAACATTAAGTTTGCGGTCAGCCATAATGAATTCCTGGGTCGTGCGCTGGCGTCCTCCACTCACGGAATGAAAGACTCCTATCCCGAGGGAAACAAGGATGAAAACCACGAATATTAAGTAATCCGGCCATTGCATCAGAGCCATGGTGTCCTGGTCGAGAAGCGCGAGAGGAGGAATGCGGATTCTTGGCAGATTGACTACAAGCGCCACTTTAGCATATGTAAATTAACGCAGATTTTATTTCAGTGTCTCCAAAGGACGAATTCTCTGTTTTGATGCCGTCTGTTTGCACCTCAGTTAATGATCATGTCTTATAGGCCACTGAAATTATCCTCTCACTTGTTGGTTGGTCCACTAAACAAAGACAAATTCGTTTTCATCCCAAAGAATGAGAAATGAAATAAATAATATCACATTGTGTCTGAGGCTAGTTAAGGTATATGAAAACAAAATTTGCCCTATGAACGCCGTTATCTTGGACTCGCTGCTATCTTTCAACATTCAAAGGGGAGTGGGGTTGATTTGGTAGGGGTGGGGGGTTTGGGATTTTATCACAAAGACTCGAAACTCGATGCCGTAATTTTTAACTTGTTCGTATATGGCCTACATATCTGATGATGGTAGAGCGTTGAGGAGGTTCAGTCTCCGCTATCTCTGTACTTTGTACTGCAGATAAAGGTAGGATCATGTGCTAAAATAAATAATACACTCATAAATCGTGCGTATTTAATGTATCAACAATCACTTATCCCGTAAATCAATTCATTATTATCCATGATTCTACAGTAAAATATATTTTATACCCTCAAATCAAACCCTCGAATCAGGCCAATACATCACCTGGTCTAGCAGTTAACATCTAGCAGTATCCGTAACATCTAGCAGTATCCGTAACATCTAGCAGTATCCGTAACATATAGCAGTATCCGTAACATATAGCAGTATCCGTAACATATAGCAGTATCCGTAACATATAGCAGTATCCGTAACATCTAGCAGTATCCGTAACATATAGCAGTATCCGTAACATATAGCAGTATCCGTAACATATAGCAGTATCCGTAACATATAGCAGTATCCGTAACATATAGCAGTATCCGTAACATCTAGCAGTATCCGTAACATATAGCAGTATCCGTAACATATAGCAGTATCCGTAACATATAGCAGTATCCGTAACATATAGCAGTATCCGTAACATATAGCAGTATCCGTAACATATAGCAGTATCCGTAACATATAGCAGTATCCGTAACATATAGCAGTATCCGTAACATCTAGCAGTATCCGTAACATCTAGCAGTATCCGTAACATATAGCAGTATCCGTAACATCTAGCAGTATCCGTAACATATAGCAGTATCCGTAACATATAGCAGTATCCGTAACATATAGCAGTATCCGTAACATATAGCAGTATCCGTAACATATAGCAGTATCCGTAACATATAGTAACATATAGCAGTATCCGTAACATATAGCAGTATCCGTAACATATAGCAGTATCCGTAACATATAGCAGTATCCGTAACATATAGCAGTATCCGTAACATATAGCAGTATCCGTAACATATAGCAGTATCCGTAACATATAGCAGTATCCGTAACATATAGCAGTATCCGTAACATATAGCAGTATCCGTAACATAGCAGTATCCGTAACATATAGCAGTATCCGTAACATATAGCAGTATCCGTAACATATAGCAGTATCCGTAACATATAGCAGTATCCGTAACATATAGCAGTATCCGTAACATATAGCAGTATCCGTAACATCTAGCAGTATCCGTAACATATAGCAGAATCCGTAACATATAGCATAGCAGTATCCGTAACATATAGCAGAATCCGTAACATATAGCATAGCAGTATCCGTAACATATAGCAGTATCCGTAACATCTAGCAGTATCCGTAACATATAGCAGTATCCGTAACATCTAGCAGTATCCGTAACATCTAGCAGTATCCGTAACATATAGCAGAATCCGTAACATATAGCATAGCAGTATCCGTAACATATAGCAGTATCCGTAACATATAGCAGTATCCGTAACATATAGCAGTATCCGTAACATATAGCAGTATCCGTAACATATAGCAGTATCCGTAACATATAGCAGTATCCGTAACATATAGCAGTATCCGTAACATATAGCAGTATCCGTAACATCTAGCAGTATCCGTAACATATAGCAGTATCCGTAACATATAGCAGTATCCGTAACATATAGCAGTATCCGTAACATATAGCAGTATCCGTAACATATAGCAGTATCCGTAACATCTAGCATAGCAGTATCCGTAACATCTAGCAGTATCCGTAACATATAGCAGTATCCGTAACATATAGCAGTATCCGTAACATATAGCAGTATCCGTAACATCTAGCAGTATCCGTAACATATAGCAGTATCCGTAACATCTAGCAGTATCCGTAACATCTAGCAGTATCCGTAACATATAGCAGTATCCGTAACATATAGCAGAATAGCGTAACATATAGCAGTATCCGTAACATATAGCAGTATCCGTAACATATAGCAGTATCCGTAACATCTAGCAGTATCCGTAACATCTAGCAGAATCCGTAACATATAGCAGTATCCGTTACATCTAGCAGTATCCGTAACATATAGCAGTATCCGGTGCGATTGAGGTGGGGAATTTCGTTAGACACCATTAAAGGACACATATAAACCAAGAGAATAGAAAATAATTCTTGAGAGCGGAAAGACAAAAAAAAATATTGATCTTTGACTTAATTATACGTAAAAAGGAATGTAGTGAAGCGAAAGGATGTTCGTCGTTAAGCAATCCTATTGCTCCGTGACTTATTTTGCTTGGACGCCACGTACATGTTCAGATGTCCGATTCATGCTTCATTAAGCGCCGATAGGGACGCTATAGCAACCAAACAATTAGTCGACAAGTATGTTCTCAACCTAGTTATTGGCATAACAGTCTCACTCGGTAGAACTTAACTAATCGTAAAACTTCCGGACCCATATCAGTAAATGAAACAACCTATCATATTTATATGATATCGGTAAAACAATACACACTCACCCGATAGTACTTATTTATGGGTCATCCATCCAACTTAAAGTGACGGGTTAACCCACATGCTCATAGATTTACAGGGTCTACTTGGCCAGTGGAAGATAAATGACAACAATATAAAGCAGCTTGTATCATAAACAATAAACCTGTAATCAAAGAGTGAATAGCTTCGCTCTTCGCTATAATAGTCCAGGCACAAATTTGTAGATGGAGCAAGTTATTCGAACCGATGCTTAGTCATAATAATGCCAAGGAGAACCAGTATTTCAAATTATACTAGGCATACAATAGACTACAAATAATGAGCTGAGAAGTTAGCTGAGAATAACGCTCCGAAAGAGGGGCAGCTACGGTCAAGAACTTTTAACAGCATTTTAACAGGTCGTTCTCCTTAAATCCAATCGCTGCATGTGTGCCTCTACATCATCCTATCTAATTCATTCCGAGATTATATCGAATATTAACAATCATAGAACGTGGAATGATTGTGACCGTGTTCCATCCGGTGTTGCGTTATGATATGACTCATTTAAGTGCGGAAAATATAACGTTCCATATATTCCCATCTACAAGTATACTTCATAATACGCATGGGATTTATTGCTTGTTTAATACTGGAAATGCATGCACTCATGTTTATGTCAACAAGGTAAATGATTATCCACGTGGAAAATAACCGCTGCCAGAATTGCTGTAAGACGCGCTGCTCCAGCACCGAGAGTCAGGCAGAACCTTATTCTACGTTGCGCGTTACCGCTTGTTCATACTCTTTAATGTACAGATGTGACCTCGGATCGGAGATTGCCATGTCTCCAGAAAGGCTCAACCACCATGTGCACATAGGACACCTGTTTACCCAGCTTTCACGATTAAATGTCATGTATGCAAAGTTATATAAAGCCAGACAAACAATAACACAGGTAATCAGAAAATGCGTTGCCTCACGTGTGGTGATGTTGTTAAGCCTTAAGAAACATTCATTATTTACCCGCCGTGGAAGGCCGGGTTTCATGCAATCAAAAATATTAAGACCATACCCCTTAAAAGCTGTAAAAAAAACCCAGTCTGACCCACAAGTGAAGGCAAAACTTAGCTGCCCAGTCGGGATATTCTTGTTACCCTCTCATTGACGCAATGTACAGGATAGTATTTATGTGCAATAAACATAAAAATTCAACAGAGCTAATCGGATACCTCTGCTGTGGCGTCTGTCCATCCATCCACCTGTCAGTCTGTTCGTTAATTATGATGGCACATTATCTTTTGAAACAAGTTATCAGGCCTGGTGGAATACTTTTACCCCCCCCCTCCCCCTCCCCACCCCACCCCCACACTCACCCATACTAAAATACCATGCACGTGCCGAAATATCAAGACGCCCTAAACACCTAAATGAGCAAACGAGGTTGCGTTCTCGCGAAAGTCCTCTTCGTTGCTGCTGATGAGTTTCACGAAGTAAAATCTTTGTCATTGTCATTGAGACGTCGCTGTTTAACGGAAACTTGCTCGGAAGTGCTTGACACAAATATGACCAATCAAGGCACAGCTCCATTATCATTTGACCAATCAATAAGAAGTTTAC